>CAJNDT010000068.1:126224-318962 GCA_905221615.1 Symbiodinium sp. CCMP2592
GTCTTTGGGACCCAAACGTTTCGCAGCCCCGCAAGAAAATTGAAAACATGGTTCACAAAAAAAGCTTTCGGTCAAAAAGATTCGGTCAAAACGTTTTTGGGACCCAAACCCTTAACAATTTCTACAAAACCCTTAACAATTTCTATACGTCTCGCTCCAAAGTTTCGTTCAAAACGTTTCGCAGCCCCCCAAGAAATTTGAAAACATGGTTCGCAAAAAAAAAAACTTTCGGTCAAAACGTTTCGCTCAAAACGTTTCGCTCAAAACGTTTCGCTCAAAAAGTTTTTGGGACCCAAACCCTTAACAATTTCTATATAGACCCTTAGGTGCCCGTCGCGGCCTCATTCCGAGGTGTCTCCTCCCGGGGGCGGTCACTCTCTTGGGGTTTGGGGTTTGGGGGCTTAAGAGCTTTCCAATCAGGGTTACAGAGTGCTGGCGGTCTCTCCTTCTATACACTGCGATGCCAATACTACAGCTCAAGGGCCCTAACGGCGACAGATACATAAAGTCTTTGCACATGAGCACCCTGGTATTATATACAAGAACACACCTGAGTTCACACAGGGTTTAGGGTTTATAAGGTTTCCAATCAGGGGGGAGAGAGGGAAAGGTTTGAGGGGCACAGGGCTCCTCGCACTCGCAGTCGCGGTCCCAGCAGCGGCTTCTGAACTCCCAGGCGCTGCTGGGAGCTTCGGGTGTTGTAGGGTGTAGGGTTTAGGGTTCAAGGTTTTGGGTTTAAGGCTTTTGGGTTGCCGTTTTTTTTTTTGGGGGGTGGGCGGGGGGGCGGGGCTCAGAAGTGACCTAAACTAGCCTGAGACAAGGAACTTAATTGGGGGTTTATGGTTTAGGGTTTAGGGTTCAGGGCTTAGGGTTCAGTGTTCAGGGCACGCGCTTAGGGTTTGGGGCTTCAGGGTACCCATTTTCCTTCAATGCAACAAAGGCGCAAGCCGGAGAACATGGCGGAAAATTACTTCAATCAATGATGTTGGACATCTATAGACATGTAGTGGAACATGTGTATATTTGGGTTAAGAGTGGTTGCTCATGTAAAATTACGTGCAGGACGAGTAGACTTGACAACCAATTTTCGTATACAGGATCTGTCTAGGACCTTATCTGGGGCATCTCACTTGGGCCAACTGTGCCACCGTGATGCATCTTCTGGGTTGAGACCCTCAATACCGTTGGAGACCATCGTTGTTGGTCGCGTCGGATGTGTCCATGCAAGAGGGGGGGGGGCAACGGGTATCATCGCCGGATTCAGATTCAAAAGCCGAATTCATCCCATTTGGGCCACGGCTTCATTGGTCAGGGTTCCACAGCACGCAGTACCTTAGCTCAGCTAATCTCCAACTCCGCACCTTTTTTAAAAGCCCTCCTCTGATGCGCCAGGACGCTGCAAGCAGTCGAGGGGTGGCCCGGTGAGCTGCAAATTCTGCTCTCAAGAGATCTGCGAACTCTCCCAACACTCTTGAAAAAGCAGCCCTAGCGGGGAATCCTGCGTTAGGAATTACTTGGAATGCAGAGCATGCCGACTTTTGCCAGGCGGCGAGGTGGCGTTGATGGGAAGCGTTGGTGGGAAAGCATGTCGTCACGTTCCTCCGGTAGAGAGAGAGAGAGAGAGAGAGAGAGAGAGAGAGAGAGAGAGAGAGAGAAAGAGAGAGAGGGAGAGAGAGAAAGAGAGAGAGGGGGGAGTTCATATATGTGGCAAGCGATCGCTGCCCCCCCCTGGCCCCCCCCCCCCATGACCCCATGCCCCCCCCCCCCCCCCCCCCAAATTCTTTCCCTGCCCCGCCGGCAACAGATACTGCGCCATTGATTCTCCTTGCTGCCTTGAAAGGATGCCGCCCTGCTGTGCTCCAGCCTCATAGAGCTCCCTCGCCTGCTGCATCCGGCGCGGCCTCAGTTCCGTAGAAATCTTCTCGATCAGGTAGTCCAGGCCGCCGGTGCCATCCAGTTTCTCTAGATCAAGCTGCTGAGCAATCTTCAGGGCTTGTCCTGACAATCCTTCCAACACACGCAAAGGAAGGCTGCCAAGCTTCTTGGCCTCCGTCTCGGAAATAGACTTCTCCTTCTTGGCCAGCATCTTCACTTTGAAAACCCATTCGTTCAATCTCGAAGCATCTCCATTGAACCTTGGGATTCCATAGCGACTCTCGGTCGCTGTTCCTCCGGCATCGTCTTGATCGCTGACGAACCGGGCAAAACGCAGGCTGTCCAGGAGCGATCCTGCAGCCATGAAAGGAAAAAGGTGGGCTCGCCAAAGGGTGCCCTCGCAAAGCGGATCTAAGCCGCTCCGCTACCAGTGCGAGAACGCACTGGCAACGGCAATCGATCTTTCTGCTCGCTTGAGCCATTTCGCGGTCGCTGCAAGGCTGAGGTCCAGCGCATGAGTCTACTCTCGGCTGTGTCTGCTGCGCACTGTACCTGCGACAAACCACCGGTTTCACATCTGAATTAAAAAGGCCCCGTCGCCCTGCGTGAAGGCATGGAACCGGGCTTAAAGGTCAGTTGGGATGCGGCCAGCCCCGGAGGGACGGTGCAGCAACATGCGCGGAAGGAGGAACCACAGCTTCCAGGCACGGACCAGGTCAAGTGCTCAGGAACCGCCCGGCGCATGTGCACAGGACCGAATCAAGTCAAGCGCAACGTGTACACATCTTCGCAACACACCCTCGCAAAAGTGCGGCGGTACCCGGAACAGGCAGCAAGGCCGCGCTAGCTTCTCCACAACTACGAAGGGGTCAAGGTTCGTTAAAGAAGCTCGGTAGCGCGACCGGGCATCAACACCGGGAACGCGATCGCAGGGGCATGCCTCAGGGTTTGTGGTTCAACGGGAGCAGGTTGTTCAGCACGGGCAGCGCTACGACTGCTGGAGCTCGTCGGGGAAGAACTTGAACTGGAAGGGTCGTCAGGCGGCACGGGGCACGGGGTCGGGCTCGACATGGGCCGCAGGGCAGCTTGTAGGGGCTTGAGGGGGAGGGGCGGGAGCACCGGCGGCCGGCAGGCCCTCATGCACGGTGCAATGCGGTGACATCGCGCAACAGCGCCGACGCTTCTCGCTCCCCCATGAAAACGTGCAATAACGCTTCTTGGACGGTGGCAGGTATGTACCCGTCGGACAAAGTGACGAGGTGCCATGCCCACAACAGGTGCACGGTAGTGTTGCTGGGGAGGCGTTGGACTCAGCAGCTAGGGCCAGCTAGCAGCTGCGCCTCAGACACCGGGAGTGTTCGCCCTTCTTCGGTCGCAAGCTGTTGTAGGGCATGTACCAATGCCGCCGGCTGGATTGGAGGTGCCTGGCGTGTGTCAAGGGCGCGCCGCCACAACGGCGCGTAGAGGGCGTGCGCCCAAGCAACCGACGCGGCGTGTTGGAGGCGGCTAACAGCGGCATGCAGCAGCGGTACGAACAGCCAGCTGTGAGTTCGCTCGCCGACGCCAGTGGGTGGGCCTTGGTTGTACCAAGCCGCATTGGGCAGAACAGCTGTCGGGCTAATAGGGCATGCAGGGGCTGCTGGTGCGGCGGGAACAACCTGTGGGGCGGCATGCGGTGCGTCAGGGAGCGGCACTCGCTGACCACGGCAGGGGAGGATCTCAGGAGGAGACCCACACACCCATCCGCGGCTGAATTCGCGCAAGTCTCTTTAGCTTCTCTGTCCACGCACACGTTTTGCGTCGGCAACATGCGCGGTCCCAGTGCACCTGCAAGCTACATGTCGCAATCCGCGCTGGGAGGCGGCTGGAAAAAGGAGTATCCAGCCATCGCGCGTATTGCAGGACCTCGTGCACAGCTTGCCGGCACAGCAAACGCGACTGCGTCGAGAGGGCCCACTGCGCTGCCACGGCAAGGACGCTACTCCAGCGGGAGAGCGGACGGCAGCTTGTGCACTCGCGGCACGCTTTAGTGCAAGGAGCCGCAAGAAGGCTGTGGGTTCAGAGGCGTGATCAAAGGCTCCAACCGCGATGCACAGCACCGTCGCACGTGGATCCATCTCCGTGCCGACGCGTAGGAGACGGACCAGCGCTTCCGTGGCGCGGGTGCTACGTCAATACATGGCTGCACCCGACCAAGCGGCGGAGCACGTCCCCGACATTCCCGAACGACGACGGCCCGCGCACGCTCGCAGGGCTTGCGGAAAGCTATAATACGGCATTATACGGCCAGCTCGGATGGCAGCGACAACCTGCGATGGTACATCTGCACTTGCAAGCCGCTCGGCAGCACCGTGCAAAAGTGTGCAATCAGTCAGCTTCATCGTCGAGCATTGTGTGCACATGTTGGTGAGTGATGCATGACGGCCCAACAGCTGTGCCTCATCTCGGGATTCGCAAGGAGGCGAGGAACGCCTGCTAGGGCAACGCACACTCTTCTGCAGGCCTAAACAAATTACCTCTACAACCCAGAAACGCGTGTAACTGCCCAACGTGGTGCACGATCCTCGAAGGAAGCCCCTCCGTTATATCAGCAAATCCAAGCGGCGGACGGACGCCGTGGCTTTTGTGGCATACTCCGGGTCCTGTCCGGCTACAAAAGCTGCCGCTGTTGCTCAATTCTTCTGGCAAGGCTTGGAAGTACGGAATGACTGGTCTGGGGTGTGTTGGGATGACACTCGTGTTTCGTTGCGGACTCGAGCTTTTGCATGGGGAACAGAGGACGCTGGGTTTGCCTGACGGGTGCTTGTGAGGTCGTTTTCGGAGTGTGGCCCGTCTTTTGTTGCAGTTAGCACGTGGCCCATGTTCAACAGTGTCTCTGGCTTAGGAAGCCCAAAACCTCCAGCTCCGCATGCGTGTGCATACAGTCACGTTCATACACACGCTCCAGTGCCGTTGGTGGTAAATTGTTCATCTTGCACAAGTTGCGACTGCTACGGCTGTAATGTTGAAGCAGTTAGGCAACAGAACACCCTCATTGTCTCTGTTTTTGAAAAGCTTGTAGTCTAAGTAGGGCCTGATTTCAATTGACGACCCTTGCGCGGAGGCGGAAGACCGGCCGACCTCGTCGTGTACGGCATGGGACACCCGCAACCCTGTGCAGCAGCGGTCGACGGCGCGGCATTGAAGGTCGCCGAAGCTCACTACCTACCCAGAGCTTGCCTGCAGCGGGCCGCAACAGTTCGTTGTGTTGGGCTTGGCCGTGGGCGGACGCTGGAACGACCGGGCACGCACTTTCGCGCGGGACCTAACACTTACGTATGCACGTCGGCAACGCCGCATGCCGACCGCTGGGGATAAGCGGCATCAGAGCTTGTTGCCGTTTCCGACATTTTGCTGCTGACTTGACATCATCGACATCATTTGCTGGACTGCGGACCAACAAGCCCCGTCTGCATGGGCGCGCCGGGATGCGCCGGGGCGGTGGTTAAGCTTTGTCGCAATACGAAGCAAACCACATGGACTAAAGGGCAATGGAAGGAAGCGTAATTGCGCAGGCGCGTGGCTACTCGTTGCAATAGAGCACTGCGAATCGCTCGAACGAGGCGCAAGCTTGGCGTAGTTATGTACCGACGAAACTCTACTAGGTGTATGTTGTGCATGTTGGCAATTTCGGGTTGGCGAGGGCCAGCCAGCTCTGTGTCTCCTAGCGAGTCAACAGAATTGTCAGCGCAGCGCTCACAATAATTCGGGATAATTCGGGCAAATCGCTGTCTGCACTAAAAAATTTGCTGTCTGTCGCGAAGTGCAGTGGAACCAAGAGGCAACGGCTGGTTGGCATGTGCTGGCACTAAGATGCCAACACCCTACACAACCGTAAATCGGAGCCGTAAAAGCCGCAACACACAGCTGTGCAGTGTGTCTGTGTGTGTGTGTGTGTCTGTGTGTCTGTGTGTCTGTGTGTGTCAGTGTGTGTCAGTGTGTGTGTGTGTGTGTCTGTGTGTGTCAGTGCGTGTCAGTGTGTGTGTGTGTGTGTCTGTGTGTGTGTGTGTCTGAGTGTGTGTCTGTGTGTGTGTGTCTGTGTGTGTGTGTGTGTGTCTGTGTGTGTGTGTCTGTGTGTGTGTGTCTGTGTGTGTGTCTGTGTGTGTGTGTGTCTGTGTGTGTGTGTGTCTGTGTGTGTCTGTGTGTGTGTGTGTGTCTGTGCGTGTGTCTGTGCGTGTGTCTGTCTCTGTGTCTGTCTCTGTGTCTGTCTCTGTGTCTGTCTCTGTGTCTGTCTCTGTGTCTGTCTCTGTGTGTGTCTCTGTGTCTGTCTCTGTGTGTGTCTCTGTGTGTGTCTCTGTGTGTGTCTCTGTGTGTGTCTCTGTGTGTATGTGTGTGTCTCTGTGTGTGTCTCTGTGTGTGTGTGTGTGTCTGTGTGTGTGTGTGTATGTGTCTGTGTGTGTGTGTCTCTGTGTGTGTGTGTGTGTCTGTGTGTGTCTGTGTGTGTGTGTGTGTGTGTGTGTGTCTGTGTGTGTGTCTGTGTGGGTGTCTGTGTGTGCGTCTGTGTGTGTGTCTGTGTGTGTGTGTCTGTGTGTGTGTGTCTGGATGTTTTGTCTGTGTGTGTTGTCTGTGTGTGGTGTGTGTGTGTGTGTGTGTGTGTGTGTGTGTGTGTGTGTGTGTGTGTGTGTGTGTGTGTGTGTGTGTGTGTGTGTGTGTGTGTGTGTGTGTGTGTGTCGTGTGTGTGTGTCTGTGGTGTCCTGTGTGTGTGTGTCTGTGTGTGTGTCTGTGTGTGTTGTGTCTGTGTGTGTGTGTGTCTCTGTGTGTGTGGTGTGTGTCTGTGTTTGTGTGTGCGTGTCTCTGTGTGTCTCTGTGTGTCTCTGTGCGTCTCTGTGCGTCTCTGTGTGTGTCTCTGTGCGTCTCTGTGCGTCTCTGTGTGTCTCTGTGTGTCTCTGTGTGTCTCTGTGTGTCTCTGTGTCTCTGTGTGTCTCTGTGTCTCGTCTCTGTGTCTCTGTGTGTCTCTGTGTGTCTCTGTGTGTCTCTGTGCGTCTCTGTGCGTCTCTGTGTGTCTCTGTGTGTCTCTGTGTGTCTCTGTGTGTCTCTGTGTGTCTCTGCGTGTCTCTGCGTGTCTCTGTGTGTCTCTGTGTGTCTCTGCGTGTCTCTGCGTGTCTCCGCGTGTCTCTGCGTGTCTCCGCGTGTCTCTGCGTGTCTCTGTGTGTCTCTGTGTGTCTCTGTGTGTCTCTGTGTGTCTCTGTGTCTCTGTGCGTCTCTGTGTGTCTGTGTGTGTCTGTGTGTGTGTGTGTCTGTGTCTGTCTGTGTCTGTCTGTGTGTGTCTGTGTCTGTCTGTGTGTGTGTGTGTGTGTCTGTCTGTGTGTCTGTCTGTGTGTGTCTGTGTCTGTCTGTGTCTGTCTGTGTGTGTGTGTGTCTGTCTGTGTCTGTCTGTGTGTTTGTGTGTGTGTGTTTGTGTGTTTGTGTGTGTGCGCGTGCAAGCGCAAAGTTCCCGATTGCTCACCGTGCAGAAATGTAGCGTGTCAGAAAATGCAATTTTTAGGTAGCTGCGTGCATCATCCAGCTATATGTCTGCTGTCTGCTAAGGGAATCGCCACGCTACCAATTGTACTTGAATTTTTCGAACCTGCCGCGAAGCACAGGTGCCGATCTTGGGACCGTCTGGTCGGTGCAAGGCGAAGCTGTGCCGGGACCGGGTCTGTACAGCAAACGCGCACGCGGAGTAAGCTGATCTCGCAGCAGCGGCTGGCGCCGGTTGCTCTCGTGAAGGTTCGGGGGCCCTCCATCCGCTAATGCACAATGCGGTGGGCGCTCCAGTAGTTTGCAGTTGTGACATGCGAGGGCCTAATTTCGCATGTTTGCCAGCGCGAGCCATCTTTGCAAACAACTGTTAAGCGATGACGTACCTGATGAGTACAGTAAGGGCGCTAGCTAAAAGAGCAAAGCAAGCAGCAAGAGCGTCAGATGCAAAATGCTGCAAGGATGCAAACTGAAAAAAAATGCTGGAAGTGGGGAAGGCATCGCTTTCGAGCACAAGTTGGCACCTCCAGCTGGTCACCCAGCCTTGCCAGCTGCACCGCCCAAAAGAAATGCATGCAGCCCGTCTTGAAGGCTTGCTCAACAGGGTTTAAGCTGTCGGTGGTGAATTCCATGCTCTGGAGGCCCAAAACCAAGCGGCTACGGACATGAGGACGTCACGGAAGCGATCGCTCTGCCGGCAGGAGATCTCTGAAACGGCAATGAGCGGCATCGCCCTGGCCATGCGGAGGCCAGCGCGGCTCAGAAGCTGAAGGATTTTGGAGTTTGTCGAATCGCTGGAGCATCGGAAAGGCTGAGGTTCTCAGCGGCGAGACGGTCTGGTCTCCCGGCACAAAGTGCTCAGGAAAGGGCACGCGATAGCCGCGGGCGGAGGCATTCGAGCAGCGTCTAGAGAAAAGTACTGTACTGTAGGCACAACCATGAAGATCACGTTGCGAATGCAGGGTGTCGTCGCATGGCGTGGCTCGTTTCTCCAATGGCGATGCCGGTCATTGTAGGCAACGATTCTTGGCTTCGCGCGCTCGGCGGGCTGTGGCGAGGCACGTCGACGGGAGCACGGCATCAGTGCCAAGCGCCGCCATCGGTATCTCCGGCTTCTCTTGAGACTCGGGCGGCTTCTGTAGGTCGCGAGGCTCAGCACCGCGATGAGCCGTGAGCACGCCAGTTCGAGGGAGCCTGACTTCCGGTTCTCGGCTCGGACTTTGCGCTGACGCCGACATCCGTTGCTCCGTCCGCGAGGTGGCCGCCTCGTCCGCAGCGCTTCGTCCGGCAAGTCTGCCCACCGCAGTTGCGACAAAGTACCCTCGGCCAGGCATTTGCGACTCGGCAAAGAACAGGAAAGCGAACCCTGCCTTCTCCAATTGCTTGGCAGCATTGCTACCATCGGCTTTGTCCAATATCCACCTTGGCAACGCAACAAGCATCTTGCCGATTGTCCATATCGAAAGTGGTAAGGCCTGGTGAGGCTGGTAAGGCTGGCACACAGCCCGCGCACCTTCTGCAGCCAGCCGAGCAGCCACAGCGGAGCCGATGCCCTCGTAATGCAAGACACTTCAACGTGCACTGAACTCCGGGGTCGGCCGGGCAAGTGCATGTACATAATAACCCAATGAACATGATATTCTTGGTAATCAAATCTGCTGTAGGCTTGGCATGCACAAACCGGGGTGAAGGGCAAAGCGGGAATGCTGCTGTACATGGCCAGCGGCGCCTGGGCAGCGCCGGTCACAACGCAGACCTGCGGATCATGCCAAAAGCACTCAAAACACATTAGGCTCCGAGGTGAATCAACGTAGCGCCTGGCCCTCAAACCGCCGTGGCACAGATGTACAAGGAGATGCTAACAGGTGGCGCCTTTGCAGCGGTCGGCCACGAAACTTTCACAACTTCAGCCACAGCTGGCTCCCACATGCCCGGCACCTACTCCACCACTCGGCAAATGCTAGAAAGGATTCACTACTAAGCTCGGTGCACCACGACATCGGTGCGCTTCGTCTCTCCTTATTGAAAGCTTCATGCGCCCGCTCACTGCTCAAGACATCAGCACTATGTCACTATGTCACGTGCAACATGATGCGTGAGTGGGCTGCTGCAGGAAGCTGGTTGACCGGCTAACCCAAGGCGCAGGCTGGACAACGACATGCTGGCGGCTGCGAAACCAGATTGCTGCCACGTGTTGTCGGTCTGCTGTTCAGACAGTCGACTTGGACTATATCCATGATCTCGCCAAGCTTGCTAACCGCTGCTGCTCGGTGCCCTGTCACTGGAGCCACTGAAAACAGCTGGCATCCACGAACATCGTGCACCCGGAGACGCTTAGCTTCATTTCGAGCCTTTTGTTGGGATGGGTGTCAGGAGAATCCGAGGGCCAAGACTTGAAGGGATCCATGTCGGACGTTCAAGCCTTCCCTGTAGCTTCGATGCTCAGGGCGTACTATCAGTCATCGGGATACAAGTGGAAATTTTCAGTCGTCAGAAGCAGATGCCCAGAGCCCAAGACCATTTCTTGAACGGAAGACACATTGCACCATCACGATCATGGAAGCTCTATATATAACAACTACTCCACCCAAAAAATTCTGAATTTCAATTATGTTTCGTTTGGGCTGTCTGGGAGACGCTCTTGCCGAGGAATCTCGGGCTTAGGGTCCAAGGAGGCTCTGCCGGCCTTTGGGCAAACTCCTCACACGGACGCGGGTTCTTCGAAGTCTCGACATCTCGTGCGGTGCGATTTGACTTTCTTGCTGGCTCTCTATCTTAAACAGAATCACGAAATGGGCTCCACTTCGGATTTTGCATACGCAAAGCACACACGCCCAACGCGAGAGGCCTGTCAGACCATCAAGGTCCGACTCGGCAATTCCATGTTCAGCCCGGTCAGTTGACGGATCACCCCTGCAGCCAAAGCAGCTGGGACCCAACCATCCCTCGGCCAAGTCTTCGAATCACAGTTGATAAACGTGACTGGAGAGCATTCGAAGGGTATTCAGCACCGGAAATTCGCAAGCTTCACATGCGTGCGACCAAGAATGGAGACTCTCTTCCTGAAACACGGATTTGTTGGCCAGGATGCGGAAGGCCAGACACCTTGGCGTTCAGCTCTTCATCCAAACCTGCTCTCGAGCCAGGACTAGGACTCTTGCTTTTTTTATCTGAGGCCCTGCAACGCCGTAACCCTGCCTGAAGGCCAGGGTGCTGGGCGCCCACCAGAAGCGGCATCAGGCTGCTGCCTGGACAGAACATCGAAGGCCCGAAGATCGACACTTAGACTTGGCTTTTGCGGCCAAAGCACCTGATCGTCTCCCTGAGCACGGGGAGGCATGCCTCAGCTTAGCTCAATCAGCTTAGCTCAAACACCGCAGGACCCCCTGGTCCAGGAAACTAGGGACATGCCAACCACCAGGCTCTCTGGATCAAACGATTGCTGCCGCAAGTTCCTGCAAGTCTTCAGAGCATGCGAGATGCCGCGGACGCGTCTGGCGACTATGCTACGCTGCTACCGCTGCTCTTGCTGCTGCTGCTTCGTCCAAGTCCTCCTCCCCTGGCGCCTCGTCCTCCTCCCGAGCTACTCCTGGAAATAGTGCTTCTACTGTTACTAGTACTGCTGCTGCTACTACTACGACTACGACTACTACTACTAGACTACAACTACTTCTAATTACTACTACTCCCGCTGCTACTACTACGACTACTCCTGCTGCTACTACTGCTACTGCTACTACTACTTCTGCTACTGCTGCTGCTGCTACTACTACTACTACTACTACTACTACTACTAGTACTACTACTACTACTACTACTACTACTACTACTACTACTACTACTACTACTACTACTACTACTACTACTACTACTACTACTACTACTAGACTGCGACTACTCCTGCTGCTAGTACTCTACGACGACGACGACGCCGATCTGCTCCCACGTACTCCTAGGCGTTGCACGCCGTTCGTGACGGATCTGCCAGGACCTCTGGCCATTTAAATTTTCAAGGGGGTGAGTTGGTGCGATGGCACAAGACTGCTGCAAACAGTAATACATTTGCTCGTTTGCTGGTTTGCCATATAGCCGGCAGTGAAACCGTCAAGTTACAAAGCGCCGTGCCGTGCTTCCATGCAACTCACCCATTGGAAGTACTAGTACCAACGGCGCCTGTTGTCAGTGGCGCTGCTGCTGAATTACTACCAGCGTCATGTTGCATGTTTGCTCGCGATCGAGGGGACGGCCCTCGGGACTCCTCGGAATTCTGATGGGAAACAATTTCGAGTGCCACCTGGTCACTCGGCCATTCGGAAGGAAGGACACCAGGAGCAGCCAGGCTATGTAGACGCCTTCCTGAGAGGCTCAGGCTGATCTTGAGACCATAGTGGTCTTGCTGCTCTTCTTCCCTCGAGATACAAACGTTCATCCGTTCACTACGAGTTTCCCTGTGAGAATCACTCACCTTTCTTCATCATGAATGCTACTCAGCCTCGGAATCGAGAACAGAAACTTCCTCTTTACTGCAGCTGCGCCACCGGGAGCCCCTGCAGGTGCGGTGGCGTCGGACGACAAAGAAAGCCTCCGCTGCTGGATCTGAAAGGCCTCTCAATAACTAGAGTAAGGTTTTAGTGTCGATTGCGCTAGCTGCTAGACGTACAGTTCGGACCATAAAAGGATACGATTTCCCTCTATAGGTCGACAAGACTCATCCAGGGCTTAGATTTTTCAAAGACATCCATGCATCTGCATGCGGGACTTCGTATGACATTCCCGGCCGAAGCGGCCACGGTTTCGTACAGCACTCCCCTGTTGCCCTCCTCTGAATCCCCTCCCTCTCGCCCATTCATCAACATATAAAATGATACTATATTGAACTGCCATATGGTACAAGAGACAACATCAAAAGGTCAGAAAAGGTTAAGCTGTTGATTCTGGCAGGAATATGTACGCAGTACGCACTACCTAAGTCACTCCAAAAGGCCTGTGTACGCCCCTACACAACCGTCATAAACCCCAATATTCAGGGTTTAGGGTTTAGTGTCGCACCCTCTACAGCCCGCTTCGACCGGGAGACGCTCTGCCCAGAGCGCCGCCCGAGGTCGGGTCCACACCGCGCGCACCGAGGCCGGCCGCCCAAGCGTCTCCTACGGTGGATGACAAAAATCCTGCGTTACCTGAAGGACCCAAAACTATGGGAATTATGGCATATTCCTTACTATGGGTAATGCGGGGGATTTATATCATCAAGATGTCCAAGGCTCGAGGCTCGAGGGTTCACGGTTTTAGGGGCTTTCTTGGTGGAGGTTTCAGGGATTGGGCTCCGGGGCTCAATGATTCTTAGAGGGGCTTGCAGAGATCCTGTCAAGATCTTATCATGTTTGACAAGGTTCCATCCAGGGTCGGTTAGGGGGATCTTTGGTGTTGGTGTTTGTTTGTGAAGGACTTTTCTGTGAATGACCTTTAATGTTTGCAGCTTATTGCTTGCATTTGGGTTTAGGAGGCTTTTGAGTTGACAGGGTAGAGGTGTCCTGCTGAAATGCCGGATTTTTAGGGTGGGCCCCTATTGAAGTGAGCCCCACTAGGTAGCGGTACCATGGTTGGAGAACGGCAGGTTCGGGGTCTCTTAGTTAAGGAATGTACACCGTTCAATCAAGTTAGGAGGAGTCCCTCTCCACGTTTAAGGCAGCTGCCTTACTTCAAAGGGTTATTTTTTTGGAGGTTCTGGGGAACCCTGGAGCAAGCAGGTTTTCAAAAGGTTCATTTACCCGATCTCCTATTCGCCGGCCGCCAGGCTGCAACAGAGCGCTTACAGAATTGGGAGTTGCAGAATCACAGAAATCGGTGACCTTCATCTATCTGAGTTTAAACCCTGAACGGTCGGGACCTCATGGTCGGAACCTTAAAACCAAGGCGTGACGCACAAAAAAAAATCTCCTCATCCGCCAAGGCAGCGAGTAGGAGCTTCCAGAGATACCTTCGTGGCTTCTACCAGTTCACGGCCAGAGCATATCAGCAGTTTGCGGGGGTTCAAGCCCTATTCAAGCAGACTACAATCGTGGAAGTAGGTCCTAAAAGAAACGATCAGGATAGTTCTTGGGGCTGGCTTCCATGATCGTGCAGTACGGTTGATCATATAAATCCAAAATTACCTTTTTGGACCCTAAACTATGGGAATAATGGTATTTTCTTCATTATGGGTAATGCAGGATTTATATCATCAACCCTAGTACTTGTAAGCTTCTTGGCGAGGAGGACAGGGCTGATTGCTCCCAGTAACTCATCGCAGGGATAGTGCTCCAGCAGCCCGGCAAGGCACTCGAGCTGTGCCTGAGGAATAGGGCTTCGGGTACCGGGTACAGTACACGATCACTATGCGCGGCCGAGACAGGCATTGTTTCTGTTGATCCATGCAATATTCGGACCTCTACTAATTGACCTGGGCACATCAAGAGTCCGAAGGGAACTGTTAGGGCTTCTCCCTGAAATCCAGAATGCCCTTTTGCATTGCCTCCAAGCTCAGCAGTGGGTCGATTCGCCCCGGGGCCATAGTGACCTTCTCCATATGCAACTACAGCTTTTTACATACACACGTATACATATACACGTCTATGTACTACCGTATCTATTTACTGGTTTGTACTCATTGACTTGCCTATAACCATACATACATACATGCGTACATACATGCATACATACTTACTTGCTTACGCACGTGCGTACATATGTACATCCATGCATGTTTAGATATGTTTAGACCTGTGTATGTATGAATATGTGTATGTGTATATACATACACATATTTATATATATATATATATGTGTGTGTGACAATATGTGCAGCATGTATGCTTGTGTGTGTGTGTGTGTGTGTGTTTGTATGTATGTAGGCATGTATGTGGGCATGCAGGCATACATATATGTATACATATATATATACATATATATATACATATATATATACATATATATATATACATTTTCTAAATACCTACAGACACACACACACACACACGCACAAAGTCTTAGATAGAAAAGCATGATCGATATACACACATACGTCATGCATACATGCAAACGCTCAGACATGCAGACATGCAAGATTCATACAGACACTACGCGGGTTACTGAAAAAACAGGTATTGTTGGGTATCCAACGAGGGACATTTGTTTTCGGAACCTCCCATCTATATCCTCAACGGATTCAAAGCCGGGGCACAAGGGGTTGCTGCAAGCTTCCATACCTGCTTCTTGGTGGGTTTCCGTTAACTTCTGTATGGGGGTGGCAAAGAGGACCCTGGCAGTGCTGGCTAAGGGTTCCGTCAAGGGTCCCTTTAAAGGGATCTATAGGGATGCTATAAGGGTATAGGGTTTAGGGTTTAGGGTTCATGAGTAGTTATGGTGGAGTTATAAGTTTGGAGCCAACTTTCTGCCAGGCCACGAGGCCCGTGGGGGAAATATCCATGCGAATCGAGTGGCCGGCCTGCCTGGGAAGTGCGGAAGGCTGGCGCTTGGGGGCGCAATACATGAATACACGTCTACAGACCCAAGAACATGTCTATGTGAATAACAACAGTAACTTTTTCGCAATCGTGATGATGATCGTGACAATGAGAATGATAACCTCAAGCATACTGACAGTCATAATGGAAAGGATAAGGATGGGGACCCATAATGAGGATGAAAACGACACTGATAAAAGTACTGATACTGAAAATCGTAACAGTAACAAGACTTGAACATTGACTATTACAACATTAACAACTAGACGTATAGTTGACAATCAAAACAATAATGACAAGGAGCAAAAATACTACTGACACAAGGAGTGCAGTGCAGAAAACACACAGATACATGCATGCATGCATGCATGCATACGTACGTACATATATACATGCATACATACATACATACATACATACATACACATAAAGACATACGGCTGCGGCTGCACTTTAGAAGCATGTGACATGGACTTTTCGAACTGCTCGTGTTGCCCATCCGGCAACATGCCTTTTGATGATGACCAGGTACTCATACGAAAGACCACAACGCTCCTCACGCAAAATACGGCCAGACTCGAAAGAAGTCATGCCAACTGCAGTGACGTTAAAGCATCAAGGTGTTGGGGTTCAAGGTGTGTTAACGCCCGAATCCTGAAGAAACCTGCCAGGAGCCAGGAAGCCTTCTTGCCGGCATGAGCTTTGCGAAGAGGTGCAGAGGTCCTTAAAACAGGAGCCCTATCAACAAAACATAAACTAATCACTAATCATGTTCGTGTACTAGTGAATTCGAAGATGGAGAATAATCATGCAAAAAGGTGCAATATCTTACGAAGCAGAGCAGGGTGTTGGGGTAAAGTGCACCGAGCCTGTGCGTGGAAGGATATTATAGCATAACTTTTTGGGTCGATACCCGAACTCTACATGTATATCTGAAGATTTTTTAGATAAATAGGTAGACAGAACAGGAAGATAGGTAGATAGACGGATAGATAGATAAGTTGATCGATAGAAAGGCAAACAGACAGATAGATAGACATCATATCTTACATATATGTATATGTATGTGCATATATAAGTATGTACCACAAGACAAGTGTATATGGGGACCCAAGATTTCCTTACAAGTTCAGGATTAAAGGGCCTCCGGTGATCCCTGTAATGGCGGAACTCTCGGACAAGTTGCCCTCGGAAGACTCGGGTCCGCAGGGAAGCCTGAGCCGTGCAGAAGGCACTTAGCTCTCTGATGTCCAAAGCTTCGGAGATGCAGAAAAAGCCCCAGACTGTTCGGAAGGAAGATAGCTTCTGTAGGATTTCTTATCGAGTCTTCCTTGCTTGAGGGGTAGCGTCAAGTGTACTGCAGCCCAGAAGCCGAAAGATGCCGGGCAACAGATGGCTCACGTCCTTAAACTTTCAAGGAACGGCTTCAGCCACTTTGCTACGCTGAAGGCATGTCAGAAGGAGCCTGAGGCCTTCAAACACCACGTCCCTTCCCGGTGGGTTCCAGCCACTTACATTTCAACCTCATCTTGGATGCGCATGTCATGGGCAAGCTGCAGAAGCCAGTCTCCGGCGCAACCTCTCCTTGCGAGGGCAGCCGGATCTGTAAGAAGCGTGATCTCTCGTGGGTCACCGCTTCCCCGACTCAGCAAAACCGCCCCACCGCCTTGCTTGGTGCTTGCTCCCAAAGCCGCAGAGCCAAATAGGCCAGCATCGTGCGGAGCTGCACCTCGCAGCTATCTCTCTCTCTCTCTCTCTCTCTCTCTCTCTGTCTCTCTGTGGCTCTTTATCTTGAGCGACAAGGCAGGAGCACCGGTGCAAGGAGGAGCAAGAAGTAAGTAATGGCCCTGGCGTTTGCAGAGCCCCTGGCCTGAGCAGAGTGACGTCTTAGGTTATGCCGGGATCATTGGGATCAGACCTTATCCAGGGTCACAACAGCGTTCTTTTGCTTGCGCAGTCGCAGGTGCCTCGACATCAATCACGTCGGTTTGGTTTCGGACACCTGCTTTGCAGGACGCCGCCGGGAAGATCCTTTGACACTCCTGGAATCGTTGCATGCCAGCATGGCTTCCATTTCCATTATCCCTGACCATGCACAGCTACCACCGACTATCTAGCTACGTGTACACTCAGCCCAAATTCACTTTCCAAATCGACGTTGCCGTCTCTGAAACTGTGACACAATATCGCCAAAGTCCTGCTGAGTCACCTCTGGCCAGTGTTTCTCCAGGAAGAAAAGTTCGGCATATGCCAGCTGAAACATCATGAAATTGCTGAGCCTCCGCTCGCCGGAGGTACGGATCAAAACGTCGGGATCTGGGACGTCAGCCGTGAGTAAATGCTGCTTCACCATGCCATCATCGATTTCAGAAGGCTCCAGTTCACCCTTTTTCACCTGCTCGGCAAGAGCTCGGCAGGCCTGACTGACATCACAACGCCCACCGTAGCTCAGGCAGACGTTCAGCAACAAACCCGTGCATTTTGACGATCGCTTCTCGAGCTCGGAGATCGCTGCTTGAACATCCGCCGGCAGGGGCGCTGCGTCGGACACCAAGAAGCGCACACGAACGTTGTTCCTCAAAGCGTGGTCCTGGAGGCGAGGGACTTCGGAGAGGAAGAGCCGCATCATCGCCGCCACCTCCTCCGGATCCCGCTTCCAATTCTCGGTCGAGAATGCGAAAACTGTAAGAAACTCGACACCGAGCTCCACGCTCCAGAGCAAGAACTCACGAAGCTTCTCACCACCTGCACGATGCCCGCTAAGCGCATCGCCGTGCACCTGCCGGCCGAAGCGCCGGTTTCCATCCATGATCACAGCCACATGTCGGGGCCCCTTAAGTCCCTTCCCACTGCCTTGGTCGGTCTTTTGCCCCAAAGCTTCAAAACGGGGCTCCTGCTCCTTGCTGTCCTTGCCTATGGCCCGGAGAGCTGCCAGCAAAGCCCAGCCGCCCCCTGCCGCGCCAACGGCACGCAGGGCAGCGTGCAGGGCCGCGTGCAAGCGACCAAAGGCACTTCCACCTGGGCCACCGCCGTCACGAACGTCCTCCCGACGTCTGCGGCAGCAGATTTCCATGGCCACGCCCTACGAGTCAACGGGCTCTGTCAGCCCAGAAGCCCGCGCTAGGTCTACGTCTACGTGCTGCCTTGAGCCTGCGAAAGAAAAGAGAGCAAGAACGCGAGGCTGAACAAGGAAATATCTGGAGCTAAAGGCGGCCGTCCAGCAGTCCCTGCTGAAACCGGATAGGCGGCAGGGAGTAAAGAGGCCGCATAGAGGCCATGCCAGCTAGAAAAGGGCTTTGAGTATATATTACGCTATCATCTACTGTAGGGACGTATTTCGGCCGTTGCCACTGCGAACTTTGCCCCAGAAGCTCGCGATGCCTGGAGACTGTCGTGGCCGAAGCCGACGAGAAGCTCGTAGGTGGCCCAGCTATGGCCAAGAACCTTCCGACATTGCCATGCATGCTACGGCAACTTTGAAAAGGTGCTAGAGCTAGTTTAAGCAATTTAATTATCATAGTCGGACAGATAACGTCTGCTCAAACAGCGCAAGCTTGCGAAGGTGGACCGTACTGTAAGTACTGTATGTCACTGCAAGCAGGGTCAGAGCTACCTTACTTACAACAGGACATATTATATTGAGTCTGCCGATCCTTTGAGTAAACGACTGTAAAACCCTTCCCAAACACTACTCTTTAAGTCTCCGAGTGGCTTAAGTCCCTCAACCCATCATATAAACAATCCTGACCGTCGTACGAAGCCGCGGAAAGCCCCATCTCCTTCCCTACACCCTGAACAGTGTACGGTTGAAAAAAAAGCCCCGTCTCCTTCGCACCTCCGGCAGTTGAAGCAGGTCTTCTAAGGCCAGGCCAACGAGAGGCATCGCAGAGAGAAGCCTTTCGTTGGGCGCTCGCAACTTGATGTTTCGGGTTTAGGTCAGGCGGGTTTAGGGGTTTAAGGGGTTTAGGGGTTCCGGGGTTCAGGGGTTCAGGGGTTCAGGGGTTCGGGTCTATAGGGCGTAGCGTTTGTGGTTTGTAGTGTGGGGCGACACGGGCCTGGGGTTTCACGGCTTTGCGGGGCTACAGACTTCGCAGTGCTTAGACATCGGGAGGACAACAGTTTGGATCCAGTGGACCCTTCTGCAGTAGTGGAGTGTCCAGAACCTCAAACTAACTATGTATCCGGCCTACTGCAGTATAGCTACAATGAGGTTTCTAGGGCTTGCCGGGTTGGCTGGCAAGGTTCATGGATTGGGCCTTAGCGCTAGCAGCCGCACGTGCCAAGGCCCAAAACCTCCCAACCTGGAAGTAGCTTTAGAAACACATCTGCGAGGGAAATCCCACGAGTCCCTCAACTTCTGAGATGGAAGTAGGAACATGTCGCCAGCCTTGGTAATGTGAGTCTATTTCAAGGTATGACTATTCCTCTTGGCAGTCACTACTAATAATGCAGGTACGGATAAGGAGAATACGTGCAATACTAGTAAGAGTCATGACAAACATGCCAATGCAACGTCAATCAGGCTGTAAGGTATAAGAACGCCACCTGCAACAAATATGTGTATAAATATCAAGACTCAACAACACGACGGAAGAATACTGGATGCGGCACAGCAATACACATAACGCTATGAATCACCCACAACACTACCAACAACTCGAATGCATCATAGCGGTTACTGGTCATCGTAATGAAGTAGTAACCTCAGAAGCAATAACGACAACAATAGCATGCAGCAGAACATAGCAATAAATACACTAAGAATGCTAGCAAACAATAACAAACCAATAACATTTTTGCTGGTACTAGTACTAGTACGTACCAGTGCTAGTACAACTAGTAGTGTCTACTGTAAGACTCTCGGACAAGACGAGGCGGCAGGCCTCCAGGCCAAGTCCCGGAGCTCCGGCGTCGGAGGCCCCGGGGGGCGACTGCGGAGCAGCGCCACAAGCAGCTCGCCTCAGGTCTCCCAAAGAAAGAGGAGGATGGCTTTATGGCTTTAGGATGGCTTTGTGGCTTTTCGAGTGGGGTTGGGGTTGAGGATGGAGGGGTTTGGGTTTTTTCGATCGGGGGAGGGGCCTCTTGGATTTTGCGGGTTTGTCTGCGGCTTTGTAGGGCGCTTCGGGTTGTTTTTGGATTTATGCAGCCCAGGCTTCCGTCACGGGTCTCTAAATCAGGCTGTACGGATTCTGTGGGTGCTCAGAGCTTTGGGGCTTTAGGGCTGACAGTCGTGAGGCCTCAGAGCCTTAGGGCTTTAGGGCCGTAGGCCAAGGCGTTTTCGGAACATGAAGCGTTATCATGCCGCCGTGGCGAGGGTTGAACGCAATGAAACGTCTTTGTCAGAAGAAGACAACTAGGAATCTGAATAATGATGAGAGTTTTGTCTGCCATCATCATCAAGACACAAACCGTAAGCATGGTCATAATAATGACAATAACACTAGCAATAACAATAAAGGATAACTATTCGTCTGGAGCGCGGGGAACGTGCAAAGTCACATTCATCGCCTCTTGCAGTGCTTTTCGGCACTCTACACTCCTCGGTGCGGACTCTTTCGAGTCTTTCTCTACAGAGACGGCGACTTGCGGCTGTTGGTGGGAAGGACGGAACTCGAGGACGCAACACGAGGCTGGTTTCGCTTAGGATGTATGGTGAGCTTGGCACTGGAATACGGGACAGCACCAAACGACAATGCAGGTGGCTTGCAATGGCAATTATAACCACAATGACTATCATCTGCATGTATGTATACAAGTCTATACGGAGGTAGTAGACGTGCGTACAAAATCCAACGCCATGTCCTTCGATGGAACACATATATCATGGCATAAAACAACACACATAACATAAACATAACATAAGCATAACATAAGATCTGTGGCTTCGTCGTATCGCTCGAGGGCCAGGCGAGCAGAAATAGCAACTCCTCAACCGCTCGACAACTTTATAATGCAGGATCATATACAAAATATATATGTATGTATATATATATATATAGACATACTAGAATAGTTACTCTAATATGCTAGAGTACACTAGAACATCCTATATCAACGGCAGCACTACTGGCTTTTTGCAGCTCTGTCTCCACTCAGACACTCCTCCTTCGTGAAGGAGCGCCCAGTGACTCCTGACGGCGAGCTGGTGCTTCCCTGCTAAAGAGGTTTCATAGCACAGAGAGGTTGAAACTTCCGCGACGATTCGCGGATCGTAGCAGAGTTTTTAGGGTAGATGTGTCGGCAAAGGGTTTGAAAGCAACAGGCCGCACCTGAATTCTCAATCAAGCGGGCATAGGTCCACCAGGCAAACAGCCTTCGGGTCGCGTAGCCCTTGCGGAAGCCTCAAACATGCGCAGCAGTGAAGGCACGAGGTCACACTGTTATGACCACTCTTCTGCCCATCACCACCATCGTCGTCCTCGCACTATCATCATCTTCTTCATCTTCATCAGCATCATCAGCGCCATAATCGCCATGATCGTCCTCATCACCAGCATCATCACGACAATGTGCTCATCATCATCGTCTTTATCACCATCAGCTATAGCACCATCATCGTCATCGTCATTTTTTAGCATCATCAGCAGCAGCAGCAGAACAACTTTTTGGTTCAGCAGTAGCCTCGCCGTCGTCGTGAAGGCATCATCGGCATCAGTTACCGTCATCACATGTTTATCATTAGTACCACCAAGGTTTGGGAGCAGGCTTCGGGATTATCTCTATTCGATGGATTACATGGTGTAGGGACGGTTTAGGTTTCGGTCGAAGGGGAAGAGGGTAAGGTTCAGGTGAAGGGCCAGTTGAGGGTTTAGGATTAAGTTGTTTTCAGGATACTTTTTTTGTTGCACATCTGACAAGAGCAAAACAACATCAAGAACAAGAACATCAGCAACAATACAACAACGACGAGCGCAGGAACAGCATCCACATCCCTGCACAGCTGTGCAGCTCGGCAGCCCTAAACCACAGACCGACAGTCTCTTTCTTTCCGGCTGCCGCGGAAACGGAGGTCATGACGAGAGTTCCAGAGGCAGTCCCCTCATGATCAACAGGTTCAGTGCGGTAGCCGTCAGAAACTCCGAACTGGAGGCTTCGAACTCGTGCTGACCGTTCAGGCCTACGATGACATCGCCAACTTGGACTGCCCATCCGTGGAGGCCGTTTGACTGCTGCATCCGGTTCCATCTGTCGATGAGGCCACCTTCGAAGATCCTGTGCACGCGGGCTGCGGAGTCGTAGCCTGCGCCAGACACGGGCTCCATGCGGATCCCGAGCTTCTCCTGAGGAGTCCGGCGAAAGACCGTCACAGAAAAAATCTCGGCTTGCGAGGCCCGCGATTCCTGGGAGAGGTCCTCCCACTCTGCATCTTGGAACCCAGTGGCGGGCACGGGCAGAGGCCGCTGCGGCAGCCGCTGCAGCTGCCGTGGCGGTTCCGGTTTCGGCGCATCCCAGCGTCGGCTGCCCCAGCAGGCTGCTGCTGCTCGGCCTTCTGGGCGAAAGTGCAAGAAAAGGACAAAAAAAACATGGAAGAAAAAACGTATCTTAAGACATAAAGGAGTCCTGATGGGGACATTACAGGTGGGCAGATGGGAGGAAGTTATTGACAGAACAGAGCAAACGCACTCTTTCAGCACTCTCTTGCCTTGCTACACTCGGCAGAAAAGAAGCCTACGTACAACAAAAACCTGGGGCCTTGCCGTCATATCCGTCATTGATGTGTCAAAGGATACGGCGGAGACTGCTACTGCCCCTAAACCCCAAGACGTGCTCCGATCCGGTCCGCTCCGCCTGGTGGATCTCCCGAGGGCGAAGTGATGGGCGACTCCGATTCCTCCAGGGAATCCTCGGCCTCGAAGTCGAAGTCCGGAAAGGGAGGATCCTCGCCCCGCAGCAGTCGGGCCCAGGTGGCACAGACGTCCTCCTTCTCATCCTCGTGCCAGTGGATGCCATCGCTGCAAAGCTTCCACTTCTTGACCTTCTGCCGCAAGTCCGTGACGAAGAGACCTTCGCTCTGCACAAGACTCCTCACGTATTGCAGGTTTCGGTCATAGTCGGTGGAGAGCTGCATGCCCCGATACTTCGCAGCAAAGCCACCGATCACGAAAACGGCTCTTCGCGATTTCAGCTTGACAGCACGGATGAACTCCTTCCAGTCAGCCTCCACTTGCTCGGTGATCGGGCCCAGCATGATGTCGTTCCCGAAGTAGGACACACCGAGTGTGTCGATTTCAGGTCCTGATCGGAACTTCTGCAGGAGTTGCGCCACCCCTGCACTCGCTATCGCTTCGTACCACACCTCGGTATAAAGCAGCTCCCTAAGACGGTGTCCCAGCTTCCGAGGCTTCTTGTTCGGGCCCTTGCAGTAGAGCGACGAATCGCCTAACACTCCAAACGAGTACCTCTCCATGGCTCATCGCCGCATCGCAGGGCAGGGCAAAGCGGGACCCGGGCTCAGGCTCTAGGCGACTCTAGTGCTCTGCAGTGGCATTTGAAAAGTTGTCATCTGCTCTCTGTATGTGTGTTTGTGTGTGTGTGTGTGTGTGTGTGTGTGGGGGGGGGGGGTTTCGCTGGGACTGCCAAGGCTTCAAGCTTCTGCTACAATTTTCGTCACGGACCTTGCATGCGTACTTGTACCAGAGGATAATGACTTCTTGCATGCCGTGCCCTGGTGATGACATGCTCGGCCAGGCCTTGGACAATTGAGCCTTACAGTCGCGCCGATTTTGCACCACGTTCACTGCAGATAGGGCCACGGCTGCTTGCGTTGCTTCTGGAGTTCGGATTTGCTGCCAAGCCGCTACCCAGCTGAATGCGAACTTTGCGCTCTGCGGGGTGCCAAAGCGCCCTGCCTCGTCAGCACTGCTGCATCCGGAAGAGGCAGACGTCAGACAAGTTCTTGAGAGATGTTGGTGCCGAAGCTGGTTACACAATACAATGCTTTGCTTTGGCCCTGCGACACACTCTGCCGGCGAGCATCGCGCTGGGATCTTCTCTCCGAAGAGATTGACTTTGATCTCTTGAGCTTCTTTGGCTCTCCTTACAGTTGAAGCTTCTCGACTAGAAGGCTCGCAATCTTGGAAATCCCCTGAGCCTCAGCCCCTCCGACTGCGACTACGATCGCCACGGAACATCGACAAAAGCTTTGGCCCCCTTACCTTGGGGCCTAAATAAATACCAATGTGATTCCTGGAGGGTTCCTCAGTATACCCATAGTATAGCAACTTTTACCCCAAAACCCCAACCAAACCCCACTTTGGGCTTCAAAGTCTCCGTGACTTGCGGTTGGAGTTCTGCGGGAAGGGCAGCTTGTCCACGATCTCGTAGAGCTCCTGGAGGAAAGCCTCAGGAGCTTTGGACATAGGGTTTAGGGTAGGGTTTAGGGTTTAGGGTTTATAGTCCCGTTTATGGTGATGAAGAACAACTGACTGATGAGCTACGGTTTGGAGTTGTTTTTTTATCACCTCTTTTCCTTTCCGCCTCCAGGTTGGTAGGGAATGCCTATTAGGCTGAGGCCTCGGTGCTGACTGGCTTTCAGCGGGATTCCACCACCACACCACTTAAACCCCACTGTACCTCTAACACACCGCCGGCCCGGACTGCCAGTCTACCATCGCACCAGCTCTCAATGCTTCCATGAACCGACTTCTGTGTCGCTTGCTCTCACCGCTCCAACGAGCAGTATAGGTTGGAACGAACAACAGACATACGACTAGTCATCGTTGTCATCATAGTGATAATACACCTAGCACCAAGAAGCGCAGGAACGCTCGCTTGAAACTCCACCTGCCTGGAAGGCCGCGGGGTTGACTGCCAAGTCCGGCGTGGTCGTCAGCCACCTGGACCAGGTGTCGGTGTAGGCTTCAGGGCAGTTTAGGGTTGACCCACTCTCCAAGTGTTGAGCGAGTTTCAGACTTTGCCATGTTGGATGTGGAACCACTTCAAACTCTTTCTTGCGAGATGCGTGCTGCTTGTGGAAGTTTCGAAGCAGAAAGGCGGAAAGGGGAGCCTGGCTTCCAAACATCAAACTCATGTGCTCGACCCATTTACAACCCACGGCATACACCGCATCTCGCCTTTCAATTTTTTGAACCCCCGCAGAATGGGAAACCTCCTCACCGCAATGCTTCGGATTCGGTGTGTTTGGGATAGAAGTCATCATCTGAAAAACTACAAAGTACCATCATATCCATCCGCAACAACCAACGAAGCCCTGTGCAGGGTGCCGGGTGCCCGGCGACATCTGCGTAGCCAGCTTCGCCAGCTGGCTTCGTGGTGTCCTCTGCTCCGCCCAGATGGCCTTTGCGCTTTGCATTTTTGTGGCCGCTTGCAGTCTGAGCACTGCAACGATGCGCATGGAGTGGCCATCACAACACCAAACTCCAACTCATTTCGCCATGTCCCCGCCTCCACACTTTCGCGTAGGCGGCCGAAAAACCTTGACAGAAACTTACGATGGACGACGAACAGCTTCCACCATTTCCGAACTGAAACGCAAGACACAGTCAATTGGCCGTTGCTCGCACTCCACTACAACGCAGCTGGATCGCACAAAGTAGTAGCCAACGGTACTTAGGGTTCTGTACAATACAAATCAACAATACCCCAATACCCATTCATATACTTCTACAATTGTGATTACCCCCAAAACCTGATGCGAACGATTGAGGCCCCCTATGTTCTGCGCAGCAGGGCAGCTCCGCGTCCACGTGGAGCGCCTGCCCCATCCAGAGACGCGTACTTGCCCAGTACCTCAGCCCCTAATGGGCTTAGGGTTTGTTAGGTGTAGGATTTTTTGGTTTTGGGCCTAGGCTTTCTTTTGGAAGGCATAGGGTTTTCTCTATAGGGCGTAGGGTTTCGATTTCGGGTTTCAGATTCTCATGCGTTGAAGATTGAAGACAGCAGTGAACAGAAGCGGCCAAAAGTCAGTTTCATATACCACAGCTAATCAACAAAACCTGATGCAATATGGTAGAATCATGGTATTGCCAGACACCCCATCTCCTGAAGAATGATGAGAAACCTGATAAAGCAAGTGGAAGAACAACAGAAGAAACGGCTTTGCGCAGCTCAGGTGCAGCAGCTGCTGAACACACGACGCCTGGCAAAAATGCCATGGGCTTCCAAGGAATCCCAACAACACTCTCAGGGGTCCCTAAACATTCAAACGGTCCTGGCAAATGTGGCATAAATATTTCACCAGAGACTCCAACAAGTTCTTAACTCGGCGTGTGTTATTCAGCAAGTTACGGCATATTCCTGAGTCAAAGCGGTCTTGGAGTCCTTACTTTGCTGGCACAGTGAAAACACGAAAGACGCCCCCTTAGAAAGCCAAGAAGGCACATGTCGGAATTCAACCCACCCCAAACCCCTAAAGTCGTAGCTCTTTGTGTGAGTAAATGAGTCGCATCCAGTGCTAAGCTATCATACGCCCTCCTTCGCTCAGGAGGAAACACTTTTCGGGAAATGGTGTTGGCTCAATCAGGTATTACAGTTACGATACAACGGACACTTTAGGAAAATCCAAGACTTGGCAGGAAGGGACGACAGCTCCGCATAACCGAGATCATATTTCGGCTCCCATAAGTGCGATCACATTCGTTCTCATAGCACGGGTCATATGAGACGTCCCATGACAAGGATCATAGTACAGAAACTGATCTATCTCAGCACACTGAGAAACTGTGCGGAGTTGCAGGCACTTAGTTCGGATGGAGCTCGTTCCCAGCCGCCCCGACGCCAGTGCAAACGACGTCTAGACCCTCAACCTTCGAAGGCCCTAAATCCCAACACAGAGAGACAGAGACAGAGAGAGACACAGAGAGAGAGAGAGAGACACCCACACCTCCCAAGCCCCTCGTTGGTTTGGCCTTGCTTTGCCCGCAGCCTCTTTTCCCCTTCTGCGACTCCTTAGGGCTCCGCTCCGCTGGAACAGCAGAGGACGGATTTCTATCATATCCTAGATAATGTACTAGAATATGCTATAAAAAATGATCAACAATGTACTATACCAGGCTACAAGATCCTAGAGTATGCTATAGGTTTCTATAAGGGGCTTAGGGTGCCCCAGGGCCGGCGGATGGTCCAGGGCTCGTAAGCTTCGCGGCTTAGGGGTTTCGGGGCGTCCAGGAGCTCAGGGTTCAGGGAGAACTTTTGGGTTTCGCTTCGGCTGTTGAGACTACCAGAAGTGCACCTCGTTCCGAGGTTGATTACAACTCAGGCCACATCACAAACCCAAGGCGCAGGATCCTACATGAAAATATCCTTTAATATAACAGATCCTAGCCCATTACAGTATCTTCCTAGTATATTGTAGTTCATACCGTTGATGTCAACATACCCTCAGAGAAGGAGCCGCCTCGTTCTTCCATGAAGACACGCCTGCTGGGCTCCCAAGCCCCTAAGCCCGTAAACCCTAAGTCCCCAAGGCCCTACTAAGCCCCTACGCCCCTATGCCCCTAAGCCCCTAAGCCCAAGGTCCCTAAGCCCCTAAACCCCCTAAGCCCCTAAGCGCTGAGAAACCCCTAAGTTTCTGGAGAGTCGCTGGAAGCTCCAGGCTGCCCGGCCCTGGGCCCCGTGGCAGAGACCTCGAAGGAGTCTGAGACTCTCAGAAGCTGTGGCAAACGGGCACTGGGTTTAGTAAATTATAGTATATTATAGTATATTAGAATCTATTATAGTATACTATAGTATATTATAGTATGTTACAGTATATTGTAGTATCTTATGAAGCTTTTAGGGCTTAGGGCTTAGAGTTTGGGGCGTGCAGTTTTCAGTGGGTGCTGCACATGAATACAAGTCAGCGGGGGCATCGCACCACGAATCTCGAGGCTTCGTGCACGACATGCCTTGAGATTCAAGGCCCTCTACAGAAGCCCTCTCTCCGCTTCAGCCCTCCCTTGTTCTCCCTGCACACTTGCGGGTCATGGGTGTTCTTGAGCTGCAGGCACACAGCGTACAGTACCTTATTGCATCATATGAATCTTATGCGACTCTGTGAGACCTTTGAACCCAGGTTACGAAGTAGCTCTGCAGAAGTGAAGAAGCTGGGGTCGAGAGGCGAAAACGCGGAGTCCCAAGCCAGATCTCGTGGCACCGCGAGGTCTGGCGGCTGACGCCCTGAAAACAGCGACGATCAAACTGCTGTCTTATCCTTGAGGTCGGTGCATTTCTTCAGCTATTGACAGCATGTCGAAACTGGCCGGAGGGGGGCTGATTGATTGCCCACGATTGAGCCCCCAATTCGCCTTGGTGGCAGATGTGCCGCCACATGCCGCAGTGACAGAGGCGTGGCGGTTTGCCCCGCATCCTTGGGCAGAGTCCGAGGAAGGGAGCCCAAGACGCTGTCAAGTAAGGAACGTGCGCCTTAAGCCACAATAGATTGCACCCTCGAACTCGATGATTCAAAGGTACATGCCTTGTCTAAGGGGCATTGGGCGCTCTGGGAAGGGAGCTCTCTGGGCTTCTCGATGGAACTGTGCAGCAGTGAAAGAAGACTCCTAGTAAGCCCTATAACCTTAGGCCCTAAAGCCTAAAAGCATCCCGAAGCCCCAAACCCTAAACAGGAACCCCCGCACTCCCCCGACCCTGGCCCTAACCCTAAAGAGCACCCTTGCAGCGAGGGCTCTGGACAAGCTCCATCTGGGAACGGACCGCCGCCTCGGTGAAGACACGAGAAGAAACCCAAGTAAAGCAGAGCAACCCGGTGATCAGCCCTAGAACCACACCCTTCAACAAAAGCACTCCATGATCATGAATGTTGAAGCCAAGGAAAACCCCCCCTCCCAAAAGAAAAACAAGCCCTCCACAAGTACTGACGCCACGGGAAACAAAGTCGTACATACTTTCTTGGGGCCCCGTGCGGGGGGTCGCAAATCCAGGCCGCCGCAGGCTTCGTGCTCGGGAAGCTCCTTCGACGGAGCCTCGCGCTCGGGGAGAAGCCCGACCGCTTGGGGCTCTTTCGGGGGCTGTGGGGGGGGGGGGGGAGGCATCGATTCTGTTGAGGCTTCACACAAAGTATGCATGGAAGAACTACAGGAGCGTTTAGGGTTTAGGGCTTTAGGGATGAAGTCCGGTGACAGTTCCAGTTTTCAGTTGGAGGGGGGGGGGGGCCACATCCCAGAAGCCAATGTAGAATCTAGAAGAGGCGTCGAGGTTTCATTGCAACTGCGCTATTCTGTTCCTCTGGAAGTATCCTGGTACCCGGTGAAATCCACTGTTTCACTCTCCCTCAGCTCCGATCGCCGAGAGACGGTGGATGAAATAAATCTTGCATTACCTTAAGGACCCTAAACTATGGGAATTCTGGTATATTCCTTATTATGGGTAATGCAGGATTCATATCATCAACCGGAGGACGAGGCACCTCCGGCAGCTGGCGTAGCTCGAGGAGGAGGCGACACAGCTCCTGGCAAAGAACACGAGCCTCTAGGGTTTAGGGCTTAGGGTTTAGGGTTTGGGGGTTTAAGGGTTTAGGGGTTTAGGGGTTTAGGGGTTTAGGGGTTTAGGGTTCAGGTTCTTAAGGTAACCCCAAACCCTAAGCCCTAAACTCTAAGGTTTAGGGTGTCATTAAGGGGCCTCGAGAAGGGCTTGCAGAAGGTTTGCAAGGTTTCTACATCTCTCTTTTTAGGGCTACGAGAAAGGTTACTACAACAGAGAAGATAGAGGTAGCTACAAGGGCTTGTATCAAGTTTATCTTGGTACTTCGGATGAGGCACTGAAGACAGCCACACTACTTCCTTGTGGCTCCGCTCCTGGGCGCGTCCTCTGATGCCTTCGGCGCGGAAGGAGTTGCGCACGAGGCGCCTGTGCCTCGGACCCGATTCCGATTCCCTCTAAACTTAGAGCACACCCCACGCGTGCAGGAAGTTACCGCTTGCAGCTTTGGTCATGAGTCGGGCTCCCGAAACCCTCGAAAATCGCAGAAAACCAAGAGCCCACATCATGAATTCTGCTTTGGGCCTTCTTCTCTCGCCCCCTTTTTGTGCTTCTGAGCGTCTCTCCAGGTCGGTTCACGGGCTTCTGGAATTCAACGATGTGAAAGGCGGGGAACCTGGCCGAGCCCACAGCAGAGGGCAGAGACTACCCACTGCTGATAATCATAACAGCAATGAAGACGGTAATAATGGAAATAAGAAGAATCATCATCATCATACATGGTACTAGAAATCAACAGTGTTCAGAATACTAATAATGGGCGTGTACAGTTCTGAGCTGCGGGACTCTAGAGGGCTCTGGGGCTTTCGGAATTGGGGTCACGATGGGTCCAGGCTTGGGTTGAGGGTTTAGGGACAATTCACTGGGGTTGCTTCATAGGTGCCTACTTGGAGGTTCATGGGTAGGGTTATAAGTAGGGTTATAAGTCCCTTTTCTTTGGGGGGTTATCGGGGGTTGTAAGTATAGCTACCCGCTACCCTACTTATGAGCCCTGCTGATGACTATCCTAGGTCCCCTTACCCAGGTCCCCCAAAGTCCCGGGGAGCGAGAAACTCTGATAAGAAAACAGGGAAGCCTCTGGTGGGAAGAAAACAGGTGATGGTAGCAGTCGTCGTCGTCTTAGCGGTCGTGGCAGCGGGTTGTAGCAGCGTTAGCAGGAGCAGGCGTAGGAGTTCGAGTAGGCCTCGGAGTGGCAGTAATCGTCGTAGTCGTGGTCGCGACAACAATGCCACCAGGAGCAGCGGCAACAGCAAAGGCAAACAGCAACAAATCCTACAATGGGCGTATCACTTATATAACAGTCGGAACATCGGGGTCGGTGCTCCTGAAAGTCCCCGCCCTTGGTTCACGCCTCAGAGGCACCCACTCTTCTCGCGCCACCTCCTGCATTGCAGGAGTCTCCTTGCACAAGGCAAAACACGAGATCACAGGAGACAGAAATGGAGGGGATGATGCTCCGTGATAGTGCAAGGCCATTTTTGGGCTTCCCAACTCTTCAGCTCCTCGGCGCTTCTTCTTGCTGCCTGCCGAATCTTGAACAACCTCCGCCGGATCACCTCGAAGCCATAGCGGGACCTGGCGACATCCCGTCCCTCACCCCCAGAAAACATGTCTCGAGGGATGATTGCTCGTCGGCCAACGTGGCAATCCTGGCGCCCCGCACGACGAAGGCTCCACTGGTGTACCATCAAACACTACGGTTGATGATATGAATCCTGCATGACCCATAAAATGGTATATACCATAATTCCCATAGTTTAGGGTCCTTAAGGTAATGCAGGATTTATACCATCAAATACTATGATCTGACAGCGTCTTCACACCGGCCTCTTGGTCGGAGACCGTGCGGAGTCCGCATTTCCCGAGCTCCTGAACATCGGATCTGCAGTTGGCAAAGTTACGGACCTCAAGTGCTCCGGGAATCGGTGTTAGGGGTTAGGGTTTAGGGGTCTAGGTTTTGGGGTTCATGGTTTTGGGGCCACTGGTTCAAAGACAATGTACGGATCCACTGCGAAATCCCTTCTGAAATAGCGAGGGCTTATTCACCACATCTCTGATTTACTAGGAAGGCCCTGTTCTTCCGAGAATGCGATGATGGTGAAGACGTTAGCGGGAGGCCGGTTATCTAACAAATTGAAATCTGCTGTAACATGCCACAACATGCTGTAATAGACCATAGTATGCTATCATATTCCATAGCCTATACCATAATAGGAATCAAAACACAACAAAGACGTAGAACAAGCACAGAAGAGGCTTCTGGAGCTTTGTAGTTGAGGGTTTGAAGAAATCAGGAGAATTCAGGATCTCGGGTTGAATCAGGGAACGAAGAGAACTGCGGATTTTTAGGTACACAATCGGCCAGAAATCGATCTTCGTGTCTCTATCGATTCCGAGCTGCGTGCGCGGATTCATAGAGATGCTCTACACGGACCTCTCTGCGTGACAAGTGGGGCGTTCTACCAACTGTCCCGGATTTTCCTGTGGTGGGAACCTTACGGACTCCACTTGAGAGCTGGTCACGAAAGCTAGAAGCACGAGGTCCGGTGCTGAGCTCTGCAAAGCGATGTGCACGACAGTAGCGGAGGGAAAGTTTGGGCCGGTGAAGGGTGCAGGCGTTGCTCGTTCATTTAACTCTTGAGAAAGTAATGTGCGAACGACAACTAGAGGTTACTCTGGAGAGAAGACCGCACTTCAGTCGCCGAACGTCAGACACAACTGGAAAGGCTTCCACTGACCCGCCTGTCTTCTGTAGGTGACGTACATGTTGCAAGCCAGGTAAAAGACAAAACATACGAACTCATACAACATTGAGATTGCAAGCTGCGATACTCCATCGCCCATGCCAATCTCATAGCAGGTACGTTTGCACCCCAATATCACTTGGTCTTCGTTGGCCAGGACAGGTGATATTGGTTCCTGGCCCCCTGCAGATATAACAATTCTCGCTGCAAACATCATGCACAAAAAACATGTGGAGCAAAGTTTGTCGCATGTACAGCAGAATGACACAAACAAGCCCCAACTGGGGCAAGTCCTCAAAACAGTACACAACGGCCTGGAGGCTCAACACGGGACTGAGGCTCAACAACATCAAAGCAACACAACCACCTACACAGGCCCCAAGGCTCCAACAAGGGACTGAGTCTCAACAACAGAAGCAAACAAAGTGGAATGAATTAGGGTTTAGGGTTCTCATTCGTGGCAGAATACAACTTCGGCCATCGTTCATCCCAATCAATGTTGCGTCTCATGCAAGTCCATCCAAATCAATAAATAAATAAATAAATATCCTCTTCACGCATCAACGTCTGCCTTAGCCATAGCCGAACCCTGCTGTAAGCTGCAAGTCCATCCAAATAAACAAATAAATAAATAAATATCCTCTTCACGCAATCGATCATTTTTGTAAGTCCAGGGAATCGGAATGTGTTCTTTGTAAATTGCAGCCTTCCTCGAGACTGCACTCCGGAATACAAGCCAAGCAAGAGCTGATCTGCATGTATCTGGTCTGCTGAAACAACACTTGAACGCGAGTCTCAAGCCAGAAAACGCCTAAACATGAAAACACATGCAGTCGTCAGTGATCTCCGGACGCCACTCCACTCTGATTTCCGGAAGTATGATTTCCGCTCAGTGATCTCCACTTGAACATGTTGTGAGACGGAAATGATCTCCAGAACTGCTAACACAAGCACCCCGGTGGGCCGGCAACTTCGCCGAAAAGCGACAAGGCCCTCATGAGGGAGCTCTTGCCGAACACAACTGGAAAGGCTTCCACTGACCCGCCTGTCTTCTGTAGGTGACGTACATGTTGCAAGCCAGGTAAAAGACAAAACATACGAACTCATACAACATTGAGATTGCAAGCTGCGATACTCCATCGCCCATGCCAATCTCATAGCAGGTACGTTTGCACCCCAATATCACTTGGTCTTCGTTGGCCAGGACAGGTGATATTGGTTCCTGGCCCCCTGCAGATATAACAATTCTCGCTGAAAACATCATGCACAAAAAACATGTGGAGCAAAGTTTGTCGCATGTACAGCAGAATGACACAAACAAAACCAAGGGACCTTGAGGAGGGGGGGGGAGGGGGGGACCTCATGATAGGGGGGGGGGGCCCCCCCGCCCTCCACCTTATCCCAGGCACAACCACCTTAAAGGAGGGGGGGGAGGGGGGGGAGGGAAGCGCACCTTATCAGTGGAAAACGCACAATGACAAGGTGAAGGGGGGGGGGGGGGCCTCCCCCCCCCCTACCCCCCACCTTAACTCTTGGACGTCCCACCTGATAAGGTGCAAACCCTGTTTTTTCCCTAGTGCCTTAATACAAGTGAATTGCTAAAGGGCAACTCCCGCGAGCTCCACAGAGCTAGCTTTCGTGAAAACCATAGGGCATCCTTGATACGGTAACCTTGGGACTAGAGTATAGGGCTTAGGGTTTAGGGTCGGGTACCTCTTCAAACAAAACTTGCTTTCCGGAACCTTATTAGAAAAGCCAAGGTGCACTATTGGAGACCCAACCTGGACACAAACCCCTAAGTACTTCAATATACTACAACAGACAATCATAAACTATAACCAAAACCACTATAGTATTCTATAATCATAAGCATATCATAAACAGTAGTAGTATAGAATTCTATGAAGTGGGCTCCCAGCCTCGCCGTCTTGGACAGCCGGGCTTTCTGCTTCAGGCGCTCGGATTGGCGAATCCTCGGCGGTGCTCTGCACATACAAAAAAGGAGGAGCCAAGGCTGGAAACGTGACTGCCTGAACCAAGTACTTAACTTAAGTATGTTACAGTATGTTGTACGTCAGATGCGTGCTATACTCTGTGGGCATACTAAGAGCCTGGACAAAGGGCGGCGGAGTATGCATGAAGAATCGGCGTACAGAAGCCTTTCTCCGAGACGTGCCCGAGGCTTGATCCCATGACTCTATTTCGACTACTATGCGACGGGCCCGGACAATGTGGACCTCAGAAAAGAAACAGCCGTTGTAGGAGCCACACATACACAAGTGTGCTGTTGGATGGGAAGCTCATCCCTGAATCTGACTGAGAAGTTGAAACAAAAAACACTCCCTCTGCCGTACTGACGTTACTACGCTTCATTGCTTCGGCTTGTGAGGTTGATGATGCTCGTCCATCCAAATGTGCAGCTGCAATGAGACTACTGTCACCGGAAAAGCCAAGATTGTAACTTGCCTGGGGCGATGGCTGTCGTGGCAACATGGCATCCCCACGCGTCGGAGGAGCTCTATGTCGTGTTTCGGAGACTAGACTTTGCCTGGGCATCCGTTCTAGAACTTGTTGCCTGGCTGGAGTTTGGCTGTGGGCAGACTCAGCAATCGGGTACATCTTCAACGCAATGCCAGGCCTCTACACTCCGAACTCCTGGAACCCTCAGCTTGAAATCCGCTCCCGTTCCACCAAGCCACCAGAGGCTGTGCAGTGAATTGAAATAATCCACCCAACATATTTAAAGTAGGTTGAAACGTTTCACCCGAACGGAGGTTTAAGTAAATTGAGCATCCTAGAAGCTTGACGACAACCTCACAGTCTGCTCGAGACACTCTCACACAGCACCTTCAAGAAAGGAGCTCTTGTTTTCACGCGTGGCTCTCATGCAGTGGGTGATAATGCTTGGAGGATACCTGGACAATAACTTGACTCTGTCTTGCTTCAACCTTGCCACAGAATCCAGGGCTCCACTGCGTGGGTCGTGCAGTCCGTGATAGCGAACTCGTGCTGCGCAGTTTCTCCATCATGGCAGTTAGCAGCTAGCAGATGCTGGACCAGGCATGCACAATAAAAATTCCTGATCTTTGACTCCGACGTCCGACGTCCGCTGTTGTCTGCGCGGGGACTCCGCTATCATCTGCACTTTGCTGAACCCCCCCAGCTCCAGCCCCAAATCCGGCCCGACACCCATCGCTCACCCCAACACCCAGCAGAAGCACACGGTGAGTTTGCCCTTTGCCACTTAAGCCACGGTTTGGGGCTGGAGAGTCGGAGCCGACACTCCATGCCGTTTGCCGGCGTCTTTGCTCTCAGAGGCGAGGCGGTGCCTTGCTGGCCTGCAGGGTGCAATAACTCAAAGAATGCCGTGGGCCGAGGCCGAGCAGTCTCTCCGCCTTTTCACACCACATCTGCGGCGATCGCTCACAGGTGACCTGGCGGAGCGGGAACCAGAACTTCATGTCCAGACATGTCTCAACATGGATGAATGCCGGAAGGGCCGCATGATCGCACAGCCCAGTCTTTTTGGACCACCAGACTGGGACATTGCTGAACAGAGTCAAAACTCAAAGCCAAATCTGCGAAAATTAGGGGCCGGAAAGCGTGCCCAGTGAGCTCAGCACTGACCCAACTCAGTCATGGAAACGGAACCGAATGAGCTTGAAGAACATGCCCCAGCGCCGCAGCATTAAGATCACTCTGACACCATGAACCGCAAACAGAAGTTACACATGCCAAGTCAAATCCGCCGCAGCTGCAGTGACTGTCTTGCTGGAGTGAACTCGCAACTTGGAAACCATGGTTTGGCAACAAATCTGATGGAAGACAGGCAAGACCCAACTTGCAGTGGCAACATTACGCAGTATCGAGTGACGCATGCTGAAGTTAGGAACGCTTTGAAGGTCTTTTCAAACTTTCGTGCGCACGTATGCGCACGTATCGAACGCATTTGGCCCATGGCGCCTGAAGCTTAGTGACGCCTCCTGCGGCTGCGACTGCGACTTGGGCTCCGCCTGGCAGCACTTGCCGTTGCCGCTACCCTGAAGGCAGGCTCTCGTCCATCTTAACCCGGAAGGTGATCGTTGTCTCAACACCCCCTGCACGGAAACACGGAAACCGTACCAGTACCATCCACCTGTATCTGCCTCAAACCTCAAAGAACGCTGCACCTCCGTCGTCGACTGCGACTTCGCCTGGTGACGAAGCGTCGGTCGAAAAGGGGGTCTATGGGTAAAAAGTCTTGGCACCCGCCAGCCAAAGCTGAAAAGAGAAAAGACAAATGTCCCAAATTCCGGCCCAGATTAGAAAGCTGTGGAAGTGAAGACAAGTACGTCCGTCAAGGATCTTCCACGTCTCCTCAAGAAGTTACCCAAAAGTGGCCTCCGCCGGTCGCGGCTGCGACTCTTCTGCCTGGGGCGGAAGCGAGAGTCCTGCGTGCCTGTCGTGCCTCTTGCAAGCCTTCCATGTGAAGTGCAGCTCTTCTGAAAGATAACCTCAACCCAGATAGCTCGAAATCCCAACTGAAGAAAAACATCCTAAACCCTAAACCATAAGCCCAACTGAAGAAAAACTCCCTGACACCATGACAAGAATCCTAAAACAACGGGAAGGTCCTTGGACCCTGAAACAGCCCGACGTGAATGTGTTGGGCCCTACATTAACTTGTGACCGTCCATACAAAGTCCCATGATCCTTGAAGTAAATTACATCTATGTTTCTTCGTATTTTGTTGTTATTGCTACTATTATCATTGTCGTGTTTTGTTATAATTGCCATTATCATTAGTTCTACTTCTTGTTTTTTTCTATTTCTATTCTTACCGTTATAAATATTTTTCTGATTATTGTCATGATTATTAGTAGCAATATTAACAGGAGCCTCCCTCCGCCGATTTAACGGGGCCCTGGCGCCGAGAAGATATCTCGACTCGTGAGGTCAAGCGCCGCCTGCGGGAGGCTTGGGAACGGCTCTTCAGAGTTCTTAAAAAGGGATCTATACGAGGTCTATAAGGGATCTATACTGGGTCTATAAGGGATCTATATTGGATCTGTAAGAAATCTATATGGGTTCTATAAGGGATCTTCACGGGGTCTGATATGGGTTCTATAAGGAGGGATCTGTACAGGTTCTATAAGGGCTATGTATGGGGTCTATAAGGGATCTATAGTATGGTGATACGGTTTAGGCTTTTTGGGTTTAGGGCTTCACCAAAAGAGACTTCTAAAAATTAAAGGGACAGTCAGGGTTTAGGTTTTTAGGGTTTAGGGTTTAGCGCCCTTTATTCGGGGGATCCTTGCAATAAGGAAGCTAGGAAGTTGAGTTCTACACTGGGGCTCCTGACTCGATTGCACATCGCATCAGGACTCTAGCATTTAACCATCACCCCAGAAATGTGAGGTTTCTTCCAGTGCACATCTCCGTACCGACATAGGGGTTTAAGGCTTTAAGCTTTGGGGCTTAGGGGCTTAGGGGTTTAAAGTCAACCCAAATCCGAAACCGGCTCCGCTCGCTTTCCCTGCAGCCTCGTTGCGGCCGCCTGCCGGCCCGGGGGGTGCTGCCGGTGGCGGCGCGGAGCGCGCGGATCCCTTCCACCTGATGAGGTCAAAGCCAGTGAGCGACTGCAATGGTTTGTAAGAGTCAACTCCCTCAAAAAAATCAGCTTTGAACCCTAAACCCCTTGAACTCGAAACACCTAATACCCCTAAAAGCCCCTAAACCCCTGAATCCCTGAAGACCTTAAACCTCTAAAGAGACCTTAAAGCCCCTAAAGCCCTGAAAAATCCCAGCTTTTGCAAAACCGAGGCCCGAGCTCGCCCTTCAGGATCATGCCGTCCAGCCAAACCTGGCTCCGGTTGACAAAGGTAGCTATACTGGTAGTTAGAGAACCTGGCTCCCCGTGCTTTTTTGGGAAGGTCTTTTGCTTTTCAGGTTTAGGGGGGTTTGGGGGTGTACGGGCTGAGGGGTTTAGGGGTTTAGGGATTTAGGAGTTTAGGGGTTTAGGGTTTGGTTTAGGAAGTTTAGGTCGGGCTTCGGGGTATGTTATAATAGAACTCATATAAGGACCCCCCGACAATAGCCCTACACCAGGGCCCTTTAGGGTTGGGGGCAATGGGCCATGCAGACAGCAAGGCAGCTGCTGGCCTGCCCAGCCTTCAGCGCGTCCAGCGCCGTTTGGGCGAGCTCCTCGCGTTTCGTACGTCTGAAAGGAAAAAGGACTACTTAGTAGCAGCAGGTATCTTATCTAAGGGAACCCTCTGCTCCCACGCTGAAGCTCGACCGGTCCTGCGACTTATACCGCACGATGGGATGATCCACACCTGTCAGCTACAGGAGGACCGAGCAGTCCCACCCCCTCCTATGGGACTGAGAAAGGAAGCTCTTCTTAGGCTCTTAGCAGTCTTAGCATTACACTGTGACTCTCGAGCTTCGAGAGTTTGGGAGGTCCAAAGTGAGGGTGGGGACATGATGCTTCACACCAGGAGCCAAAAACATCCTCGAGTTCTAGTGCTAAAACTAAGATCCTTACCAGAACGACCCGAAAACAGGAACCTCTGATTTTGAAAAGAAAACCTTGTCCGATGTCGACAGGCCCCAAAGCCGAAATCCTAACCTTTTGCCCAACTTGCAGACCCTCGTCATTCGCATTCGAAGCTTTTGCCACAGAACTGTGCAGTTGTCAGCAGCGGGGCTTTCCGGGCTCAGGGTTGATGCTTTGGCTTGTTTGGGTGTGCTTCAGTTTCACCTGCCACGGTAGAGAGGGGATGTTGGCATGCCCGGGCACACGCGGCAGCACGTTTTGGCTTGTTGATCATTTCTGGTGTTTAGCGATGCGCATCACGACGCTGTCGGGAGGAGGTGACGAGCATACCTGCGGAGGAGATACAGGACGTGAGGCGCCGGAAGCAGCGCCCGAATCAGGTACACGGCTTGTCTCTTGGCGGGGCAGCTTTCCAGGGGGACTTCTTGTTTCCGTCGCAAGATGAAGCTTCCATTGTCGCTGTAGCTGCACTGTAGCTAGAAGCAGCAGCATCACCATCGTCGTCGTCATGCCATGCCTGCTGACTCCGGGAATACAGAAAGGCGCAGACCCCAGCGGCCTCGTGGCATGCGCATGGGCCAGACGGGCACCAGACGAACATGGGCCAGCCACAGATGGTCCCCTCTGCGGAAGTTGCTTCCGAAGCCGACGTTTCCTGGAGTTCCCTTGCTTGTTGCATGCAGTTTTGGATTATCAGATGGGTATGGGTGGCATGCAACGCGGCATGGCCAGCCGCTGGCAGACCGGCACCGTCCAGTCGTGGAATGACCCACACAGCGCAGAGGTTGGTCGGAAGTCTAAGTGATCAGATCCAAACCCGGAAGGACTGCTGCCAGTGACGAACCTTACGTTCCAAAGCTGAAGGAACCCGAAAAGCGTAAGGAAACTCAATGGGAGGTTGTCAAATTAGGTACCTTTTTGGGTCCGTACAATAATACGGCACACTTTGACAACTGCCCGAATCGAAGGAAGTTGGCAGAGAAAAGGCCTCCAAGCGTCCCGGGCATCCCGCAAAAGGCTCGGCCACCGGCTCATCGAATGCCAAAATTTTAGGATTGCTACTAGGATGAGGATGAGTTTTAGTATGCCTATCTATATACATACACAAATACATATATACTATAAAACATATTTCAAAAGAAATATATATATATATATATATATATATATACATACATATACATATACATATACATATACATATACATATACATATACATATACATATATATATATATATACATACATACATACATACATACATACATACATGGGCTTCGCGGGTTTAAGGCTTCGGGTTGCTGTTGCGGTGCCCGCCTCGGGCGCCCATGTGGCAGCCGACCACCTGCGGCGCCGGCGCGCCGCGCGCGAAGCGGAAAGGGAAGGGCTCCGGGCTGAGAGCTTCAGACGCCCAGCCGTGCCGGATGCCGGAAATTTAAAGGGGAACCCTCATCTAATGATTAAGGCCCCTACATCATAGTACCCTCATAGAAACGCTTATAATGGAAGCCAGAGACTTCATTGTAGATTCAAAAAATCGAAGAGGAGTCCCTTCGTTGAAGAACCCCCTGCTTGGACGTCCCAAGATCCCCGCTGCGCCCTGCTGTGCCCGGCCTCGCCGAACTGCTCCATGGCCTTCTTGAGGCTTAGGCGACTGGATTGCTCCGAGATGCCTTGAGCTCAGGAAACGGAGCATCTTGCCATTGCAACTGCCTCCCATCCTACGAACATGGCAAGGACGCTGATTTCCTACGTGCAGAGGACATCCTCAATCTTCTCATACCGTCGGGGACTCGCACCCGCGGTATGAATCTTGCAATCCTTGCACCATGGTCAGCTTCGACGTCGTTCCCGCCATGTCCCTTCCCCCCCTCCCCCCCGATCTCTCCCTCGGACTTCAAGCCGGCAGACCGTGGATCTCAATGGCAGCAGATGACATGGCTGCAGGGCTGCAGAGGCAACCTGGGCACACGAAAGAGCATGTCCATTCTCCCAACTGCAAGATCTCAGTCATAGCAGCAAGGTCTTCGGGAACGCTGTACACCCTGTCTTTCCGTTGAAAGCGGCATTGAAATGACACCCGACAGCCGATAGCCGTATAGGAATGGCAAACTCAACCCAAGGCCATGGGGTGCTGGCTGCCTGACGGACTGGGCGGATGGCACCCGCTTTGAAGCCTAAAGGACCTAGTAAGGCCTGAGTGTCAACAGCTGTGTAAGGCAGTGTTCTCCCATGCCCCTCTGCAAGCCTATGTAGTAAGTTTCGTATGCGCATGAGCACTACTGCACCCGTCATTACACACTTCACTCTGGGTGCAACAAGCCCTCACAGCAGTCCCCATAAACGCGAAGCCTTCGCTCTTAAACATGTTGCTCGAAACTTGAAAGCTTACCTCTACTATCGTGTCAGTCGGCTGTTCCACCACCCAGAACTTGAGGCTTTCATGCTGCAGCACACCGCGAAACCGCGACAAAGACTGGAATGGCAGAGGTGTAAACTTCCCAGGCGAGCACTGGCAAACGGAGCGTTCGAGGGTGCGGGGCCTGTGGCGCCGCGGGATCGGGATCCCGGGAGCTGCCAGAAAAAGACAGCAGGCATTTGCAGGAGAGCGTTGCAATACCTTTTTGACAACGCAACCGGATCATCGCTCAGTATGTACAACGGGCTTTGCTTTTGTGCTGTGGCATAGTCTTCGCTAGCACTCTCCGTCTCCTATGCGGGCAATGAAGATAGGCACAGCATGCATCTGGCCCTCGCTGTTCGGCTGGGTATGGTCGTGCCGTTGTCAAGGCTTCGTGAATGCTGTCCTTGAGCTGCTACAATAACTTCCAGAGATTCTGAGATCTCGAGGCGCAACTCCATTGCTCACCGGGCTCTGAGCCACGCAGCTTCAGACCTGCAAGGGCTTCCAGGTTTTGGGGTCAAAGGAGGGACTCTGCCGTCAGGGTCAGGGCACAGCCTGTGTCTTCGCCATGCCGAAGCCCCCTCACCTAAACTTCCTAAACCTCTACAAATGTTCAGGGATCGAAATTCAGGGGTTCGGGCTTAAGGCTTGGGATTCACAGGCACTCCCCACCATGCCATGCTGTCGGAAGCATGTGCAGACTGGCGACAAAAGAAGTATGGAGCGTTTCTCAATGTGCATGAAGCGGGCATTCGAAACCGTTCCCTCGCAGACAAGAACACCTCAAAACGTCTCATACTTCAGTGCTACTTCCAAGAGGGTAAAGAGTCCGAGCACCCTAAGCAAGCACATGGTAGCCAGTCTCATAGTCCGAACTCAAGATGGTCCACGTGCTTGCCTGCGGAGTCCGACAATCCTCTGCGGGTGCGGCTAAGACCCCCCGTTCCCATCCTTTTTGCTTCCGACCTTATCCGCTCCGGACGTTTGTACGTGGACAAGCACATGTTAAACATGTGTCGGCGAACTACTGCTGATGCGAGATTGTACCCAACACAACCTTTCCAGCTTCTAGCTCTTAAGCCCCGTTATGGAAGCCTGCAAAGCCGACTCTAAGAACCCTTTCATCAGACACATACGCACGTATGCATGCATATTCATAGTAACACACATATGTACATATGTAGATACAAACACATATACATATACGTATACGTATACCTATACGTATACATATACATAGTTCGTCTCGGCCCCGGCCGAAGCGGTCAGAGGTTCTTACGGATTTCCTCTACTGCCCCGCCCCCCTCCTCTGTGTGAACCTCTGGATGAGAGCTAAGGACCGACGGTGAAATTCTGCTTCCTCCAATGGATTTCCCCCTCCCCCTCCACCCCCTTCCTCCCTTTTCTGCCTCGCCTCCTGCTAGACAACCGCACTTTTATGCAGAAGACTTGCGCAGAGGTCATCCGCTGCGCACTGAGACTGGTAGGTTTCTGCGCCTGAAGGTTCTCGCCTCGCGGAAATTTTCTTCGCCAAGGCAACTTTCGCGTTCGACCACCAGCTCTAGCCAGTTCGGCACGTGCGTGTGCGGATGTAGGGTTTTGGGTTTAAGGTTTAAGCTTTAGGGTTTGGGGTTTAGAGTTTCGGGTTTAAGGCCCATGGGCCTTGGTAGGCTTTCGGGTTGCTGCTTTCCGAAACGATGCACCCGCTTCAAGCACAGCCAGACCGAGGCGGACGACGCGAAGCGTTTAAAATGACATGTACACACATGGGTAGTTGTCAAAATTAGGGTCCCTTGTTGGGTACCCGAAATATTCGGTGCCGTATTATATTAAGGACCAAAACAGGGACCTTAGTTTTGATAACCACCCACATATCCCAAGGCCCCCTGTGTCAAACGGGCCCAGGGGCACCCCGGAGGAGGCGAAGTTCTCGAGAGCCAGGGCCGGAGGCCTGGCAAAGGTCACAAAGAAGTTGCCCCCTTTGCCGAGGTAGAGAAGCAGAGAACGGTTAGGCTTTAGGCTGTAGGCTTTAGGGTTTAGGTTTTTGGGGGTTTACAGGTTTAGGGGCTTGGTGGACTTGGGCATTAGGCATGTCCCAAAAAACATCGGAGTACCGCTGAAACAGGAGGCCGTCTCTAGACAAGACGCTGAGATCAGGCATCAGCCGAACTTGCGGACACAGCGACAGCCCGAGGCCGGGCGGCCTGGAGGCGCCGTGCGGGGCCGCCTTGAACTCTTGCAGCGCTCGGGTCCGCAGATGACGGAACCACATGACCCCTAAGCTGCTTGTGATAAGCCAAGATGCCATCAAAGGTGTGGCAACCGTTGCTGGCGGTCCTGGGAAAGCAACACGCGAATGCTACGCTTGGCAGAAATAGCACGAATGCAGAGGCAGGAAACAAATGCAAAATCGTGCCTTACTGCTGGTAAAATCATGAACACTTGCTCTTGTCCTGATCCGACTCCAGCATAATATTGACACAGTTTAGCACAGTATAGCAGAGTGCCAAAAAAGCACTGTATGCAAAAGTCTCGTGCACTTTCGCACCTGCAGAAGGCAGCCCAGTCTGCGCGAACTGCCTCGGCATCGGCTCCTTCCCCAAGGACACAGCTCACGTCGACTCGGTTGGATATTCTGGGCCCAGAGTTTGGTGAAAAGATGTGCAGTTCGAGCAAGAAGCACAGGCTCTGATTCTGCGCTTTAAGGTGGCAGCTCGGCGATGTCGGAACCCGAGGCCATGTTCCTGGCATTTAGCAGGGTATCTACCTGAGGTAACTTTCATCTCATCTCCCGCGCTGGTGACCTCGAAGTGTCAACTTCTCTGGAACGATCCATGTCAACAATGGGATGCGAGCAAGAGTCCTCGAATGGAAGGCGCCCGTGGGACCCTCCTGTCAGAAGAGTAACAATGAGAGCTCAGCGTCGAGGGCTGACTTTCGAAGACTGCTGCCTCAAGTCCCTCATAGTCCCTCTGTGGACCCCTGATTAATTCGCGCTCCTCCCTTCAGAAGGACTGTGCCGTCAATCCTGATTCATTATTGAGTCCTCTAGGAAAGAGGTTTATCATCAGGGGTCTACCTTCTGTGTGTCTGAAAGTAAAGCTACCATTTTGAAGATACATGTGTGAAGGATCCTACTGCTGGGGCTTCTCCGTTCTATGTTCGGCAACTCCCTTATGTGCTGCTTTTAAAACACCACCTTCTCACTGGATCCTACTGCCCCCCCAAGGCTTGATTCTCATGGGGCCTTCGGGATGTTCAGGAGGTAGCGCGGATCGTCTTCGAAGTCCACGAGCAAGCGCCTCGGCCATGGCGCTGGAAGTCTTCTGAAGAGCACCGAAGCTGAGCGAAGCTCCCGGAATCGCATGCTGAAGGCGCACAAAAGCAGCCCAAAGAGCCAAAGGTACAAGAACCAAGCCTGCCTGGCAATGGTCACATTGTAAACCTTAAACTTGAAACTCTAAGGGTCGATTCCTTCATGAAGCGGCTTTTTTGGGCTCGCTGGGAAGCAGAGGAACTCCCGGGGCCCTGGCTGCGTGGCGAAGAGGAACTGCAGGAAGAAGAGGAGGCACAAAGGCGAGAGCAGCCCGAAGAAAGCGCGCTCCTTAGCATCAAGCTGAGGGTCTTAGGGTCACTGCCTTCGGATGCTCACTTGACAAAGCCAGTGTCAGGGCTTTCTGACATGCTCGTGGGTCGAATCGGGCCAATGAATCCAATCAAAATTTCTCAAAGAGTGGCTGGGAAAGGGTCCAAAAAAAAACCAATCGGGAATGACTCAGAGCTTCCCGCGTGGCATAGCTGAAAAACTCCGGAAGATATACAAACGGAGCTACCATAGCTCCAACACCAGGGAAAAGGTAGCTGTCACACACGCTCCGCTGGGGCAAGCAATGGCAAGAACTCATCGAGGCCGCGGCATCATCGCAGCTCCCGTCGGCCGCGATGCCGAGCATCGCCTCCGTCGAGCTTTACTGTAATATACTATATAAAACTATACTACAAAACACTATAGTATACTATAAAAACATACAGAAAATCAATAGAAGTACTGGTGGTCATATAGCCAGAATAGACTGAACATAACAATAGAGACGATGCACTGTGGTACTAGAGCCGTAGATGTGATGTCAAACCTGCTCGTTCGATCGGTGCGAACCCGGAGTTTCTCAAGGATTGGGATCATGGCGACATGTGTTTGGCACTTACGATTATGATAATGATGTTAGAAATGACATAGTAACAGCAACAACTAAACATGATGGTAGTAGTAGTCGTCGTCGTCGCAGTCGAAGTTTTCCAGCCTTGACAGAACTAACAAGTTTGAGGCCCGGTGTTTTGGTGCCTTGTTCGGGCCGAATCGGGCCACGAAGGCGCTGGGATCGTCCCTTCCGAGCCTCGGACGTCAGCAAGGCTTTCGGGGCTTTAGGGTTTAGGGTTTCTAGGCCCGGGGTTGAGGAGTTGAGGGGTCATGGCAAGACCTCCTCCTTCCGGCCCTCTGCTGAATAGGGTCTCAAGTCAGACTCACCAAGGCTGATTCAGCAGTGAATCTTGACCATCCATCGGGCCCTTCCCAGGAACCAGAGTAGGATGCTTCGCTGCCGTGGGCGACAGTCTGCAGACGAAGAGCTTCAGCAAAGAACGACACGTGAATCGAGTACCCGTCGGATCTATACCAAGAAGCGTGTGCGAGAGAGAGAGAGAGAGAGAGAGAGAGAGAGAGAGATCCCAAAGCGGAGCCCTGGAGCCACCTCCCTTTAGCTTCCCCCTTTCTTCTTCTTTGGGTCCCGCACTCGCAGTTCACCAGCAGCGGGGCCTCGGCTTCTCAGGTCGAAGAAAGACTCGTGGCCGCCCGCCAGATCGTCGCCGAGGCGCATCGAGAAGGTACGTCAGCAGCCAGGCAGCCACACGAACCACCTTCAGCTGCAGAGGCGACAGAGATAAAGCGGCCCTCACCTGGCATATGAAAGATCCTAGCCTTTGCTGCCCCAAAGAACCTGAGCTCTCTTATAGGCTTTCACACTCCGAACAAAAAACCCTGCAGAAGCCTCGTAGTAGAAGAAGGCACGGAGGAAGTTCTCCTCGCGTTTTCGGAGCTTCGGAGTGCTCCAAAGGCGGGAGCTCCCAAAGGCGCTTCGGGTGCGCTTCGGGTGCGCTTCGCCGCGGCCTTCATGTAGAGGGCGCCGATGGCTCCAAGAGAGCCCCACAGGATCGCCTAAAGAACTTCAGCGAGTGAAAGCTGTGCCGCCCCCCCCGAGCCAAGAACTCCATCCGGAAAAGCCCCACAGGATCGCGGCTGATAACTCCAGGACGTCAATCCTGGGCGCGGGGAGGGGAAAGCGCTGCAAGGTGCGCGAGCATGGCATACAGCATATAGCCTTTCAAGTCACACACACAAAGCCCCAAAAAAAAAAAAACATGGCCCCGAGGCATCCGAGGCACAAGGCCCGGCTCCAGTCGGAGTAGCCGCCAACGAAGGCTCGTCGGTCCTCTCCGGTGCGCAAGGCCCCAGGGCCCCAGGGCCGAGAGGCAAAGTTTAGCAACTCGAAACCCCCCCCCCCCGCATTCCCCCTTTTCCGAGGTCGGCCTCCTCCACTGCCTGGGGCCAGCGCAAGAGAAAGAGGCCTAGGCCCGCGCAGCCTTGGCGGAATGGAAATACAGGCTGCGAGCAAAAAGCTCTTCGAAAACAGAGGTTCGCCACTTGGCTGCCGGACTAAGTCCTCCCAGGAAGACTGCAGTGCGCACTGGAACGCCTCAGCATCGAGTCATCAACTAGTTGTTCCCCTTGTCGGCAATGCAACTCCACAGCTGTTCCGGCGGTGCTCAAGGTTGCTGCACATGAAGGCCATCGGATGCAGGCCCACCCAACCTGGGGCATTTCGCGTCGGCTGCGCTTCAGTTGGGCAGAGGACGGGGAGAGGTCAACACTTAGAACCTGGGCAGCTTTAAGCTTTCTGCACAACCTGGACCGGAAACAGCACTGTGTCCACGGCCACGGAGGCCGCAAACGATGTGAGGACACTCACACATGGTCTGACGGGTCTCTGGTCTTCGCGGAATGCAACGACTCATCAACCGACTCTTCCGGAAAATACCTCTGCACTCTGTAAACGGAGAAGATTTCATCGGGAACCATCGCGGCTTCCGAATTGAAAGTAAGGACACGAGACTCTAGAGCTCGAACTCAGCTACTGCGAATCACTTAAGGACTTAGGTTTTTTGGAGGTCTGTATGTCTACATATGTCTATATTATGTTCAACATAGGCAGCCCTCGCCAGGAAAGCTCTCCCCCCCCCCCGCGCTGTGAGCCCGGCCATTGGCTTCCAGGGCCCCTCCGCCGCCGGAAGCGGCGGCCATGGGCTTTCGGGAGAGCCTCGGTCTGAGCATTCGGGGCTCTGGGGCCCGGGGGCTCAGATTTTTTCCGAGGCCTCGACGCTCCCCCCATGGCCCACCTGAAAGGCACAAAGACAACTCGGCGCGCCGGGAACCGTTTCCACCAGTGCAAGAGCAGCGACAGCGGCTAAAACCTGGTTCAGCACAGTGGCTTCGTTGCGGCCGCCCCCACCGACTGTTGGGCAGGGCAGCTAACCACTGCAGAGCCGAGAACGCGGATGCGGCGGTCGAGGTGGCTGACTTCGTTCTTAAGGGTTTTCGGGCTTTCCGAACAGCCTCGATCCAAGGGTCTTGCTCAAGCTGCATCCTCAAAGGAGTGAGCTGAAGTCGAAATCACAAAAGCCAACTGAGGCACTCGTCGGTCGCAGCACGGAACTTGACCAGGCGTTTTCAGTTGCAGAGTCACATGGTATGCTGTTGCTTCGTCAAGCAGCACACATTAACGACCCTGAAGAAAAGGCCTTGCCAGCTGCGACCTGGAGCTCCGCAGTAGCTTCAGAAGACGGTCCGCTGAAGCCTTCTATGCACGCTTAAGCCAGGTGTCGAAGCTGCTGACCTCAGGACCTCGGACCATGAGACTTTGCTCATTGGAGCGGGTCCCCGTCTTGCATCCAGAGGGGCTTGGACTGCATTCGCATGAGCTTGCCCATTCCGGCTTCTAAGATTCTAGAGTAAACCCTAAAAAATTGGAAACCGGATTCAGTCCGAATAGCGCTGGGATTCCCTCTACATTGCTCTTAAGGATTGAGGCCATTGGGTTTCCAACTTTTTGGCTTCTACTGTAAGTGAACGTTCAACCAAGATGATGAACATGTTCGGCTCCGCGAAAGCCACACGACAACGCGAAATGGGCATGAGCGTGATGCCGGTCTGGCATAGTTGAGGTCCTTGTGCCTCATCCAAGCCCCCGCTACCTGGAAGTTTCAGAAGAGAGAGATCTTGCATAGTACGGTCCTTGTTACAAGGACTCCCTTCAATAATGCGTCCTTCTGAAACCCCCATCTATGCCCGGTGCATCCTGCGCTAATCCCGCGGCCTGCCACCTCACCGTGTGCGGTGGGAGAGGCTGGCAAGACTCTAAAGAGTTCTTGCAGGGGTCTTGGGCACTATAGAGTCGAGGCTTGTTTAGGGTTTCTTGCCCAGAGTTGATAGGGAGTTCCGAACAAGGCTAACACGACTCAGGAGGTCTGAGAGCGGGCATGTCGAACATCGCTGCAGTCTCTTTTTGCATTCTCGCAGCCTTGGCCGAAAGCCGCCTCGATTCGACTGGGGCGGAAACTGAAAATGGCCGGTACGCCGGTGGCATGCCATGAACGCCATAAGGATTTCAGGGAACCCACCCCCCAGAATTTTGAGAAAGCCCATGCAATCTCGGCCCAAGGGTCTGGGCCACCAAAAACGGGGCTGAAACCCCATTGCCATACACCAAGCAAACTGCACCCATTGCTCATCGAAGACTCGGCCCGCCAGCTTGGCAGCTTCCATGGGCTCGAGGGGCCTGCGCTAGGGAGGGAAACGGAAGAGTGGCAGAAAGCAACTTTTGCGCACTGAAGTTTTAGGGAGTCTTCTTGGGATTTTCGGGCTCGTGATCCTGTTTTCCTCCGTTTTCCTCTCCGGGACCTCTGGCATTGGGGCCTAAGCCTAGGGACTATAGGGGCCCCCGGGTCCCGGCCTCGCTGCTCACGAGATCGGCTCCTGCAAAGGCACGAGGTGCCTGGGTTCTGGGACGCTGTGGGCGAAAGCGCCGTGTTTGTGGCGGGGCCTTAGGCGGCAGCCGCGTATCATCCCAAGTGGCGCCGGGGTGGCATCGTCGCGGGCATCGCCGTCCGTCTCCACTTTCAGCGCAGCCGAGAAGGGGACGCGGATGGGCGGCCGAGGCTGCGGCGCGGCGGGGGGATCTCCCGAAACAGGGCTCTTGCAGGCCGATGCCCGGGGGCTGCCGGCGCCCTGCTGTGCACCGGAGGATGCTTTCAGTTTCAGCCAGCTTCCGGCGCTTGAAGCGTCTGCGTGAACCTCAGTGCTCATCCGACTTTTCGCGGCGCAGAAGAAAGGACGACACGGCCGCCCTTTCCGGAAAGAGAGAACCCGAAGTTCGCCCAAGGTGCAAGAAGCCCTGGCGGGCAAAGCTGTCTCTGGCCACGGGGAGCGGGCTCAGGTCCTGAAACAAAACTGAGGTTTGTTTCTTCTGTCGTATGCGGAACTGGGATTGCATCTAATCTAGTGCTCCACATTGCAAGCTTTGTTTGCAGCCATTCTGGCGAGCAGTTTCCCTGAAGAGTTCGAATCACTGTTGGGGCTTTCGATCCAGATTTCCACGGCAAGTGGTCCTCATCAGATGGGACTGTCAGCTCCGCCAACGCTTCAAGCGGCTTGTCCGAAGCAGCGAGAATAGAATCCAGCACCTGCAGGCGTGCGAGCAAAGGCGTGTGCTGCGAACCATAGTTTTATGCTGAGATGAAACCTTCGAAAATCCAGACATCCATGCATTCATGCATGCTTGCGTACGTACATACCTGCGCATCCATTCATGCCTGCATACTACCTACCTGCCTACCAACGAACCCACCTACCTACGTAGATGCATGGGTGCATACATTATTACGTAACTATGCACCTACAGAAAAACCTACCTACATGCATACATACATGCAGACATACAAACGTACACTCGTACATACAAAACATCACACAGCATACTGCGACGTAGCGTAGCATAGCATGACGCAGCATAGCATCACGAAGAGTGATATGACGCAACAACATGTAGCACGCATGCGCACACACACACACACACACACACACGCACGCACTTTTGCAATTGCGGCAGTAACTTGACAGTAAGTTGACCTCTCACACTTGGGCCTCCTGCATCTGCGGCCATGTCTCCCGAAAGAAGTCCTCACAACGTTGGGGCGTCCGACAAGCTCTTTCTTTTCGGGTAAGGGCTCGCTTCCTGGATAGTGGAAGGCTCCAGCACAAAAACCGCACTTCGATGCCCCAAGCCGCATTTTCCGCTGGCTCTGATTCTCGATTCTCGGCCTCTTAAATCGGCTGAAGGCAGCTCTTTGGGCAATGCTCTGCCAAGGCATCCTCAGCTGTGAGACTTTGGCAGCCACAGGTGACCGGGCAGAGGTAGGCGAGAGGGCCGAACAACTCGGCCATTCCCTCGCAGAGGCTCTCTCCTGTTAGTTTATCGATCGGATTCGCTTTCAGCTTTGGGCAGCCTCCGGCTTTGATCAATGCGAGTTTTTCAAGGTCTTTTCTGTCGTAGGGCATTCGGAGCGGCCCGAAGAACTCGACAAAGACATCGTCCAAGTTGTCCCAGAAGTGATTCCAGCCGTCTTGTGCACTCGCTTGCGGGAAGTCTTGGCACGGCAGATCCTTAATCTGCACGGTCCGTTCGGCGAGACACCTTCCAGCGCAGCCCTCTGCTTGGACTTTGTACCATGGAGACGACATCGCATCTGTGCATCCACATGTCTCGCCGCACATAAGCCGCAGCATTCGTGCATGCGGAAGATAGCACGACTCTTGCAGCTCCTTGCAGGTGGTGGCCTTGCTATTGAGCTCGAAAGCTGCGGCGTTCATTCTGCCGCGCGCAATGGCACTCAAGCTGGATATGGAGGCGTCTGACTTGTCGTTTGGATCGACGTCTTTCTCCCAACATACCGGGAAGTACTCCGCCTCGTCAGCCATTTTCCGGATGCGACCAAACTCGAACTGCTGAATTTCCAGACTAAGCTGCATGTATTTTGGCGCAGGCGGGTCGGCTCCGTTGTTTGCGCTCCAGGGATTGTTCATTCTGAACTTGTAGCTTTCAACGGCCAGCTCGGCCAAGGTATCGTGCGTGTCCCCGGCGCCACGAGACATGAGCCCGTATGTCATGCCGACATCAGAATTGTAAGCCACGACGAAGTTCTGGATGCCGAAGCACATCTCCCTCTTGACCTCGAGCATGTGATGGCTCAGGGGGACCACCAGCACCGTGTAGGGGATCAAGAGCATCAAGACCAAGGCCAGGAAATGAAAAGCGGACTCCACCTGGCTCCGGTGGGGCGTGTAGCGAAGAGGTATCGGCTCCAGACCTCGGAGTGCCAGCTGAATCTTCGTAGGCATCACCGCCTGGAAAACGAAGTCATCGATGTCCAAGATGGCATTCAGGGCTACGGCATTCAATATCAGGTCGGCGATGGAAGTGGTGCCGCCCAGCCACTGCAAGCCGGCCACCAGCAGCGCAATTGCGAGCCCAGCGCGGAGTAGAGAAGACGCGAGGAAGAGTCTAAAGCGGTTCACGGAGACGCTTACGAAGGTTCCCTTGCGCAACTCTGTGCGTTCTGCTCGGGGCACCTGCATCATGGCCTGCAGGTGCAGCCAGATGTCGCGGAGTTCGATGAAGACACAGAGGCTCCATAGAGCCATGCACAACATGCAAAGTGTCACGCCTGGTTGCTCCAGGGTGGCCGCAAAAGCGGCCTTCTGCAATCCCAGGTATTTGTTGATGTCGGACAACAGCTTCGCCTGGGAGGAGGCGTGGATGAGGGACGAGTCTTCATCGCAAACGCGAGTCACGAGACTCGTCTCCGCGAGGTCCACGTACTGGTAGGAGTGAGCGATCTTGTTCCGCCAGACGCGAGTGTTCTCCACGTTGGTGTCGAAGGGATCGCCCAAAAAGCTGTTGCCGAGCAGAATTCCGATGAAGGTGCCCTGCATCATGATGTTCCCGAGGTAAAGCAGCAAAGAAAAGGAAACATCCCACATTCCAGCATCCGTCAGGCCCACCACCGCCAAGATGTTCCAAGCGTTTTCGCCCATCTGAACTGGCACCTCTTCCTCCCCTCCCAGAAGCGGCTCGGTGGGAACATCCTCTCGATTCTTGCCATTTTTCATCAGCTTTGAACTACCAGAATACGGATATAATATAGACCATTACATTATCTTCCGTTAGATACCCTTGCTTTCTCATTGCTTCAACAGCTTTATCGTTGCTTTTCTTCAACCCAAATTATATACCATTATATACCATTATATACCATTACATACCCAAATTATATACCCATATTATATACCCTTAAAAGAAAGAAAGAAAGGAAGAGGTCCGTCCTCGGCCTTGAGACCCTCCAGGGCCGCGACGCGCGCGCCGAGGCTGCGGACCTCGGCCCGGAGCGCCGCGTTCTCCCTCTGCAGCTCCCGCAGGGCCTCGCTCGGAGGAGTCGAGGAAATTTTTTTGCGTTGCTGGGGGAGCTCTACTACGGGTTTGTTTTGGGGGCTTATTTCTAGGAGTCTCAGAGATCTTTCTTTGGGGCTTCAGGGTTGCAGGGCGGGCAGGGTGTAGAGGGAGTATATAGGGAGTAGAAGGCTTAAGGCCTCTTTGGTTTTGGGTTCAGTTCAGGGTTTAGGAAGTTTACTTACCTTGGGTTAGTAGGGAATGGAGGAGTGGGATACAAGTATATAACTACATTACTACCATTCTTCCATTACCGACTAACCAAAGGTAAGTTTAGGAAGTTGAGGGAGCCTCCATGACAGGCACCCTCTCCGCCAGCTCGACGTCCATCTTCGAGTCTCGCGCAGTCGAGGCCGTCATGGCACTTCGAAAGTTGTTTACAGGCTGACGGCTGATGCGAACCTCAATTCAAGGTTTTACAGGGGTTCTACACGGGTTTATTTATGAGGGTTTATCAGAGCGTTTTCGGTTGTCACGAGGGCTTCATACAGGAGTCTCAGTCTGATAAAGGGCATCGCTTTGGAGTGCCGCAAACGGAACGGCAGCCAGACCCTTCATGGAAAAGAAGCTGCGAGCTTGGAAAGCGCGAGGATGGCTTGCAGCATATTGCAGCAAAGACTCTGGCCACACCCCGGGCTCACGCCAGGCCCCTCGCCGAGGGTTGCACGCAGAGCTCTGGATGATCGCGAGACCTATCAGGTGCCAGATCCGAAAAAGGTTCAGCGAGCCCGAACCCTTCGCTCTCGATGCGTCTGCAGCCTGGTCCATCGCCCCTGACATTGCGATAGGCAGCGGCAAGCGCACGCCGGAACCTGCCAAGAATACGACGCGAACTCCGAAGCGCAAGTACTCAAAGTGTAGGCTGGGCTGCTACAGGCCGCCGGCCCCGAGGCTGCAGCCCTGGCGTGGTTCTTTGATGGCTTTTGTTGGTGTTACAAGACGACTTAGATCTTAGGCCACTAGTGACTAGACTATAGAGCATCTACTGCAAGGAAAGCACTCTATTATGTGGCCAAGCTCGAATCTGGCGCTCGAGACGAGGAGCAACTCCACCTTGCTCTTCTTGGAAGGCTCCTCTTCGGCTAGACTTTGCGGCCAGCACTTCGGGTAAAGGAGACTCAGATACCAAGTTTAGGTCTACCAAGTTTAGGTCCAAGGGGGGAGAAGGGGGGGGGGGGTAGGGTGTTCGGGATAGAGGTTTAATCTATTGGAGTCCTTGATGCGCATGATTTGCTGGCCACCAGCAGTCTGGAAGCGCAGGCGCCTTGCCAAGCAGAGCGAAAAGAGAGCCACAGGCCCTGAGGCCCTGACATTACGAAAACATAAACCAGAATTGAAACCTTTTGAGCTCCCATCTCTTCTGAAATGGGAACCTAAACCTTATGCAACCCTGTGAATCACGTACAACACCAATATGCCTGCAAACATCACTTCGTCTCTGCTCTAGTTATGCTCCTCCAGAAAGGCCCCTTTTGTTGTTTTTGCCCCCCGCGGCTTCTCGCGCCGTAGCCACACGGCCAGTTGGCCGATGTCCTGCGTCGCTAGGCCTCGACTTAAGACGCCGAAGGGATCTTACAAAGGGGTTCTATAAAGGCTCCCAAAGCGCTACATAGGGGTTCCTGTTGAGGGTTCCAGGGTGTTCGTGTAAAGGGTGTCGGAGTTCTGTAAGGGCTCTATGAGGATTCTATATATGGGGTAATATGTTGGAAGAGTCTACAAGGACTGAAAAAGAACTTTATGATACGACTTCTACCAGGAGTCTACAAGGGTGATGCTACGGTTCTGGGGGCTTCTGGTTTTTGGAGGTTATAGGGTGGGGGCATTTGGGCTTAAGATCTGATCTGTGGAGTGCCTCCATTTCTGCATTCTGTAGCTCTATAAGGGGCGGAAGTCGGAAAGCCAACACCTACACCTGACCAAGAGACAGCCTTAAAAGTACCACTTGAACCCCTAACATGAATTCTTGTAGGAGCCCTTTCAGCAAGCCGTACAGTAACCCCAAGCCCCAAACCCCCCAAATATGTGCAGATGCTCCGAGTACGTGAACACCACTGTGTCGCCAAGCGACATCCCACGATGCGTTGCCAAACAGCTTGCCCCACCTTCACAGGCTTTTCGAAGAACCCCCTTTTGAAATCCGTTGCACTCCGAAGCAGGCTGGAATGTGCGACTTCCAAGCTTCACACTTGGATCCTGCCCCCACCAAAAGGGAAACCCCAGTACCATCTGATGTTTAGGGGCTGTATCCTTAAACGCCAAGCCGTAAACCCAATCAACTTGTCTTTGGAAGCCTCAATCAAAAGCTCACCTCGCCTCCTGGCTACTCTTTGCCTTCTGCACGACCTTTGCCCATTCGTCTGGGTCTGTGACCTGCAGCGTGGACAAGAAACCTCCGGTTTCCAGGAAACGCTGGAAGAAAAGAGACCCTAAACCCTAAACCCTAAACCCTTTGTTTAGCCAGGTGTCCGAAAACGGTGCCGCTTCCCCGAAGCTGGGTCCAGGCCTCCACACAGGCCACCAGCAAACTCAGTGGTGCTTACTAGGGAATGGGGGGAATGGATCCCTATAGTAGTCCCTATATAATCCCCAACAACAGTTCCCATAATCCATTCCCCCATTCCCTACTAACCACCAGGGAGCAAAGGCATGTCAGGTTCAAGTCTTCAAGAAACTGCCGCGCTTTCGGGCCTTTGACTTCTTCCGCCCAAACACGGACACCATCCTTTGTAGAGCCCTTACCTCAAAGAAACCCCTTGTAGGACCCCAACAAGGGACCCAGTTTAAAAGGTCTGGGGTTGTTCAGTGAAGGTTTTTCTGGGCTGGGGGAAGACTCGTCGTCGTTGCAGCCATCGCCGTCGTCGTAGTCACAAGAGCACTTTGACTAACACGTTAGCTTAAACCACACCCTAGAATCTTATTCGCCAAAGGGCGGTTTGGCCTCAGTCCTATGCCATGCACCGCTGTGCGGGATCCCTGAATGCTCTCCGAGTCACTGGGCCCCAGGAAATCGGATCGGCTGCGTCCAGCCGAGGTCAGGGCCATCGAGGCACAGCAGCTTCAGCAACATTGCCTGCATGGCCTGCGTGGCTTGGCTTGCAGGTCACGCGATGCAGATGGCGGATGGCTGCGCAAGATCTGGAAGGAACCGCGCTTGCAGGTCCGAGTTGCATCACCCGGTTCTTGAGATGCCAAAGACGCTTGATCTCGTGCACCTGCTCGAAGCCAAACAGAACTGCAGCCATAAACTTTGGCCCAACATCCCATCTGTGGCGGCCCTGAAGAGACCACGCTCGCCTAGGCGGCGGCTCAGGAATCGAACCTGAGCAAGCAGCGGGTGCAAGAGGGGTTCCCACGGTTTTGGGGGTTTCGGTTAGGCTTTACCCTTCTCTAACAACATCTCCCTCGTTGTGGATGGCCCCTTGGCACTCTGAGCCATTAGCCTTTGCGATTGAAAGCCCTGCACGTGCCTGAGGGTGTAAGGCAGCAGCTTCCCCGCGCACCAACATATCCCTCGGCATTCGCAACCCATGTGGGTAGTTGTCAAAATTAGGGTCCCTTCTTGGGTACACTAAATAATAGGTGCCGTATTATGATAAGGACCCAAAAATGGACCCTAATTTTGACAACCACCCATGTCAAAAAGGAACATGTCTCAAAGTCCCGGAGCTTCTTAGGATTTACGGAGAATTTGGCCATTGATCAGCTAAACACACCACAGTCGTCGATGAGCATCAGCTCACGTCTTCTTTATGTGTCTTTTCTGCAGGGGCTCCAGAAGGGTCTTTTCGATGTTGCAGAAGGGCGTTGTACGAGGTTTCTTGGGGGCTCCAAGAGTACACAATCCTTTTAGGAGTTCTCATTTGGGGTGTCCATGGACTCCTATTGGGGCTCCACAGGGATCTTCAGTGTGCTTCAACAGTGGTTTAGAAGCAACGCCTCTTGGGTGCCGCGTTGCGCTTCCATGAGCTGCTCGTGAGGCGCGGAAACCGCAGATATGTAGGCCTCCGGGTTGTATTCTGACGTCTCCTTTCCAGACCGCCGAGAGGGCAGATTTACATGAGGTTGGGAAAGCGAAACAGCTCTGAAATCTGAAAGGTCTGGCCCTTCCATCTATCAATCCATCTGTTTAGGGTATTTGGAATTACTTGGATGTTGGCGGCTCAGGTTCCCTCATGTTCCTTCTCTCCCTGGCTCCTCGACTTCCCAGGGCGTCGCGCATCGGAGGACCCCCACTCGCGCCAAGGCCCGCAGAATCACCTGGACCTCTGATAAAGCGATAAGAGAACTGCAAAACGCAGCGCTTGCTCAGACATGTATTGTATTGGATTTCCTCGAAACACACGCACCCCTGCTCATACAACACCCCAACCCCAACCAGTTCGAACTAGGGCTTTCAAAACCAGATTGCATCCCTTTCAAGCGCTAGTTAAATTCAGGTAAGAACCAGGAGGTTCCTCATCAGGACCCAAAGTCGTATGAAGATCCCGACAAGAAGGCGTGCAGCTGGGTGACACTCATTCGCGTACACTCATCGGGTGGAAGGAGTCTCCTGACAGGGTGTGCCTTTCCTTGCATTGAAAACCTAGACCTTAGCCTTAAACCCAAGCTTCAGCCACTTCAGGGTGGAATCTTCTTCCTGCCACCCCAAACGTGCAAACACATGCAAAGAGCCTCAAGGAGCAAGATCTATTCTACGAGAACCTGCTAAAATCTGCTATACTTTGTGCTGCTTGCTTTGTTTAATAACCCACTACATATTCAAAGTAAGACCATAAAATGTCCCGAAATCAGGTGTCTCTGAACTTGCAGAAACACCCCAAACACTCCTGGTGCTGTGGGCATGAGCAAGCCGTGACAGTTCGGAGACATCCTGTCGGCATTGAACTAAGCAGAAAGGGCTTGTGTGAAGCCTTGCGGTGGCGTTCCAAAACTTGATCAGAGGGTTAGGAAGCATAAGGGAGTGTATGAAGGGTTGGACAAGGAGTTTATAAGCGCAAGAAGCTGCGCAAAGGTTTCTTTGCATCAAAGGTCAGATAAAGCCTAGACTGACTCATTCCGGGACCTTTGCTGCGCGAAGCAAAGAGGTGACAAGGTGTGAGGCCACATCGTCTAAAGAGCAGGCACTCGGGCTGCTGTCCATGGGATCTACCAGATCTAGCAACCAGTGTGTCCTCCCCCTGAGCCTCACAGCAATCGGAGCTATCGAACTCGCAATCCGAGCAGCAAAGCTGCAAGCATGCAGACTTGGTGGGTCGCGAAAGTGAACCTTTGTTCGCATGACAGATTAGATGCCGCCACCTGGACCCCGACGAAGCATGCCGTCTCACGGAAGGTCCATCCCAAGGGCAGCGATGCAGCATTCCTAGGCGCAGCCCTACACCCTTGACTTGCAACTCGATTACGTGACGGTTTTTTGTCTTGGATCTGGAGGGTAGGGGTTCCGGCAGGGCAGCTCTTGATCCAATGCGTCCAACGTCCGACGACCTGATGCTTTCCGAGCCTCAGATATGCCAGCGCTTGACGTGCACGCCTCGTGACCTCGGCGTCTCGGCGTCGAAAAAAAACCCAATATCCGAGGGGTGGTCAACAGAACTGCCGCCCCAGGAGCCGGCAAGTGCGCCGCAAGCTCCGGCTGCCCCGCTGCCAAGGCGTCGGCCACCGCTTCTTCCTGTCTTGCGGCTGATCTGCAGCGACTTGCCCACGTTCCCGACTCGATACAAAGCGCTGAAACAAACAATGGAACCCAAAGATGCCCGAAGAGCCCAACACACGCAGTCCCACTACTTATGGGATGTTCCTTCAATCATGATGAGGAAGAAACCCCAAAAAAACCTCGTCATAATTCCTCAAATTCAATCAATGATCAAGGGGTGTCTTTCTGGTGCGTCTTCCGCTCTCTTTCCGTGCCTGCGGCTCTTCAGGCTGTCCCAGGCCTGGATCCTTCTCCAGAAAGTCCGTGTCGTAATCGCCCTCTTGCCTATAACGGGCTTGGCTTCATCGTTGGGTTTACCGCAGAGGGTTCCGGGTTCCGGCCCAGAATCGGCTTTCACGGGTCTCACACGCTGGGCCCCAAGGACCAAATCAACCCCCTGAAGGAGCCCATGGCTCATATCCCATCGGGGTTTCTCTTCCAAGACATAGAGCTCCACACAAGGTGTGCATCATCCGACATGGAAGCAGATCTTTACATCCTACATGATAGGGCCCCATATCCGGGGATATATCCATATATATATATATATATATACATATATCCATATTATATCCACATAAATATATATGTACATATCCACATATATATATATATATATATATATATATATCCATATGTATATATATATATATACATAAATATATGTATCCCCCACACTTCTCAAAGGCCTCCGTTGCTCCGTTTTGTCCGAGGCGCACGGCGTGCTTCCGGCGCCAGAGCGCGTCGAGGCCCTCGGGCTCCGGATCTGGCGGAGGCCTCAGAGATCCAAAGGCACGGAGGAAAAAAAAAAGAGGCCTGTACTATTATATTATAGGTTGTGGGGGGTTCCCCTTATTATCAGTATAATATAATTTAAGTACAATAACCAAAAGTTACCTGTACTATTTTCGGGGCTCCTCATTCTAATGAAAGTATAATGACCCGTAGTCTAATTATCAATGCCCCTATGTTACTCTTGTGCTCTTGTGTTCGGCCTCAAGGGATGACCTGCTGACATTCGGCTTCCCGAGTTCGAGATCTCATAAAGGGCGCGGGTGTCAACTTTGAGAACTTCGGGTGAGAGCACAGATCAATGCAGGTTTCAGAAGTTCCTTAGATCAGATTCCAGAATGAGGGCTGTCTTCGACGACAAACCCTGAAACAGCCACCTACTGTGAGGGAAACATCCTGAAAGGGCTCTGGAGCCCTCTTCGATTCAAAGGTACTGGAAGCAGACCAGCCCGCATCGGTCGAGCACGGCACAGAGAGCTGTGCTCTCGGACTCGATCCTGGGCTACGGCGAAAACACGGTGCTTTTTGGATTCAAGGCTTCTAAGTGTGAGGGTTTGGGGCTCGGGTTGAGGGCTTGGCTTGTTTAGGGGTTTGAGCGCATCGATGCGAGGCCGCGGATTTTTATGCTATTCAGGTTTCATGATCCATAACACTCTTTTCGGTCCGGGCGCCAGCGCAAGCAGCTCTCCACTTGAGCCATGTCCAAAGATTTCTCCTGCAGGCAGGAAAACGTCAGGCGCTAAAGCCCGAGGAAGACAAACCTCTTGACACGACGTCACGTCACCGTGAACTTTGCTCCAGCTCGGTTTTTTGGGGACTTGCAGTTCAACCCGGCCGAGAAAATTCGCGCCTGTGGCGCCTCCCAGACGGCCCGCCGGGGGGGGCCGGCGGAGGCCAGTGCCCTCAGGGCCCCAGTTCCTCGGAGCATCCAAACAGTAGCTTCCTGATGACACCCACACTCCCACACTTCTTCTAGGGCAGTTTACTGCATGGGGTTCAGGGATCAGATGAACTACGGTATCTACGCAGTTCAGAGCACCCTCTGCGAACCCTGTGGTAACAGCACCGCAAAGCAGATGCAGAAGAGCCGCTGCGCTCCTCCGGCCTCGACAGGTTCAACTTTTGGAGTTGTTTCATGGACATGAGACGAAGATGGAGCTTCCGATCCCGATCGCTGCAGCCTTGACAGTGACAGCCACAAGAACTACAGCAAAATCGTCGCGGCAGGAACGGCAGACACGCTGCGCAGCGCCACATACATCAACGTTCGCGATGCTATGCTACTTCTGTGAAAGCTCAAGCCGTCTTTGCAAGACCCTCCGTGGCCTGGCCTCGCTTGCTGAGCAGCTCCTGGAGCCTCAAAGCTTCTTGGGGCGAGGCTTCTGCGGGGCTCCTCTCCCTAGTCCTTACCGCTTTGCAACTCTACCTGCCTTCCGAAAAAACCGGTCCTTTGGATCCCGGACTTCGGACCTCGTTTCTCCACTCGAGTCCCGATGTCCGCGCCTGAAGCCAGCAGCCCCGCAGGGCCTCGCCATCGTCCATGAAGGCCAGCAAAGCCGAGCCGTGTCCTTGGACCGGACAAGCGACACACAGGAGGAAAGGGAGAGGCCGATCGGCTCCTCCGCAGGCACGGAAAGCGGTGCGATGTTCGGAGGTTCTGCGCCAAGAAGCTGCCGTCAGCCGAAGCAGTCGGAACAAGAGACCCAGCGCCTCGGCTCGTCAGCACTGCACTGCAACTACGGAGTAGTGCTTTCTGCGCCGAGATGTGGCTGTAGGACTGCCGCGTAGGGGGCACCTTCGGGAACTGTGAAGGCGCAGTCTGGGCTGAGTCCCAGGTGCAGATTCCGGGGCCCTCCAGCGCCATCTGCGTGGAGTACAGGCTCTGCGTGATGTCCTGGCGCGCGGATCCAGGACCCCCCAAAAAAAGCTCAGAAACGCTATCTTCAAGGACCCTCAGCCTGCCGCTAAAGGAGCTATGTTCAAACCCGACCGGTGCCCAGACACAATGAAACGAAGACAGGAGTCCCCAAGCACGCCGAAGCCGAGGCGCATCGCTCTCCGCCCAGCTGAGACCGACGAGGCCGCGTCCGCCCAAGCAGGCGGCCTCGGCTCGTATAAAACGGCAGCGGACCTAGGAATAACGACAAGTCACTACTAGCACTTGCAACAAGAACCAGAAACACAAATGCATTACAACAGTAACTACAACAATAACAAGCCGGGAAGTTCAAAATCTTACTTGGAGCTCCAGCTGCAGTCAGCCAGCGTTCACTGCCGGTGCTCGAGAACCTGAGACGACCCCGTCTTCTGGTGAGAGCATGAAAAAGAAGGGTAACTCTGAGCAGGGCCTTAAGAGCATAGCCCTAGGCCCCAAGGACCTGAAGCGACCTGACTCTGACTTGAAGCCAAGCAGCTGCAGCTGGAAGAAGCGGTTCTTCAGTGGGCCGCGGTCCCTGGCCAGCGCAGCACCGTCCGGGAGCCTTGGGATGGTGCAAACCAAACCAGAGCCACTCTCTGTGGAGAAAACGCAATCTTTTTTTTTGGTATTTCGCCCGTTTTTTCTTCAGATTGTCGATGATCCTCTACGATGCATATGCAGCTTCTGAGGTGCAGGTATGCCATCCTCTCTGGCACGTGTTGCTCTTCATTGCACATGCTGCTTGCCCCAATGGTAGCAGACCTGAGGGACACTAAAAGGCTCTAGGCCGGTTTGGCCCATGTCAATCCTCAGCACGGACGAGTCGCATGAGCTGCCCGAAAGGCCGAGTGGTGTTCCTCTCGCGGCAAGACTTCGGGAAGACACAGCAAGTCAGCTTCAGCTTCAACAAACGCTGCAACTCCGACGATCACTCGGCACTCATGCCCTGGCATGTCAAGCGCAAGCAACCCTCGATCCTGGCCTGATGTCGAACATCAACAGCACGTGGCAGGGCCCGCACTGTGTTGCTGCGAACTGGTGGGGACGGAAGGGATTGATCGCCAGGTCACCGAAATTCATGAACCTCGGCGGAACTCACATCCACGCAGAAAGCCCCGTTTTGGACCGCGACAGGAACGGATGACAGAAAAAGATATGCTTTCCGATGCCTAAACCTCCTGAACACGCGACCTTAACACTCGCCAAACCACCTAAAACCCAGCGACACTGAACCTCACAACCCCCCAACTTGTAGAATCCTGAAAGAAGCATTCCAGAATCCCTCCTCAGGCCCACAGGGAAAACCCTCATGGAACCCTCATCCTTCGACCCTTCGACCCTAAACCCTAGAAACCCTGAACCTTCGAAGACTAGGCCCAGCGCTCGCTGGCGCAGGCAGAAGTCTTCCACATCCTCAGCGCTGGTTTATAAAGCATTTGGGGTGTAGGGCTTCTAGGCTTCAGGGGGTTTTAGTTTTAGCATTAGGGGTTTAGGGATCGGGGATGCGTCAGGGTGACCTCCTCGCCCCTCTGCAGCTATGGATTGCAGCCACAATCCGAGGCAGTATGGGGTCCCTTAGAACAAGGATCCGCATGTTTTGGATCCATTTTCTTCGGGCGCCTTGTTGTCTGAAACTCCCGCTCCTGCAACGCCGCCGTGGCACATCTGAGTCTCACCCGAGTAGAGGTCCAGGAGATGGAGCGAGGTCCCTGCAGAGACAACAACGACTGCTCCGCGCTGCTCAGAGCACAACAAGTTTTTGTTCGGGGCTTTAAGCCCCCGCCCCGGGTCAAGAATCCTTTGCCTTCCCCCGGAACCGGACTCTGAAAAAGTGTAAAGGCCCATTTGCAAAGTCACTCGCGGGAGCGCCACAGGCTTTGAGACCCCGCATCACTTCCACACTGAACTTATAAACCATCAGGCGCTAAGAGGATTCTTTTTTGCTGTCGTCCCGGAAACCGTGATTTTGTTGCTGTCGTGCCGGGGCCTGAGTTCACTCACTCGCTGGCCTCCTGGGTCCGCGCAACGCCAGCAAAAACGCAGTACACAACATAAAGCAACTACAAGTACAGACAATAAGACCACGGGTTCCCGTCCCCAGGCCCAACTTTCCGTAAAGCCCGAACCATCTCATACGATCTGGAGCCCCTTTATAGCCTGAAACTCCCCAAATGCAGGCGGAGCGGCCGGAACCCAGCAGCAGCGCACCGCGGCTTAGCCAAGCACCACAGGCACCGTTGGCAGTTGGCACGAGGCGCCTGGGGTTCAAGGTTTAGGGTTTAGGGGTTTAGGGGTTTAGGCACGGTTTGGGGTTTGTATGATCCCATGAAGCCACCCGCTTTCGAGAGGAGTCCAAGAGATGGGATGCCCGACTTCAGACTCCGATGATCTCAGAAGGCCAAGCCTCCGCACACCGGCAGGCCCTTTGGGTAACGAAGGCAGAAGGCCCAAAGCCAAGATGCGAGGCGAAGTTGGGAGGCGAGTCTTCGTAGAGATTCAGCACGCTGACCTTGCACCACTCGCAGCCCGCGCTTTCGAAGCGATGCGAGTCTCACAAAGGCAGCGGCCTTCCTCCAAGCACCGGCCGGGGGCCCCGGGCGGAAGCCAAAAAAGCCAAAAAAATCCCGAGAGGGCAGCTGGCCTCGGCTGCGAGGTCGGCCGCGAGGACGTGGACGCCCGCCAGGGAGATCAGAGCCACCTGTGGGGGTTCAGTTGGACTTCGCCCCCCTAAGCGCTTCGCCTACATTCTTGCACAGACGGGCATCTAAGAATCTACGAAGCTACGAAGCATCACTTGACAAAGCCACTCCAAATGCCGCGCGACCTGCTCATGCGAGAAGGGCTGCAAACAGACCTGGCGCACGTCGTAGCCGCTGTCGTAGCCTCAGCCGCTTCTCAACTAGACCACTAGTCACCAGACCCGACCCATTCGAGCTCGCCTGGAATGGCACAAGCTGAAGACAGCTTGAGTCTTCCAGAGTACTGTTGGCCGTAGAGCCCTGTTGTGACAGGTAACAAAACACCAGGAGTAAGTTCTCCCAAGCAGCACAAAGAGGACAGGTTTTCGGGACTGCATCCGATGAATCACCCGGCCTTCATGTTCGGATCGTGGCTGCAACTTGTCCCAGACTTGGAGACAAGCGGCTCGCCCGCACTGCGCAGTCGCAGTCACCACCAGCTGGTGTCACAAGATGGAGCCCTTCGGCACAGCGAACCCACACACCTGAGACGCGGCAAGAGCGAACCACGGGGTTTCAGCGATGAAAAGCGAAGAATCACCAACGCTGGGATAGAATTACCCCCGAAACGGTCGACGAGGAAGCTCATGCAGCCCAAGAACCATCCAAGTCCTTGCGCGTGCGCATCTCCACCACGGGGCTGTCAAACTTCCTGTGCAAAGGCAGTTGCCAAACACAGCTTGCTCTCGTGACAAGGCAGCTTCTGCCGCGATTGGCAAGGCTACGACATGCGCCCTGTCCTTTCGACGTGAAAGCGACAGACTACATCATGACCAAAACCCCCCGCAGAGGGCGCAGCCGAGCGTCAGGCGGCTGCGCGCGTTTGGGCTTGACCGAGCGATGAGCGCGCTGCGCGGATCCAAGTGCCTGGGATCGAGGAATCGCGAGCGGTCGCCGCGAGCGTTCTGTTCCCCGCTGCAGTTGGGCCGGGCCCCCCGCTCGGAGTTCCCGTGCGCCTCCTGTCGGATGCAGCTCGAAGTCTTCATGTCCGGCCTCATGGGCCTCATGAGCCCAATCTGAACATCCGACAAAGGGGGGGCCCCGGTGCTTCCCTTCCTGCAGCTCCGGTGTGGAGAGCTCGAAGGAGAGGCGGCGCAAGCTGCAGCCATCCTCGCGCTTTTTCTGCGGCTTCTAGATTCCAATCTTCTCGCGTTCATTTTTGGGTTCTGAAGAGCTTCACCGCTTAGCGCCTTTTTGGACTGTTCATGCGACGGTTGTAATCCTTGTTGCCGGAAAGGCAGGGCCCAACCGACTTGCAAGTCAAAAGTTAAACTCCTCAGATGCACAGTGGCAGCCAACAAGGCCGAAGAAAGGGACTGCAGGCCACAGCTGCGACCACGAGTTGACCTCGTCCCCTGCCATGTTCTACAATTTGTTAGGAATATCACGGTTGGCTGGCTTCCGTCGATGAGCAGCATGGCGTTCCCTCCACACTCGCTTTCTCCACTGTACTGGGCTTACGGCGCTTTGCGCGGCGCAGTATGAAGAAGGAAGTCATGAAGCCTGCAATGATGCACAAGAAGAGCACTGCCTCGTACAACATGGTCAAGAGCATGACCGAGTACGCCAGACACATCTGAAGGCCGAAAAGGAACGCGGCAAGGGCATCATAGAGGAGACCTGCCCCCTTCTCTTTTGTGGCTGCCTTTTCCACCATCACATCACGGGCCGTCTGCAACACGACGATCGCCACTGGAATGATGAAGGCGCCGAAGCAGCCTGCAAAATATCGGGCCTCGCTGTCCAGAACCCATCCTGGGAACAAGAAGAGCACGCACGGCTGGGTGTTGCCAACCGCCAGCTGAAAACCGGACATCATCACTCTGCCAGAACCTACGCAGAAAGCATCCGCGGGGCTGTCACCCACGTCAGGGGCGCCGTGATCGTGGTGATGGTGGTCGTGGTCCATGCTTGTCACAATGTGCCGTGAGCAAGCTCGGACTGGTGGATTTGAACCACGCGGAATCTCGAACCAAGAGAGCTGCGGAGCTCGCAGTCCCGGCTTCGACTGCAGGTGCTGTGAGCTGTGAGCAGTCCTAGCAAACCCAAATGCCAAGCCCAAGGACTCTTCCAAAGAGTTTTTGTCCTGGACGGCTACCAACGCCTCCGAGCAGAACCTGACCGGAGCTTTTTGCTCTTGGGCTCTCTCACTGCCTCTGTATGGGTTTAGGGTTTAGGGTTCTTTGGGGCTTAAAGGTTTCGGGATGTGAAGTTTCTAGTACTAGGGTACTTTTATTTGGGCTCTGGGGCTCCGCAGGGCTTTTACATAGGAGTTGGCTGGATAGGCTCTCGCTCGGAAACTTCCTTCAAGTTTCAGATTTTAGATGGCCCTTTCACAGGTTTTCATGGGGTTAGACATAAGGAGATGAATTCATTTGCTTGATATGGTGACGAAAACGGCTTTCTCTGGCCGGCAAAGACCAGCACGGTTTGCAGTATGTTAATTTCCACTGGGGTTGGTTACGCTGCGAGGCCGTCCTAAAGGAAATTGGAAGCAAGAATTACTGACGAAGCGGAGGTCCAGACATGAAACCTTGACAAGTCAAAGAAGACGACTGTGCACACACAAGTCTTCACCGCATGTGCTGAGGTACTATCTTATTATCGCCTGTGTTGCAAGGTCCCACTACTAGGCCCCCGGGCCCACACAGTGCGAGAGCCTGCCGTGGCCGCTGCAGTCGTGCAGCCTGGCCTTTCCTCTCGATATTTCGAGGGGTCAGTCTTGCTCCAGCGAGGGCCCCTTTTGCACCTGATTCCTTCAATCTTACCCTTCAGCCTTCGTTCTGTGAGTGCAAGTTGAAGCGATCCATCAACCAAGAGGCCGAAGTCAAGACTGAACTTTTTGTCGCAAAGTCGTTTGGTCTAGCGGATGTGCTGATGCGGCCCCAGGCCACAAAAGTGATACCAAGAAACCCTCCTGCCAAAACCGCATTGCTCCAATCACTTCCCAAGTGGCAAAAATGGTCGTTGCAAAGACAATAGCAGCAGTAACAGTTGTTGTCGTCATCGTAGTTGCAGCCGTAGCCGTAGCCGTTGACTATGACTAGTACAGGTAGTTTAGCTGCCTAGCTATTCTTACTATGTGCTCCGTCCTCTTTACAGAAGAACCCCGGTCCTGAGCGTCTTCAGAAGCTGGACCTCGCAAAGAATGCAGGGTTGGAGCCCAGGAGATTGCCGGGTTCGGCTTTTAGACCACATGTATTTAAAAGTTATAAGCTAATCCGCATTGACATTCTTCGACATCTGCGGCGAGGACTCAAGGCTCAGCCGTGGTTGCGGCACTGAGTTTAGCTCGAGGTGGCTTCGTGGTTCAGCACCCACAAATATTGGCATACTTGGACTCTGTCGGCTCGGATGGCCCGAATTAAGCAGCCGAAGCACATCTGGAACAACGCGCAGTCGGGGAGAGGCGAACTGATCGGCATCTGCCCACCTGCAGGCCCGGGCTTCCAACACGAAGGCAGCAACCTGGCCAGGACCCTCGCGACCTCCACTCGTGCAACTTCGGCGTCAGGTTGACGCACTCTTCCACCTGCAAAGAAGCATCGGCACGAACGGCAGTCTGGGTGCTCTTGCATCTCGCACATACTGGAAGCAGCGGCGCCTCCAAAGACGATGGCACTTCCACTTCTTCATCCCTGTGGCGCTTCCGAGCCATCGCATCTTTGGCAGGAAGGATACCACACTGTCATCCTGGCTATGGATAATGCAAAACTTTGATGCTACCTGCTACAAACAACCCTGATCTCATGCAATGAATATACTAAATTTCTAAAACAACCCCATCTAACAACTTCTTGTCTAACCTCTGCCCTCGGCCACACGAAGTCACCACAAGAAGTTCAATCCAACATCGACACATGAAGATCGCAGAGTGAGGCCCTGCAGTGTGCATCGGTGGTCAGATGATGGACTGCTGGAATGACGCAGCCGAGGCCTTAATCCAACGTTCCTGTACCTGCACATACCCAAGTGGTCCGTCCAAAACCGTAGGCTTGACGGAAGCTCAAGTTTACTAGTACCTCTGCACCACTGCTACTAGTACAATTCGTTGCTAGTGGTACTATTAGTCGTGGTGGTGTAGCGGTATAGTAGAAACATTATCGGTAGTAGCAGTAGAAGTGGTAGTTGTTAAAGTATTGATAGTAGCAGTAACAGCGGCAGTAGCGGTAGCCGTAGCAGTCGCAGTAGTACAGCAGCGGCAGCTACGACTGCTACTACTACCGCTACCACCACTTGTACGAGTGCAGTACAAGTACTAGTGCTAGTGCTACAGCAATTGCGGTACTACTTGTGGTACCAGTACTAGTGGTCATAACACTGCTACATTGTACCAGTACGAGCATCATGATTGGACCATAGCGTGGACCCCGAGGCACTGACAGCTCACCGTAGCCGGCACAGTGTCTGCACTAACGCCTGGAGATCACGGGGTTTGGGATGGGTTACGTGGGGCAGTTTAGGGTTTAGGGTCCCCAAACAGAACTGTCCTTGCCCTGTCATGTAAGGGCGGCAGCTTCAGCTCTGAGAGTGAGGCATGCGCTGGAGCCGGCTGCGCAGTGAAGGCCTTGAAAAACGGATCTTCCCCGGAAAGTCTGAATAGGAATGCAGGCCCTGGCTTCGCTCCTCAACTCCCGAGGTCCTGCCTTCACCGCCTGCTGCGCCGCCTGGGCCGCCTTTGAGGCGCGGAGATGCTTCTCCAGGGCCTGGCCACGTGCCAACAACAACCGACTCCACAACAAAAAGCTCCGGACGCCTGAATCCTAACACCCCAGCGGACGAGAAGGCGCCAACAGACCACGTTCACATTACGGGTCTGTCCCCCGAGGTGCACCTCCTGCGTCTCTTCGGGGAGCGCCTGACACGGCTGTCTTTCGAGGACTCAGATTTCTCACAAGCTGTGGACTACGATGTATTATGATGGTTTACGGTGTCGGGTTGGAGGATCAACTTTCCATGGCTTGCGCCGGCATTGCCCGAAGACCCTCGGAAGGCCTCCACGATGGCGTGGCGCTGCTCCGGAGTGAGCTGAGGCGGAGGCTTCAGACTTTCCCCAAACCCCAAAACCTCGTGGAATCTCGTGGATCCTTCGTCCCTGTCTGGTGCTCCAAGGTTTTTGAGCCAAGGGATGTTGGGTTTCCGACTTCGGCATCTCTGCGGTTATCTAGGCCATATCCGCCCATCGCTGCAGCCAGGATGCGTCTCGAAGGATCTGGACCACCGATGCCTTGCGAATTCTGGAAAGACTCTGCAGATAATAGGAGAACGACCGACTGCACTAGGACGTGCCAAGGCCGCAGCCATGTCCGGGGCCATGAGCACCTGCCCAGGGGACTCGAGGCCCGAAACGGGCACAGTTCTTAGGTTTTTGAGGGAGTCTATGAGGATCCTACCGTGTCTTATGCAGAGGACGTGTTTGACCGCCGAGAACCCGAAGAGGAGGGCAGGTGATGTGCAGTGTGGAGTCGGTGGATAGTGGATAAACCTGATTCCTTTACAAGGAGGTTCAGACCCGGGGATAGACTGGCTCCAGAGCTTTGAGGAGTTCTGCCAGGGTGGTTTGTAAATTTATGTATACATACATATATATATATATATACACATATAAATATATGTAGACTTGTACATGTATACTTATACATAAAAATATTAGATTCATACATGCATACACACATACTGAGGTCCCTGAAGCCCAGCCTGGGTGTGGATGGCTTCGAAGGATCTCACCGACTGGAGCGGTGCAGGGGCTTCAAAGTTCACATGACCGCGGATTCAACAAAAACCTACCGGAACCCCGAGGCTGAAGCCACCCTTTCAATAAACTCTTCTAGTCTCGATAAATTGCACGATTTTGGCCCGGTCCTACGAGGACACCTCCAGCACCCTCCTCTCAATTTGTCCCCTCCTTTCTCCTTCCTCGCTCGCAAAGGGGCTCGTAGAAGCTCGCAGCCTGGAGGAGCTCCTGGCGCTTGGGGCCTTCCGCCGTCTCCAGGAGCTGCCTCGGCCAAAGGAAGGATCGATGAGATGAACAGAAACTTTCCTGGACAGACGTATACCATGCAAGATCATGATGCATTTTTCCGAGCAGGAGGCCAGGCTTTCGCAAGGGGAGGAAAGCTTCAGAGGACAGGGGAGTAACGTCAGCGGCAACTGCTTCGGAGCATCAGCATCGTAGATCTGATTTTCTACTGCAATGACGACTTCGCACCAGGGAAGCTTCAAACTCCGGGAATCCAGCGGGACGTTGCCAAGGAGTCGCCGTAACCGCGAGGAGCTCGCCTGAGCCAAAGTGCCCCCTCCCCCCCCGGACGGAAAACCGGTAAAACCCTGCGCTGCTGGCCTCCTGCTTCAGGTGAGTCATCAGCTCCCGGCGTGTCGCCTCGGAGGAAAAGGCAGCAGTAAGAGGCTGTGAGGAGGGCAGACACCCGCAGACGCCCCCGGATCTTCGCGATTTTTTCCTTCGGCTTTGAGCCCCCTCGCTCCCGGCGGAAATTGTTGTGGCCGGCCCGGCCCGCCTCGGGCATCGCCGCCAGGGCGGTCCGGCGCTCCTCCGCTTCCATGGCCTCAGATCGGGGGCTCCGGCTGGGCTCCGGCGCCTCGGAGTCTCTCCCTTTGGGGGCTCCACCACCGCGCCTTGGGCTCGGCTCGCTTCGCTCCCGAGGGCCCGGCCCTGAGTCGCTTCAGGATGCCCTGGCGCCGCGGAAGCCGCAGCGCAGCAACCAACCCACGAAGCGTTCTTTTGTGCGGACACCCCAGGCGGACCTCCAGCTCGGGAAGCGGGAGCTCCGGCTGCCTCTCTGGAGGGAGGCGTGCTATGGATCTCAAGAGACATTTCAAAGCTCGGAAAATGCCTCAAGAAACAAAAGCACCCTTTAAATCACGACTTTGGCGCCCTTGCTTGATTTGCTGTATATGTTCTACGGTCTTGCAGGCTCTGTGCCCTATGCGGGGAAGACGCAGCATGCTGTGGGAATGGGGTACCCATAGAGCCTAATGTCAGCTAGTGGGGGGAAAGCGGCTCAAATCACATCTGCCTCGTTGTTCTGGTTTAAGCTATCCAAACAACCTCAGCACCCTAAACTTGCTCTCGGCTCACAGTTTGGAACCCATGATGAAAACGTGCTGGACATGGAGAGCCTCTCCAAAAAAAAAAGCCAACATTCTTCCATGGTCCCATACTTGCCGTCCCGGTCCCAGGCACCCGGTCGACGCTGCAGATAGCTTTGGCAGTTCGGGTGCACCCGGCCAGCGAAACAGCCAACCTCAGAACACTTCGGCCCTGCCTTCCAACTCTTTTAGGACCCCTGATGCAGTCTCTAGACTCTAGACAACGGTGTGCAAAGAAACCTGACATAGACGCCCCCTACAGAGAAAGCTAAGCAAGTATCATAAGACCCAGGCCCGAGTGCGCCCCCTGCGAAGTGCAGAGGTGGCTGATGGCGCTGTTGGGGACGCCTGCCGGGTGGGGCGGCTGGGATTTGAGTCGGACCGGAAAGTGTCGGCTCGGGATCAGGGATGCCGACGATTTTGGGGTGAACTTTGCGGTTTAGTTCGGGTGCGATTAGATCCCAGAGCATGACAGTCGCCAAGCCGGTGGGACGAGCCTGTCTCTCGACTGGCAGCTGCAAGGGAAGGGAAATGGACCCAGTCTTCATCCTCACCTGGCGAATCAGAAAAGGAACACTCTGTTGCCAACTGTTCCGAGATGCGGAAATCAGGACAACACAGAAGTTTCTACTCTGCAGTGCCGCTTCAAACCAGATCCCAGCCCAGAGCGCCTTCTTTGCGGGCTTCAACAGGCTTGCACCTCGCTGCAAAGTCGCACGTGGTGCGCGTGAGAGAAACTTGACATGGCCCCGCAAATTACGCCCTTGTGCTGGTGCTTGCGATTTTCGCAGCTGGGGGCACAGATGCAGAGCCGGGGCTCAAGATTTCTTCAACCCACGAGCTGGGAAACCTCGCCACTCCGATGCCCCCGTATCGCTGCACTCATCCGCTCCCACGCCGCAGAGCTCCACTTACAATCAACATACGGCTCTCTGACAATCTCCACCGAGTTTAGGGCTTTCACAAAACAGCGGACCCCTAACAAAGTGAAACAACCCCTAACAAAGTGAAACACAGCACCGCCATGTTTCGTCAACCCCTAGGGTTTCCAGGCTCCTCGCTCGAATTTCTTGCGCTTTCTCAGGCGCTCTAGCTCGTCGGCTGGGTCCTGCAGCATCCCCTAAGGGGGTCGCTGTCTAGAGTGATCTTGAAAAGAAGAGGCTTCCGAACAGGATCCCAAATAGCAGGGTGTCTACCAACAAACATCCTAGTAAAGATAAGCAACATACCCTGGTTACAAGCTGTTGGAGTCTCTGGCATCTTGTCTTTGAAACCACACGCATCGCATGTTCAGGCAACAACTTTGTTCAGGCATCGTGGCATGCTGCTGAAACATACTACTTCAAGGTTCATGGCTCGTGATAAGCGGGGCTGCTGTATCTATAGACAGCACTGTAGAGTCTGCAAGTGGTCCGGGACTCGAATTCCTTTCACACGGGGGCAGGACTAGGACCGAAACTCGATCGAGAACCCTGTGGGCGCTTCTTGCGACTGGAATCCCTCACAGAGACCCTTGTTCTCCTGATCCGCTTAGGTTCTTATTGGGGGGGTTCCCTGTTTTCAAGAAGCCGCTTCAGAGCCCAAACCCCGTCACAAGAAATCCTGACCTCCTTCGGCTCCTCGTGAAAAGGCGCCTGTCGCGTGCAGTCCCCGCTTTCCGCTCTCAGCTCTGGGGCCCCGGCCCCGGGGTTGGCGCCTGGCCCTCGCCCCCTGCGGCGTCGTCCTCTGCCTCTGCGCCCTCGGCACCCAACACCTGGCCCGGGTTGGCCGGGTCCGCCTCACGGCCCTCTGCACCCGGCACGTGCGGCACGGGCGGCAGTGCCAGAGGCCTCAAGCGAAAGGCGGGCCATGCAACCGGAATTGGAAAAGACGCCAAGAGCCGAGAGCCGCACGGAGCCGCAGCCTCCTCAGAAGCTAAAGGCCTCTTTGAAAAAAAAAACTCAAAAGCAGACTTTTTGGAACCTTCGCGCAGGACGGCCCTCAGGCCTCCTCCGTGCGCCTGTCCGCGGCGATGGTCGCGGAGCCAGTCGACTCGGTGGAGACAAGAATGCACCCTTCGCATGGCAACACGGCCCCTTCTCCGACTGCCAACGATTGTGTTTCCCTTGCCCATGTCATGCCTCTCCCGCAAAAACGCTAAAAGCGGAAGGCGCCTTTTCGCTTTGGCCCGTGCAGGCTTGGGGATGTCCACCTGGCTGCAGGCTTCGCCAAATTGAATTCAGTTCCTTTCATCACCCTTCACTTTCGAGAGGTGCCGTTGGAGTCACAGAGCCTCACCCAAAGCAACACGCATACCTTTCATCTACGAGACGTCCCTTTTGAGTCAAGCCCTGACAAAAGGTTCCAGTACAAAATATTAACTCGAGCGGGAAGGTCTGAGTTCACAGTAACACTGCTCTGTTCGCCAAACACGACCATAGCTGCTGGCAGTGTAACAACTCTTGCCAGGCAGGCTGCCCAGATGCTGTCCACGGACACATCTGCGCCCTGCCATGTTGAAAGCGCCGGGGCACGGGACACAAGTTTCCGAAAGGTAAAAATCCTACTTCTGCAGCACATCTGATCCCTCCCCAGGCCCATCCCACGGAGACTTGCATCCCACATGCTGGACACGTCTCTCCTTGGATGGTGCTCCACGGGTCAAAAGATACCTCAGCAGCCCGTGAGCACGTGTTCGCTGCCACAACTATAAGCACGGATCGCGCTAGCAAGCCAGCATGGCATGAGGGCGCTGGCTCAAAAACGACACATTGTGCACTAGGCAGCCCGGGTGCAAATCATTCTCGAGGAGCTCCTCCGGGTGCTCCGCAACTTCCGGTGCCTGCAAAAGATGCATTACACACGCCATTTGCTACCATGAAAAAACGCTCTTTCTGCAATTACCTTCCCGGGCATTGTGTGTAGCGCAGGTCTTTCCGGCCTCTTCGCCAGCACCACAACCACTCCCCTCCTCCAGGCTTTCAGAAGGCGCCAGGCTCCTCCCAAGAATTGGAAAGAAGAAGCTGTGCTTCCGCCGATAATTTTTCCGGTGCCAACGTTCGGTTCCCCGTCCCCCCGTGGCGACCTCGGCTCGCTGCCGGGGCCCGGAGGCGGAGGCGGATCCATAACTCGACCCCTTCTTGGGACTGTATTCTCTGTATTCCGAGTCCGAGTGTTCTGGAACGCTTGCCTTCGCGGGACTCGTGCTTGAGTCACGTGTAACAACCCATAGGCTCCTAACGGTGGCTTTGTGGCTCCAAGCGGGAGCAAACTCTGTTGGCCATTCCGGAAGCGTCATATGTATTTGGGTATGACGAAAACTTGCCACTTGCCAGTGTCCTGAAACCCGTTTACACTTGAACAGAATGCTCAAATGAAATGGATCATTGCGGTCCGTCCGGCATCATACTGCAATCGTAAAAGATGCACATGCCGAACAAAAATCTCCATTTAATGCCCAGCAACAGATGACCCGCCCTGAAGTCTTGCATGCGACGCCGGCGTGTCCGGATGTCACAGAGGAGTTTTTGCTTTGCAAAAGGGTTTTGGTTTCTTTTTAGCGGTACGACTTATGATATGAGGTAGAATTGGTGGTTCGACATATACAAGGGGCACGAACAATCACTACTCTGACTTCCAAATCAGGGCTACATGTGGTTTAGCTGCTGCCGTAAATGGCAGGCCATCCCACGCAGCCGTGGAAGGGTCAGAGTAGGGAGAACTGGTGGTGTGTAGTTGGCTCGGCGCCAGAAGATCAAAACGGATAAAAATAGAATATTTTCAACGGGTGCAGACGATGTGACGAAGAGTTAGCACACCGTCGCACAGATGGGTCCTGGCAAGCTGCAAATTTAGTTGATGTGACGCTTGCCCAGAACAATTTTGCTCTCTGAAACGTTGGTTGTTGCGACACCCGACGGGAGGCATCTTTCATCATACTTCACAAGTCAAAATCATAAACTTTAATTTCTCGCATGGTGCGTTCCCGGGTTGTCAACATTTGGATCTTTCAATGTGCTGCTGGTCCGTTTTGATCTTGATGATTTCGATTTTTTGCAAAGACACATCCGTGAAAGAGGTTCAACATGATTCACAAAAATACCATGAATTAGGAAGCAAAGCTGCTGCAGGTGACGGCTATTGCTTTCATTCCTCGTTTCTTTCTGGCATATGTAGGGTTTTTTTGGCGTGAGCGGGCCTCGTCGACTGCGTCAGCAGCTCTCGGTCCCTACAAGAAGCTAAGCAAGCGAAGAGAACAGCCCAAAAACACTGAAACAGTGAACAAGCTGCGACGTGCAGGCTTTGCCGGCAGGAGTCGTTCAGCTACGGTTCCCGCCCTGGTCTTAGTTGCAAAAGACCTCATAATACGGCCTCTTTTCAATCCTTTTCAGATGGCCCTGCCCTCCGTAAACCATGGAGAGTACTGCAGAATGCATTAGACCTCATAGAATGGTCCCGCCCAATGGCCCTGCCCTCCGTAAACCATGGAGAGCGCAATGGCCGCATCCAGCATGAACTTGGCCTGCTCTCCGTAATGCATGGAGAGCGTAACGGTGGCAAAAAAGAGTGCAGCAACGGGTTCTTATTCAAGTATCGTAAATCAAGTGACCCCTTCCAGATGTCCCAGCACACCGTAATCCTTGGAAGGCGCACTGGCTGCATCCAGCATGTCCGAATCGGACTGCTGTCCATAATGCATAGAGCGCAATACCTGTAGAGCCCTCATGCGCTGATGTTGGCGTCAAGACTCACCATGATGGCAAATTTCTGGCATTGACCACAAGTTGTGACATGTTTGAGAGTGGATCGTTTTGGCATGAAATGCCCCACCCGGATCTGGAGTTTGGTCTCCGAAGCCAACTCGGGGTTCAGGGACTTTGTCTAAACCTCGTTGCCTGCGGTTGCAGCACTCGGTCTATTGACATTTTTTGGTTTTTTGGCAGAATTCTGTGGAAAGACGCAGCCAAAGACTTTGGAGAGCAGCCATCAGAAGTCTTTTCAGATGCAGACACCGGGCACTGTCGATGCGCAAGCCGGCCGCATGGAAGATAAGCTGCAACCTGTCCACATAATGCATAATCCAATCCAACAGCAAGCCGATAAAAGCTTCAAAATGACGACTTGCGTCTTCAGAGCAGTTAACATGCAAGCAAGTTGAAAGAATGGCAGAAGGACCACCGAGCCATCCAATGATCGGTTGTACCAGAAGCAGGTCTGCTTCTCAAGTCCATGCCGACAGCCAGGACTGCCAATATGAGAAGGCAGATACAAAAAAAAACAGCATCACCTGTACGCTTTCTTAACCAACACAACATCGCGGCTCCAAATAGAAATGGTTCTCAAGGTCTGCTTTGTGCCCTCTCAGCAAGAATACTGTCAGAGGAGAGCAACGTCCACCAGTGCCATCCCGGCAGCTCCAACACAGAAAGTCTCCCACAACAACAAAGCGCTGTCTTTCTTCCTCGAGCGCTCAGAGTCGCGGCCGCCGAAACGGCAAGTTGGTAGGGGCTGTACTCTGACAGCCAAAGGGCAACCCTAGCTTCCTTGTTTTCAGGAGCTGTACAGGTTTGGTCCTACTCTCTAGGACCCCCGACCTCCCAGTCCTCGCTGGTGAGGTTTGCGGAGGAAAGCTACTTCAGACCTACGCTCTAGGCCCTTCCTCCCGGCCATTGCCGGAGAGGTTGACAGCCTTCCTACCTGTAGGCCTTTTGCTCCCGTTGGCAGGTGAGGTTAGGAAGCCTGGGTACTGGTAACACCTGTCCCTGGTTGGCCACCAGTGCCTCCAGACCGGTTACTGGTTCACCAGTCTGGTCACTCAGGGACCCTGGTTGAAGCAGGTTGGCACACAACATCTGCTCTGAACCGCAGATTGTTTGCCTGTACCTGCGTGCTGAAAGGTGGCATCACGCTTAGAGGCTGACCCTCAGGCCAGATTCTTACACGGTCTATTTGCGCGCCTGTGCGCCACATTCGTGTGTACATGTGTGTGTGTCTGCATCATTCATGAAGACTGTGTGTCTGCATCATGAAAAGAGGCCATGAAGTGTGTGTGTCTGCATCATGAAGTGAGAAGGAGCTGGACGAGGAGAAGGGAAGGAGGAAGGAAGGAAGGAAGGAAGGAAGGAAGGAAGGAGGAGGAGGAGGAGGAGGAGGAGGAGGAGGAGGAGGAGGAGGCGGGACAGCCCCAAAAAGTAAGAACCCCACACATAGATGTGGGGAATTAAGGCTTGGGTCAGGGAAGGGATGAGGTCAGCACTCAGCTTCACAGGCAGCTCCACACTCGTGTCAGCACATGATGCGCAAAATCCTGTAAAATCCACGCGCGCGCATGAAATCAACTGCCCGAAACCTCGTATCTGCGACCTTGGACCTCGGACCTCCGACTCCGGACCTTACCTTGAACCTTCTGCCTGTAAGTGGAAAGTCTAGTGGATTGAACGGTTTTCGACCTCACCTCGGACCCCGGACCTCCGACCTCGGACCTCCGACCTCGGACCTCCGACCTTACCTCGGACCTGCAGCCTCCAGTCATTAGCATGAGGGCACAGGCACGGACTTAAAAGTCCAGCTTGAAAAGCAAACCCCAAACCTTTGGGACCTTCCGGACCTCCCGGACCTAAGTGGCTAGCCACTTGATTCCTAGCCACTTGATTCCTAGCCACTTGATTCCTAGCCACTTAATCTATAAGGATGCTTACGGGAAAGAATTAGGTTTCTGCACAGATTGCCAAATCCAGCTACTTGATTCTTGATTCCTAGCCACTTGATTCCTAGCCACTTGATTCCTAGCCACTTAATCCATAAGGATGCTGACGGGAAAGAGTCAGGTTTCTGCACAGATTGCCAAATCCACTTGATTCCTAGCCACTTGATTCCTAGCCACTTGATTCCTAGCCACTTGAATCACTAGGTGCATCACCAGCATCACGCGAGTTCACGGCTGCTCCCTTGTGTCCCAGCACACTCAAAGTGCAACAAGCAAACGCGCAGTTCAAGGTGACTGCAACTCAAAGCAATGCAACAAAGCAAACGCGCAACGGCATCTTGCGGGCATACTCTCTCTCTGTGCGGTATGTCCAGCTGCCGTCAGAACACAGCACAGGCAGAAGCGATTCCACGATCAATCAAGGACATCAGAAATCCCGATTCTGAGCCTCGAAAACTGCGAGCAGCAATCGCAGTTGTGCAGCAGAGCAGCGTAGCCTGCAGAGCTGCAAAGCCGCATCCCTGCGCACGACTGCAATTGCTGCTCGCAGTTTTCGAGGCTCAGAATCGGGATTTCCGATGTCCCTAAGGTGTCAGCCCTGCACATAGTGCATTTTAGACTTGAAGCCGCGTAGGATTGTACACCTTGATCGTGGAATCGCTTCTGCCTGTGCTGTGTTCTGACGGCAGCTGGACATACCGCACAGAGTCGTTAATTGGGGATGTGGTTACCACGTGGGCTTATCTGGGTTTTTTTTGGCTTGACTGGGCCTCGTCGACTACGGCTGTAGCACTCGGTCCCTACAAACAAGCGAAGCAAACACAAACTACAAACTGGCAAAGCGGTGAGACAGAAAAGCGAAGCTCTACAAAGGGCTGCGGCGCACAGGCTTTGCCGGTGGTAGCCGTTCAGCACCAAACTACGGAGCCTCAGCGACCGGTCTGCCCAAAACAACAGGTGGAGCCAAGTCCAGGCTCCGGTTGCCGTTCTAGTCTCGCCAGACAACGGACAACCGTACAACCCCTGTGTTTTGTTCCGTCACGATCGTGCACACCAAAATCCAAAAGTCCACGGCCCACTGCAGTGTGAGCGGCTTCCGGAAGAGGAGTGCGAAGACCAGTGTCGCAGGCAAGTGACCCGCCTAGGCAACCGCCATCACGTCACAAGGCGTGCCAAGCACAAAAACGGTCTCGGATGCAACACTGGCAACAAATGTGGGCAACACCCACACAGGCAACCTGCCGGGGTCCAACACGTGACAAGCTGTGCGACCAGTCCGCTCTGGTGCACATGGACACCGCCTCCAGCAGAAGCGAATCAATGTCGCAAGCGGTGAGTTGGGACACAGGGTCAGCCGCTAAGGAGGCAGAGATCGCCAAGGTGGACATTGACATGCAGGTCACCGCTTCCACGGCATAGCCGCACGGTTGTGGCGGCTATGGCGATGGAAGACACCATTCGGTGGTGGGAGTAAACCGATTGACAGGTGAAGGGGCAAGCGGTGAAGGCCGGCAGGCGGCGAAGCTAAGGAGCAAACACCCTTCCGCTCGAACGTGCACACCAAAGTCCAGCTTCGAACACCAGGTGACGGTGCACCATCGAGGTGCCGAGGGCATGAGGGACAAGAGAAAAAGACTCAACGACGTATGTCGTCAGTCGCGACGGCATCCCCAGGGGGACAACGAGCGCAGACAGTGATGAACCGCCTGATCCCATTGGTTCCGTAGCAACTGCACCCAGAGCCAGAATTCCAAGGCCCACAGGCAAGCGTGGCCGGCATCCAACCCTCGGGTGCAACGACATGGTGGCGGGGGCCTGCCTGCCCACGTCGTTGAGTCCGCCTCGGCAAAGCACGCTTAAGCCGAGTAACCCCAGGTGACGCTTGCTCCAGAAAACAAAGACACAACGACGTATGTCGTCGGTCACAACCGGCTGAAAGACTTACTGTCAACCGGAAGGCCAGCTACCGCCTAGCGCGGCCAGCTATCGAGTTGGCGCTGCATGTCACGACCGCTCGAAGGGAAGTGACTCTCCCTTAAGAGATAGAGCAGCTGGTAATTGCCGTCCTGATAGATTTCCTGCCCCCTTGCCTGCGGAACTCCTCAGCCGCTGCCCTCCAGTCTTCGTGCGCCCAGGGATGCCCCAGCCTGACCCAGGGACGCTCGCCACCCGGCAGCTCCTGCGTCTGATTGTCCTCCCTGGCTACCAACCGGTGGAGGAGGACCATCGCTTTCGAGTCAAATGCGTCGAAATGCGCGAGGCGCCACAGCCGGTCTGGGAAGTAAAATTCTTTCTGTTGTGGTCCTCGTATCCAATAGGCCACCACCGCCCGCAATTCCCATCCATCAGTAGTAGCAGCAGCACGAAGGCGCCATAGTGCACTATGCAACAGGCCCGCGGCCTGAATAGAGAGGGAAGGCTGAGCTTGCAGACCCAGCGGGATGTCCGCAAGCGGAAAGAGCAACCGAAAAGTGCCCCGATACGCTCCTGGGTACGTGAACATTCTCGGATCGAACTCGCCGCGTCGGGCTGGGAGGAGTCCACTCTCGAAGCACGTCATCAGCCGGTCAGCAATGGCGATTTGGGGCTGGCCCACCAGGGCAGCAGGCACCCCGCATTTGACTCGCACTTCAATGTGCTGGCCGTCGCGAGTCGGAGTAACGTTGGTGAGCTGCAAGAGTGGAGCAGCCGCAGGATCATCTGCTAATGCCCTTGTGAGATAGAGCAGCAACTGCACCGGCAATAGCACACCGCAATGAAGCAGTGGGGTCCCTTGGTTCGAGTCGAGGCTCGCGCCGCCATCCCCAGTATAGAGTGTCGATGGCTGGATCCGGGGCCACGTCGGTTGCCTGCCGGGAGATGTCCTCGCTTGGGAGCCAAGGACATCTGTACCAAACTGCCGTCCCGAACAGGGGACTTCCTTCCTTCCAATGCACAGTGGAGCGACCCTTTGAGCCCAGCAAGCTCATCCAGGAGCAGCCACCACCAAATCTCCGGCCGAGCGAGCTCATACCAGGACAAATCGAAAACTCGTCCTTCAGGTAGGCGCAGAACTGGGTCGCAGAACTGTGCTAGTGCGACGGACACTGCCAGCATGGGTGTCAGGCAGACGCGAAATGCTTCGTCATCAGTACAGTCAGTACAGCGCCGTAGCATGAGTGCCCGGTCAGCGAAATCAACCACCTTCACCCCAAAATTCTGCGGGCTGATTTTGACTTCACACGCAGGCAGGGACAGGGGGAGGGAAAGCAAGGTAAGACAATCGGTGGGATTAGGTAGTAAACGTTGTAGCGCACCTGCGCAGTCCACTCCCTCGACAGGCCGCTGTTGGTTGCCTCGGGCTTGGTAGCGGCGGAGAGTATCATGCTGCTCTTCAAAGTCCTCCTCGTCTTCTGCCGGTACACACCGGCTAGCAATGGATGTAACTCCCGGCACTAGGCGATTAGGCGGAGTCTCCACCGCATTCAGCAGAGCCGCCACACGTTGGTTCCATGCAGTTCTAGGGGCGGCAGGGAGGGAGGCAGCGCAACTTTGACTGCGCAGCTCCGCAGCTGTAAAGGAGTGCCTGCATCCGGGTCCGGGCGGACCTTTCCCTTCGGATCGTAAAGGGCACGTGGTAGGCCCGTAGTAGCTACTGGTGGCAGCATAACGGTGGAGGAGCAGGGATGGCGCATTTGTGATGACACGAACCGCTGCAATCTCCCCAGCAGGGTAGTGTTAATAGTGTCCGCCGCAATGGAGTAAAGGTAGAACGCCCCCGGCACGGCGGTCACCAGCGATTCCGCGGAATCAGCTTGGCCTCTACATACAGTTGCAGGCGGGTCGAAGTACAAGTGCTCCCCTATAAGAGTCCGGTGGTGATTGGAACGTAGCGCACTGTATAATCTTTTGGGTGGAGGCACGCCCACCCCCTTGTGCTCTCGTAGGAGGTGGAGACTGAAACGAGGCGGCGAAGTAGACTCCAGCAGTCCAAAGACTGGTCGATCGGTGTCAATCACCGGATAGAACGGGCGCGCCTTGATGGATCGGCCACTAGGTCCGCTGTGCTCAAAGTCCATACCCCGTAGGAGTAGCTGGACCGGTAGCCAGCCAAGCCGCAATGTGCAGCGACCGCTGTAGCATCACAGAGCGGCGGAATGCGGTATCCTCGCGCGGCGGGTTTTGAAGTCCAAGCCGAGCGAGCCCGTAGGCCTGGTAGAGCTCATCCCAGCGCGGCAACAATGCCCCACCAATGGGAGGGGGAGGCAATGATCAATGGGCCCGTGGGCCGCGTACTGCCTGCCGTGAGACGTTGGTGGGCGTCCTCAGCAGTCATGGCAAAGCGCCCGGCCTTGTCAATAATGCAGATATCAACCGCACCCGTGGTTCCAGCACAGACTGTGGTGGTGAAGAGGTCAATAAAGGCGCCTAATTCATTGTGATGGTCGTAAAAGAAGGTGAAGAGGGATGCTGCCTGCTCCACAGTGGCTAGCTGTCCCGGGGGAGGGAGCTCCGGCAGCCGTTCCGCAATGAACTTGCGGCCCCAGTGCCGGCATTGGCCGGACGCGCGTTGCTGAGGCCGAGGCCATGCTTCAAGGAGTCAAAAACCCTGGTGGTCGGCGTGACCACCGATATTTTCCGTCCTGCCTGAACAGCGAACCGATGTCCGCACACATTGTAAGCCAGGACCAACAGGACAGAAAACCATTCCACTAAGTTCACTTGGTGCGTGGCCGAGGCCGCCTGTTTCGGTAGTCGAACGAAGTACACTGAGAGCCGTCGGCCGCTATTCTTTGCAGTCGCCGCGCGGGGGTGTCCGCCGCCAATTCTCCAATCGTGATCGGACACGGAGAGGATTCGGAGGCCTCATGCAGGACATTGGACTGCGGATACCGGACGGCGGTATAAGCAGGTAGAGGTCGGCGAGCAATCGAGTGGATGCAACCAGGGCTAAGTTCAAGCAAACCCCATTGATAGGGGCCAGGCCTTCAGCTTGCATAGCTGTATTGGCCGGCCTGGTGAAGGAAATCCACCGCAAGAGCAGCGGGCGTGAGCCCCGGGGTGCGGGCATACCCGGTCTCCCACCTTCGTGATACCGGAATAAGGGATGAAGTTGGCACGCCCTTGTCGGGTAACCCGGCAGCCGCGGAGGTCCCGAAGATCCGAATCGAGGGCAACCGCTGCTTCCCCTTCCACTCCAAAAAGGCACTCCGACAACTCCCGGCATACTGCGAGGCTGGTACCCGGGGGTGGCTCAGCGCCCTGGTGGCCATTGTGTCGGTGCCCAAGGCTGGACCACTGAACTGTGTGCAGCGGCCCATCCGGGGAAGTAGAGTGTACCAAACCACGCAGTGCAGCGGCGAGCCGCCCCGGGGAAACGGGTTGAGGGGCAAGCTGAGCAATTCCACGGATGCCCACAGGCTTGGCGATGAGGCGGGCCAGCGTGCGCAGTTGCACCTCACCAGCGGGCTGTCGGGGGTCACCTGTGCGAATGACAAGCTGGCCCTCTGCATTGGCCAGAATGGCAGCCGAGGAGGGCTGCCCCTCCTGTTGCCCCTCGTCGATTACAATGACATGCGCAGTGTTGAGGAAATTCTTCACTTCACTGTATGAGGCATAGCGGAGCTGAAGTGCGGCCGACCCCTGTGTGAGCAGGAGCATGTGAGCGCTGCTGACCGAAGGGGAAGCACGACGTGCGCTGCGCCCCTTCACCCCCGGCTGGGTCGTGGCTATGTCCCCGAGCCCTGCTGCCTTATGCTCCGCTGCTTCGGTGAAGGGCACATGGTCGAAGCAAGTGTCGATCATTTCAGCATCCCTGAAACCCTCCGTACGACTATGAGCGGGCGTAGCCATTCCGGGGCATCCGCCAAAAGATTGGAAGCGATACGCACGACCGCGATGAGCGCAGAATGCTGCTGAGCTGTCCAAAACACTGTTTGCTCCAACACAGCATCCATGCAGACGAGCGCACACCAGAGGGAAAAGGTTTTGGAGGAGCCCGCGCAGCCCAAGATACCAAGCGAGCTGCGTTTGCTAGCACGGGCAGCCAGGATGGCCGAGATGTGCCCACTAAGAAGGCCGTCTGGGCTGGCGAGCAACTCAGCAATGTGTTGACAAAAGGTTTGCCCCATAAGGGCGGCCGGCTAGGGTGTGCAGCTCAAGCGGGATCAAAGTCGCACGCAAACGCCAATCTTTGCTGAAAGGGTCCCGAGGATTTGAACGTTCGGCCACCCGATGGAGGGCGAGGATGCGTTGCCTGAGTGCAACAAACTGGGCTGGTGTTAAGTTAGGAGGTTCTGGGAAGTGAGGAGCATGAGCGGCTGCCTCTACGGCTTGCAGGAAAGCCATCACAAGGTGTCCTTCCGCGGCAAAGTGGCACAGAGGCCGCGGCGCAGGTTGGGTGCACGGCCGGACGGGCATGCCAATGGCCAGTGGGACACGAGCCGCAGGCATTTTCAGGACTTGCAGAAAGACGTCCAGCGCCCCCCCGACTTTGATACACGACAAACTGCTCAAGGCGAGGTCCCAACACCAAACGCGGTCATGTTGCGGGGGGGCCCCAAGAAAAGCGGGCCGCTGGCTGACGAGCAGGAGAGCGGCAATGGGGTTAAGGCGGTTGAGGCGTCGTTGTGCCAGGCGTTGCTCGCGGGTTTTACCCTTGACCTTGTCAGGAACAACCAGTTCAACGAAGACCGCCAGGAGGTTCCCTTGACGAAACTCCATCCGCAGAAGACAACCTTCGGAAGGGGGCCGATTGCCACTTTGACGATGCGAAAACCAGCCAGTGTCCTGGGATGGCGTAAAGCCATCCGGGCACGACAAGCCAAGCACGTATGTGCCAAAGCTGAGACAGTCTTCCACCTTAAGCACCACCGGCAGCAGCGGGGAGAAGCGTCGGATAGTGTCCTGATGAGACATCCGTCTGTTCTCTTGCCCAGTATCCTCAAGAGCAGCCCCTTGGCTGTAGACATGAAAATGCAGAAAATCCACGACACGCTCAAGCGACAGCTCGCCGAGGGAAGTCTGGACGGGAGCAGGCAGTGGCAGGCTGACCGACTTTTCCTCTTCATAGCATCGAAGCCTGACCTCCTGAATGATCCAGGTGCGCAGCTCCGCGACACAATGTGGTAGAGAGGCTGCCGTGACGGTGCGGATGACCCCCAGAAGACGCGGGGGCAAGGAGTCAATGGCGACAAGCTGCTTGATTGTCTCCACAGTGACACGGTGCGGGAAGAGTGCATCCATGACCTTACCAACCTCGCTATCCACAAGACCCCTGCTACGGTAGAAATGGAGGGAGTGGAAGGCCCACTCCAGTTCTTTTTCCAGGTTGCGCATGGGAAGGAAGGCACGTACGGCAGCGACATCCACCTGGGCCGGCAGTGTGTGGTCAGTACGCAGGAGCAAGTGGGAGTAGTTGTGGCACTGAGGCCCGAAAAGCTCGTCCGGCACATTGACTAACCAATGCATACCACCCGCACGAATACCTGGGGCGACCCGTATGGCGGCCCGAGCAAAGTCAGTGAGCATCCAAGGGCACAAGAAGTCTTCGCTAGCATGGATGATGCGTAGCCTGCAGGGGAGGCACAGGAGCTCATCAAACAGCCAGTCCGGCATGCCAACAGCACCGATGTCAACAGTCGCTGGCAGCGAAGCATCGTCCGGGCCTCCCCCGGAGGCGGCAACCGGACCCCGGGAGGGGAAGTGACTGCTGCCCCATAACTTGTGGAGAAGCACCCCCACGAGACCCGCCGTGTAGCTGCTGCCGAGAATCCACGGACGGCTGGCCGCGCTGGGCCGACACTTGAAAAACCAATGCACAGGGCCGCCAGACATGCAGAATGTGGGTCCTGCAAGTGGGAGCTCCGTCGTGCCCGCTGGAGCTGTGTGGCAATCGTTCTAGCTTCCGGGCTGGAAGCAATGAACTTAACGTCCAACATGGCGTGCGCCGACTGGGTGACCGGCAGGGGAGAGAGCAAAAGGCTGGTATACCGACCCGCCGAACTGAGCCTCGCAGAAGCCGTCGCAGAAAGTTTCCGCAAGACACCCTGTGTGGGGCCGTAGCACTGCGTGGAGCACATGATCTGCCACGCGTCGTTGCGAGCCGGGGCGCGAAATGTGCTGGCACGTGAGCACTCAATGCGCACCTCAGCGAGCGTCGAGGAGCCGCTCCCTGGGCGTTCGTCCTCATCCGCATGCATCATGTCGAAGCCCTTGACCGCTCTGTTGAAAAGGGTCGCCAGCTTGGCCTCGTCGTGCGACGAGGCACGTGGACTTATCTGGGCGCCTTGAGCGGTACGCCCGGACCCGGACACCGGAGAGCCTGCCAAGGAGGATCCGACGCTGACCGCCGAGTTGCGCAGTCAAAGCTGTGCGGTCTCCCTTCCGGTCGCACCTACCGCTACGTGGACTCAACGCGTAGCAGACCTACTGGACGCGGTCGAATCCCCGCCTTGTCGCCTTGTGCCGGGAGTCACTTCAATTGCCAGCAGGTGTGTACCGGCAGACGATGAGAATGAATTCGCAGAGCAGCATGACACACTTCGCCGCTACCAAGCTAGGGGCAGACTTCAGCAGCCGGTCGATGGAATTGACTGCGCCGGGGCACTGCAGCATTTACTCTCCAGCTCTCCGGACTGCCTTACCCTGCTTTCTGTCCCCTTGTCGCTGCCCGCTTGTGAACTCAAGCTCAGCCCACAGAACTTTGGGGTGAAAGTTGTGGATTTTGCCGATCGAGCCCTAATGTTGCGGCGCTGCACTGAGAGCGAAGCCTTTCGCGTCTGTTTGACGCCGCTGCTTGCTGTGTCCGTGGCACTGGCCCAATTTTGTGACCCAGTCCTGCGCCTGCCTGAAGGACAGGTTTTCGACCTCTCCTGGTATGATCCTTGATGAACTATCAGAGCTCAAGAGCTCGCTCCCCCGGGCTCTTGAAGGACGGAAATCCCCCGTTCGGGATGGCAGCCTGGTGCAGATGTCCCGAGCTCCCAAGCGCGACCCCAATGCCAGACCAGATCCTTTGCCAACAAATAGCCGACAGAGCGATGGTTCCAGCCAGCGGCGCAACACCGGGGGAGGCAGCACTAGTGCCAAGGACAAACAGGGCACACCACTACTTCATTGCGGAAGGTTTCAAGATTTGTGGACAAACAATTCCAAAATTGTATCGCGCGAGACTATTTTTTAGTGTTCGAAAAACCACGAAAACTGTAGGACGCATTAAGGTACCCCCATAGTAGCATGTCCAGTCCGTCGCACCACTAACAACACTGAGCTCGCTCAGACGGCAGTGCATCTTCCACCTCACCAGCAGATGTTGCAGCGTTCCCTGCCACTCCAACCTGCGTAGTCTCGGTCGGCCGCCTGGCTGCTCTCTTTCGCTGGCGCTTGCAACGACGCTTGCTCGAATGGCCTTACGCCGTGCTTCTTCTCCGTCACCACCGACGCAGGCATCAGTGGAAGCGTGCTCAACTGCCGCCTGGCCGAGTGGAGCCAGTGCTGGCGTCTTCCAACCTGGGCGGAATCCCTTCGAAGTGCTGTTGCCGGTGCAACTGCTATTCTTTCTCACCCGAGCGTTGGCCGACAACCCTTCGGCCGCCCCACTCAGCTCACCAACGTTACCCCTGTCCGAGATGGCCAACATATTGAGGTCCGCCGTCCTCAGATTGCCATTGCGGGTCGATTGTTGGCAAGCTTTGAGAACGGACTCCTTCCAGCCAGACGCAGAGAGTCGAACCGCGCATGTTCACGTATTCTGGCTCCTATCGCGGCACCTTTCGACTGCTTTTTCCGCTTGCAGACATTCCGTTGGGGTTACGAGCTCAGCTGTCGCTGGCAATCCAGGCTGCCGGATTGCTGCACAGCGCCCTGTGGTGTCTTCGTGCTAGCTACCTCCGAAGGCTGGAATCTCCGCGCGCGCCACTTGGATTCGGTTCCGGCGAGGGCACTCTCGGGCGCAACTCAGAGAAGAAGGCCTCGGACCCGGCCTCCAACTTCCCTGCATATCCACGGAACTGATGCTACACCTTCATAGTGAGGACCACGACAACTACCAGTATGCCTTCTCACGCTTGAAGAAAATATATAAACGACAGGAACACCAAAGCTCTGTCTTCTAAAGGAGAATCACTTTCCGTCGAGTGGCCGCGACATGCAACGCCTACTCGATGAGGCGACTGGCCCACCAGGTGATCTCCGCTCACCGCGACCTGGAACAGACGACATACGTCGTTGTGTCGATGTTCCAGAAGGTACGATAGCTCCATTGCCCGGAGTAACATTGAGTCTAAACGGGACGGGCAGGTGGTGTCCTGCCGCTCCGTCCTCATCGTTCGATAGTACCGCGGCTGTTTCTAGCCCACAGAAGGCCTCGTTGTGTTTCCACAGCGACCGACAACATGCGTCGTTGAGGTCCAGTCGCTCACCTCTGCTCTTCTCTTTGCATCTTGGCAAGTGCGCGGAACGAAATGCCGGCCAACATCATCGACTTGTTTCAGTGTATCTCATATAGTGACATTAGCCCACTTTTGCACTGACCCTTGCATCCAGCGGTGTGCGAACTGTGTGTCTGGAAGGAAGCCGGGCATGGGCGCCATTACTTCGAGCGGATTCCAGGCGTGCGGATGCCGTCTCCCGTACGAGACGGAACTCTAGCCATAGCTTTGGTTTCGTCTTGGTGACTCACTTGGATTGCTCTGGTGCGTTGCACTGCCGACGACGCACACCAGGCGTCTTCTCGGTTACACTCTTGCCGGTCCGAAGCAACAGAGAGCCGTTGCTCTGAGCTGCCCAAAGCAACAGGTGGAGCCGAATCCAAGCTCCGGCAGCCGTTCTCGTCTCGCCAGACAACGGGCAGCCCTTGCGCTTGTTCCGTCACGATCGAGCACACCAAGTCCAAAGTCCACTGTTCGCAAGAAACACTCCGACCTGGAATGCGACGTTCGAGGAGAACTTCGGCTTCGGGAGGCCTTCACCCGACGGGCGCTGGCCTTCAAATTGGCCTCATGTCGTTTGCTGCCCAGGAGGTGTGGTACACCTACTTATTTGACTCAGTGACTCGTGACCCTGCACCGGGTCACAAGTTCCAGCATTGCCCAGCTCTGAACGCCGCAAGCTGTGGCAGATTCTTGCTCAGGGGCCGCCAAGCGGCCTGATTTTGGGGGTCCCCTGGTTGCCAGTCAAAATATGTTGAAGGAGGTTGACTGGATTTCGCGGCTCCTTTTCTGGGGCCGCAAGACGGCCCCATTTTTTGGGGTCGCAAGTTTGATTCCTGCACCCACAGCGGCTGAATCTCGTCAGCTGCGCATGTCATTGATTGTATTGACTTTGGGGAGCGTCTGGTGGAGGACCGTTTTGGAAGGTCGGAACTTGTCCAAAGCAGCTGTGTTGCTTGCCCTTAATAGTGCTGCAGCCAGCGGAATGCAACTGTGGAGGGTCGACCTCGCGAAGCCAGAATTGCTTGTGTTTTGCGGGGCTTAAAATGGGGTCGCCCGACAGCCCCATAACTGTGCAGCTTTGAGATCGTACAAAGACAGAGCCAGAGGTGACTCTAGCATTTCTGAGCAGAGCAGATCAAGCCATCAGAGTTATGGTATCGAGAAGGTGCCGGAACAGATCATACAAGAGCGGCGGAATTTTCTGGAAGGTATCTCCCCAGATCTGAACAGGACTTCTTGAGCTGTGTAGAGTTATGGTATCGAGAGGTGTGGCTGACGGTTCGGAATTTGTGCACGGTGCTTAACTCCAAAACCCCTCATGCACGACATGGGCTCACCTGGCTCTCGCCAGATTTTTTTTTGCTCTTCTAGCAGAGACCCATTTGCAACATTCTTTGCTGCCTTGCTTCTGATTGCATTTGCTGTTACTAGACCAGTGGTTGCGTTCCCTCAAGGACCAAACTGCACTTTTTGCTGTTCTCGGAGATTGCACCTCTGCTTCAATTTCTTTTTGCTCTCTGAGTCAGTTCCATCGTCAAATCGGGTATTTTTTGCTTTATGGTTCGTGTGTCTTTGCGCAGGATGGTTGCATCCGCTGTCACAAACCGAAAAAATCGGCCACCAATGCCGCCGACATCCACTTTCGGTGCGAACCAACTGCAGCATACGCGGCTCCAAATGTGAGGTCGAACAAGCTTAGCAAATTTGGCTTCGCTTGAGTGGCCCCCCTCTGTTCTCATGTCTGTCACTTCTACGGGCTGTCTGTTGGAAATTCTTGTTGGAGAACGATTTTTCCACACTGGATGCCTGCCTGTGGGCAAGTCGCCTTGATGTAGCAGTGTGAAACGCACGGGCTTGGGCGCCCCAAAAATGAGGATTCGCGACCCCAAAATAGGGGCCGCCAAGCGGCCCCGATTTTGGGGTCCCCTGGTTGCCAGTCAAAATATGTTGAAGGAGGTTGACTGGATTTCGCGGCTCCTTTTCTGGGGCCGCAAGACGGCCCCATTTTTTGGGGTCGCAAGTTTGATTCCTGCACCCACAGCGGCTGAATCTCGTCAGCTGCGCATGTCATTGATTGTATTGACTTTGGGGAGCGTCTGGTGGAGGACCGTTTGGAAGGTCGGAACTTGTCCAAAGCAGCTGTGTTGCTCGCCCTTAATAGTGCTGCAGCCAGCGGAATGCAACTGTGGAGGGCCGACCTCGCGAAGCCAGAATTGCTTGTGTTTTGCGGGCCTTAAAATGGGGTCGCCCGACAGCCCCATAACTGTGCAGCTTTGAGATCGTACAAAGACAGAGAATTTTTGCCAGAGGTGACTCTAGCATTTCTGAACAGAGCAGATCAAGCCATGCAGAGTTATGGTATCGAGAAGGTGGGCCGGAACAGATCATACAAGAGCGGCGGAATTTTCTGGAAGGTATCTCCACCAGATCTGAACAGGACTTCTTGAGCTGTGTAGAGTTATGGTATCGAGAGGTGTGGCTGACGGTTCGGAATTTGTGCACGGTGCTTAACTCCAAAACCCCTCATGCACGACATGGGCTCACCTGGCTCTCGCCAGATTTTTTTTGCTCTTTTAGCAGAGACCCATTTGCAACATTCTTTGCCTCTGCCTTGCTTCTGATTGCATTTGCTGTTGCTAGACCAGTGGTTGCGTTCCCTCAAAAGACCAAACTGCACTTTTCGCTGTTCTCGGAGATTGCACCTCTGCTTCAATTTCTTTTTGCTCTCTGAGTCAGTTCCATCGTCAAATCGGTTTTTTTTGCTTCATGGTTGCGTGTGTCTTTGCGCAGGATGGTTGCATCCGCTGTCACAAACCGACAAAAAAAAGATCGCTCGCAGCAGGCGCTCCAACCGACTTTGTTGCTCAGCAAATCCACATCTCTGCGCAACACAGACCCGTGCCGCTGCTGCTCCCGCAACACAGGTTTTTCGGTTGCCTCAAATGGAAGAACTGCTTTTGAATCAGGTTAGTGACCGCACTCGTTTTGTCTCGTTTCGTTTTGCTTCGAATGTTTTTAGTTCAAGAAAAAGATCGAGTGCTGCGCACTCTGTTTTTCTTGTTAATGGACTTCTGAGAGCTGTAAAGCGCCACGGCCTCGCCTGTGCAAGGTTCGAGTTGAGAGTTCTCCCAGAAGGTACCTGTGCCTGAGAAAGCATCGACTTTGACCTGTTTGGACCAGATCCTGTTTGGTCGCAAGAGTCCGCCTGCAACTCAAAGGTGGAAGTGTTCTGGCTGCTGTGTCTGGGACGTGTTCGGCCACCAGTGCCGCCGACGTCCACTTTCGGTGCGAACCAACTGCAGCACACGCGGCTCCAAATGTGAGGTCGAACAAGCTTAGCAATTTTGGCTTCGCTTGAGTGGCCCCCCTCTGTTCTCTCATGTCTGTCACTTCCACGGGCAAGCTGTCTGTTGGAAATTCTTGTTGGAGAACGATTTTTCCACACTGGATGCCTGCCTGTGGGCGAGTCGCCTTGATGTAGCAGTGTGGAACGCACGGGCTTGGGCTTGGGCCCCAAAATGAGGAATTCGCGACCCCAAAATAGGGGCCGCCAAGCGGCCCCGATTTTGGGGTCCTCTGGTTGCCAGTCAAAATATGTTGAAGGAGGTTGACTGGATTTCGCGGCTCCTTTTCTGGGGCCGCGAGACGGCCCCATTTTTGGGGTCGCAAGTTTGATTCCTGCACCCACAGCGGCTGAATCTCGTCAGCTGCGCATGTCATTGATTGTATTGACTTTGGGGAGCGTCTGGTGGAGGACCGTTTGGAAGGTCGGAACTTGTCCAAAGCAGCTGTGTTGCTCGCCCTTAATAGTGCTGCAGCCAGCGGAATGCAACTGTGGAGGGCCGACCTCGCGAAGCCAGAATTGCTTGTGTTTTGCGGGCCTTAAAATGGGGTCGCCCGACAGCCCCATAACTGTGCAGCTTTGAGATCGTACAAAGACAGAGAATTTTTGCCAGAGGTGACTCTAGCATTTCTGAACAGAGCAGATCAAGCCATGCAGAGTTATGGTATCGAGAAGGTGGGCCGGAACAGATCATACAAGAGCGGCGGAATTTTCTGGAAGGTATCTCCACCAGATCTGAACAGGACTTCTTGAGCTGTGTAGAGTTATGGTATCGAGAGGTGTGGCTGACGGTTCGGAATTTGTGCACGGTGCTTAACTCCAAAACCCCTCATGCACGACATGGGCTCACCTGGCTCTCGCCAGATTTTTTTTGCTCTTTTAGCAGAGACCCATTTGCAACATTCTTTGCCTCTGCCTTGCTTCTGATTGCATTTGCTGTTGCTAGACCAGTGGTTGCGTTCCCTCAAAAGACCAAACTGCACTTTTCGCTGTTCTCGGAGATTGCACCTCTGCTTCAATTTCTTTTTGCTCTCTGAGTCAGTTCCATCGTCAAATCGGGTCTTTTTTGCTTCATGGTTGCGTGTGTCTTTGCGCAGGATGGTTGCATCCGCTGTCACAAACCAAAAAAAAAGATCGCTCGCAGCAGGCGCTCCAACCGACTTTGTTGCTCAGCAAATCCACATCTCTGCGCAACACAGACCCGTGCCGCTGCTGCTCCCGCAACACAGGTTTTTCGGTCTGCCTCAAATGGAAGAACTGCTTTTGAATCAGGTTAGTGACCGCACTCGTTTTGTCTCGTTTCGTTTTGCTTCGAATGTTTTTAGCTCAAGAAAAAGATCGAGTGCTGCGCACTCTGTTTTTCTTGTTAGTGGACTTCTGAGAGCTGTAAAGCGCCACGGCCTCGCCTGTGCAAGGTTCGAGTTGAGAGTTCTCCCAGAAGGTACCTGTGCCTGAGAAAGCATCGACTTTGACCTGTTTGGACCAGATCCTGTTTGGTCGCATGAGTCCGCCTGCAACTCAAAGGTGGAAGTGTTCTGGCTGCTGTGTCTGGGACGTGTTCGGCCACCAGTGCCGCCGACGTCCACTTTCGGTGCGCACCAACTGCAGCACACGCGGCTCCAAATGTGAGGTCGAACAAGCTCAGCAATTTTGGCTTCGCTTGAGTGGCCCCCCTCTGTAGGGACCGAGTGCTACAGCTGTAGTCGACGAGGCCCATTCACGCCAAAAAAAAAGGAAAATTACGGTCGTCACACGACCACTGGGTTTTTAACTCTCTGAAGCATGGTCTTGGCCTTAGCAATGCGCGTCCCGCCAACACCGACACAGGTGACGCGCACAGGCTCGGTTAAGGTAGCACAGGATTGCTTCACTATGCTGACTGGTGGAGGAAATCAACCGCAATAGCCGCAAGCGTATAAGGCAACCGGGGTGTGGACACACTTGCGGGCGCGATACGCGTCTCACTTCTTCTTCCATCAGAAGTGCGCGCATGCTCCTGCTCACACAGGGCTCGGATGCGCTCCAGTTAAGATACTCGTCCTATAGCGAGGTGAAGGACTTTCTCCGGAATGCGGTGATACGCACCGGCGATCCGCGACAGCCCACGGGAGGTGGCAAAGTGTGAAAAGTTTGCTCCTTTTAGGTTTGCCCTTGAGTACTGACATGTTTGTTTTGCGCATGAAAAAGGGTTTCATCCTTTTTGCCTTGAACTGTTTTGTTTTGGAAGCTTGAACAAGCATTTGCATGGCGAACACATGTTTTGGCATGTTTGCAGTTTTTGTGAAGAACATGATGAGCGCTTACAGCACTAGAAATGCTTTGGAGCATCCTTGAAGAAGTGCGTGTTGCTCAGTTGCTCTGACTGCACCTGCTGCTGTTTCCGCCGACCCTCGCTTCGCTCGTGCCGGTAGGAACAGGCCAAGGGACAGAGTGGCTGTGCAGTGCTGTTTGAGTGAGTACTGAAGTCCTGAGAAGTGTTAGGACAGTTGCATGTCATTCCTCCTTTGTTTAGCAAAGTTGAGACGGAATTTGCTGCGCGAGACTCCGCAAGAGACCTTGCTGAACACTTCGGTGTTTGGCTCAAGCGTGGAGTGAAAAAGGACTTGCTCTGCGTTTTTCACATGGTAGCGGAGCGCTGAGTGCGTTCCTAGTCCTAGTAAAGCCATGGCAGACGTTCCTGTGCCGGAGACCACTGCAGAAGAGGAGTTCGACCTGTTTGGTCCAGGACCAGTTTCGGCAGCGCCTGAAGCTGCTCAGCCGGAAGCGAATCCGTTCGTTCCTGTGCAAGGTCCGGCTCCTGCTCCTACGCCAGCGACCGCGCAGCCTTCTGTCCAGCTTCGGCGACGGGTTCGCCGACTGGCGCTCAAGCGCCTCCTGTGCAAAGTCCGAAGGCATCGGCTCCTCCAGTTCAAAGTCCGAAGGCTGCTGGTCCGAGCAGCTCGTCTACCGGACTCCCTGGTTTTGGAGCAGAGGCCATGCCTCAATTCATGATGGAAATGCTTCGTCAGCAGAGAGAGATGATGGCAATGAACCAGCAGCTTGTTGCTACGATGCTCCGGAGAATGGATCTGGAGGAAGAGAGAAGGAACAAAGCTGAGGAGAAGGTTCACGAGGCCGCTGAAGCTGCCAAGAAGGCAGCAGAGGCAGCTAAGACTCGGGACCCCTTCCAGCCGAGCACTGCTCCCGCGAGCAGTTCTGCCACGAGTCCGGCAGTTGCTCCTTCTACCTCTGGGTACTCTGGTGCTGGAGGTTCTAACCGTGCAGAGAAGTATTTGCCGAACCTTCCGGTTATAGACCATCAAGGCATGGGGAAAGGGCGCATGAAGGAGGTAGAGACTTGGCACTCCTTTATGGAGATGCTGAGTTCTTGGCTTGCACTTCAGGAGGAAGCGTTTGTTCGGGAACTGCAGCTCTGTATTCCTGTGAAGACAGAGATTTTGCAAGCTGACCTGAATCCCGAGACTGCAGCTCGGAGCTCGAAGTTGTTCTACTACTTGACGCAGTCCCTCGCCAACATTTTTATCCCTCGTGGTCGGCCAATGTGCTGGGTCGAAGGCCTAGCCTACCGCAACCGGACTCAGCAGGCAAACTCACTGGACGGGCGAGGATTTGCCATCTGCACATCAGGAACTGGCTGAGCAGATGGCCCTTGCCAGTCCAACGCGATCCCCGGCAGCCAGGCATCCCATCCGAACAGCACACCACTCACGCAACCCCAAGACAGGATTGGTGACGGCGATAGTTCAGGAGAGAGAAGGCGGATCGCTTGTTGCAGCAATTGTTGCATGTTTCATTTGAGGGAGTTGCCAACAACCTTAAAGGAAAAAAAAAAATATATATATATATATATATATATATATAGGAAGCCGGAGAGCAGCTGCAAGGCAGCCCAGCAGTTTGTCGTCAGCCGCACCAGGATGGGGCTTTAAGTGGGAAGAATCAAGGCTCAGAAGCACAGTATCAGCGGATTCCATTATTACACCGACAAAAAACTGGAACACCAGGGAGCATCTTGCGTCAACGAAGCAGCAGGAGTAGCTGCACTTCCATGTGGCGCGCATCATGTGGGGTAGACGTGAACAATTCCACCACCCACGCGACCCCATTTGGGACTGATGAGGGCGGAGTTCAAATAAAAGAACGTGGATCACGGGTTACATGTTCACAGAGTGTTAGCGGCTTCAGTTATTGCACCGAGAAACTATAGAGTTCCCAGAAGCACTTTGCCAATTAAGCGAAGCATCAGACGCTGTTGCAGGTCCAGGCGGCGCATATACGTCATGCGAGATGGTTATGCACTACTCATGCGGACAGGAGAGCAGGCATCAACCAGCTGAACGCTCTCTTATTTTCTCAAGAACCCCGGCGCTCAGGTGCCTCAAACCACACCCAGCAGAGCACGGAGTAGACAAGTGAGCGTAAACCTTCACGTCACCTTCAGCCAAAACCCCAAAAACCTCTCTCAGAAGACACAAGCCATTATAACTCAGAAGATCAACCTCCTTATAGTCACCCCAAAGTAGGCAATCTCGGAGACCTTCGAGCAGGCTTTGCACAACGCACTTCCTTCTTCACAACAAAGTTCAACCACTGCGTACTTAGCTTCACCACGAGCTAGCTTCAAAGCAGCGGCTTTCCAGGAAGGCGGGACAGTCGGAGTAAAACCTTCGATTTCATTGGGCTCTTCAAAAGACACGTGCACCCCAAGAGGCTCATTTTCCCAGACCCTGGGTTCATCTACAAGGCCGGAGGCATCGTGCAAACTAGCCAAACTCTCGTTGGTGGGACTTTTCGTGAGGGCGTCAGCAGGGTTTATGACCCCAGGTATATGTTCAATAGTAAATCGACCCCGTGCTACGAGCTCCTGCAGGAAGGCGGCACGCAGTTCAATGTGCCTCACTTTCCTCAAGAGGGTCTGCATCTTCGATATACAAACCGCCGACTCTGAATCGGAATATCCCCGAAGAACATAATACCCGGTTTCCCTGTCTTTCGGCATACCCTCGCGGATAGTCTCCACAAGCAAAGCAATGTACAATCCTTCACGAGCAACCTCTGTGAGTGCAGCAAGTTCCGCTTCCGCACTGGAAAGTGCGGTGGTCGTTTGTTTTCTGCTGAAGCTCTTAAGGGAGCAGTTCTCCCACGTAATGATCCCGCCGCTCACCGAATTCAAACTCCAGCTAGCGTCAGTAAAACAACATACAGAGGCAGGGTCCGCATCATCTTCCAAGATCTCCCTTTTACTTGGAAACATCTGGACCTTGTGCGGAAGACCCTTGACCCAACGAAGGACATCCCTCATACAGGTCTCGGCAGCCTCGTCAGGAGCTGCCTGGTGGCGGCCCAGAAACCCACACACAAACTGCAGGTCTGGTCGAGAAAGAGCCGCCCAGGCCAACCGGCCCAAAGTCCTCCTGTACCTTTCGTGAGCAGCTGGACTGATCAGCTCAGTCTGGCCTTTCTTCAGCAACTCAGCGTAGCGGCGTTCAAGGGAAGGGAGCTTTGGGGTCGGCTTGTTGATTCCGTACTCCTCGCAACAGGAACTCAGGTACTGTTCGTCTAGTCCGAAATACACCGACCGTTCCCCTTTCTTGCGGCGAAAGATCCGCCGGCCGAGAAACGAAACTTCCCCGGGGCAATCCTGAAGCAGCTCGCCCGTAAGTTTCAGTTTATATTTCTTACGCAGCTCCTCATAAAACCGGCGCCCTTCACCTTCATCTTCACTGTAGATAAGCAAGTCATCCACATAAAACAACACAAGCGTCAAACCCTTCTTCGTAAGACGACGAAATATAGTGGGGTCCAAACTTGCTTCGAAGTTCTGAGAGCGCAAGTATTCAGACAGCTCGCAATACCAAGATAATGGAGCAGAGCGCAATCCGTTCATCGCTTTTGGCAATTTGACGAAAACTCGTTCCCCAGTGCTCTGGGTGCTCACATTATTCGGCAACTCTACGAATTCTGCCCTCGCTACGGGAGCATGCATGAACGCTACCGAAACATCGCAGGATAACACACTGCCGCGTCGGCAGAGCATAGAAAGAAGCAATCTCAAACCCTCCAATGAAGTAGTAGGAGAATATATTCCCTCACTCAAGGTTGTGCCTCCCATGGAAGCATAATCCCGAACGACTAGCCTGGATCTCTACAGTCCCTTCTTTTTAACTGTGTTGACCCACCTGCTAGTCAAAACCCGCCTGCCGTTCTCCTTAGCAAGACGTCGAGCTTCGCGCTCAGGGATCACTTCTCCAACCTTGAAGGATTCCAATTCCTCCAACTCCAGCTTCATGGATGCGTAAAGAAGGTCGGGTTCTAGCTTCTCTCCCGAGGTTTCTGAAACAGCGTTCTGGGGGACGGAACACCTGATCTTGGTACCCCCAAACTTCAAATCAAACGACTTTGCAACTGCAGTGGAGGTGGCTCGCAGGTCAGGTCCTCGAAACAGGGACTCAAGATAGTGATTCGTGAGCCAGTCTATTTCCATATCCCCCTCATCGTTCACAAGCTCTTGGTTTTCAGGCGGAGCCTCTCAAGGAGAATAATCAGCAAGCTCATCTTCAATCATCTCTTCATCACCATCTTCATCAACACCAACCCCAGCCCCCTCATCAGGAGCATCATCACCAGGGGCCTCCAAAGGATCATCAAACAAGATGGGCCTCTCGGGGTCCTGCGTATCCTGCAGAAGAGGCTTAGCTAAAGATAGCTCTTCCAGGGTCTTGGCATCGTAGATGTCACCTCCCTGAATCATTCTGGCGACGGGGAATACTTCGATTTCCCTGCTTCCAACAGCCCGGCGACGGCAAACCTCTTAAACGCACGGCTCGAAGCACGTGCTCAACTGGTTCCGTCTTCTTTGCTGGGGCCGGTTCATCATCTCCACAACGCATCCTGCCAAACATGCCAAAACATGCACACTTCAAGCTTTCAAAGACATGCTTGCAAACGCGTTCCCCAAAACACTTTACCTCACGATTAAAAAGAAGTTTCCTACTCACTTCAACACGAACCCAGCGGTCACGCAGCCGGATCCTCAAGTAACTCCCACGTCTCCGAGGAAAAACCTTGAAGCACTTCCGGGACCTCCTTCCTGAAACCACCTTTCGGAACAACCAAAGTAACCCTGAAGAAACCCACAAAACTATACCACAAAAGAGGCTGTAGACCGTCAGGAGGAGCACGATGATACCAAGATCCAGTCCTGGCGTGAAACCATTCCTGAACGCGGCTGTGGTTTTAAAGGTGCGGGTTCTTTTGGTAAGAGGGTTCGAGGCACTATGGGCTGGTTTTCGAGCAACCGCAACATGCCACAAATCATGCCAAAACTCATGTCGCAAAACATGCTGCTGCAAAACATGCTGTTGCAAAACATGCTGTTGCAAAACATGCACGCAAAGAGAAACTTTTGAACTCCATCCCCTCGTTGCAGCAAGCTGCGTCGAACACTCTTCCTCAGGACTTTTAAAAGGCCGCATCTCTAAAAACTCGCGCGGGATGGCCGCGGCAAAACCATCTCCAAAATCTACTCCAAAGGCGGCTCTTCCAAAAGCCGTTGCCCTTCTTCGATCACCTGGCATGCTTGGGAGGCGACTTCGGAAAACTGAGCCCCCTCTGCAGTAGCCTCGTAGGAGTGCTCCACAGGAGCGGTCGGAGAGCTCAAAGTAAAAGCCCTTTCCTTCGAGGTTTGCCCCGTTGCAACGGGAGCCGCCGCACTTGGAACCTCCTTGGCACGAGGCGGTGTGGGTAGCCTCGATCGAGGTGGGACGGCTGGCGGCGTTGGCACCCCAAGCTCCTTTAAGATCTCTGCATTCTTTGCAAGGTTCACCGGCGGCGGCACCATTGGCAAATGAAAATGATTTGCCACTAGCTGCCCTGGCGCCAAAGAACTCGAGGATGCCGCGCCGGGGCTCTTCGGAGCTGGACCTCCTTCCCCCGCAGGAGCGGGGACGTAGTTGGCCATCCCGGCCAAACTGAACCCGACCATACTCTCCATAGTGGCCCAAACCTGGCGATCGAAGGATTCTTTGGTCCCTTTGACCCTTCCAAGGGCCTCCAACTCTCCACGTTGCAGCTCCAGTTCTTCGCTCGATGAAGATGCCGAGGAGCTCGGCAACTTTGGCGGACCAGGCGCCACCTTCGGCTGAGAGGACCGAATAGCAGCCCGCATCTCGGCACGAGAGGCTTTCTCCTCTTGCTTCCGATGCACCTCGCTCATGTGCTTGTAGAGCGCTGCTTCCAAAACCTTCCAAGCACAAGAAACCTCCAAGGGAAACACTCCTCGAGGGCACTCCAGGCAGCGAGGCTCCAGACCTCCTACCAAACCCTGATATCACTCCGGGGTTCGCCTGTACGTAATGTAGCAATTCTGGGCATACAAGATGTACTGGGTCATAGCCACGGGATCGGCCTGAGCATGCCTGCTCTTCCAAGCAGCTTTGGCCGAACGAGGTGGCGGAGGATGCTGATCGAGGAGCTCCAACGCAAACTTGAGGTCCCGGCCACACAGCCCAAACTCCTCCAAAGACTTCCCCTGCAATGTTCGATCCAGCCACCTTTCCCAATCGTCCAATCCACTTTGCGTCTGGACCGACGCATCGACCATCAAAGGCCGAACAGCCTCCTTCTCTGGGTACCTGGCCGTCGAAACCTGCCGGATAACCGGCGTAGGAGGCTCCCATTCGGAAGGGGCTGCAAGACCCGGCGTCCCAATCGGCCCGGCTCCAATATCCACCGCTGGGTCGCCCAGCGCCCGGACCACATGTCCTGGAACCGTCACCGCGGCACTGATCGAATCCCACATGGAACTCACAGGAGGAACACCGAGAACATGACTCAAAAGAGGAAGGGGCTCCGATGGATCCACACGTGGACTGATAAAACCTGCGGCCGCAGACTCTCGCCAGCGCCGCTCGGCTTCGAAACGCAGGCTCCGAATGATGAGCTGCTCTTCGTTCGTCGGTCCACCCACCGGCGGGCGCAACGACCCTCCTGCAACATTGCTCGGAAGCCCAACTTTGGGAACAGAGCCAACATCCGTAGATCCACGCTGCCTCTTCGGACCCCAATGAGGTCCCCAATCCTCGTCGGAGTCGGATTGGATCGGAACCGCTGGGATAGGAACTATTGGCACCAATTCCCCAAGGGGTAGAAGGAGCAACTTCCGGAATCGTGCCCGAACTGCTCGTGATCCTCGCCGGGGAAGGAGATGCTGGAATCGGGGATTCCTCTGGCAAGCTGTAGTTTGCACTGGGAAGCGAAGGCGACCTCGGCCTCGGCCCCGGGCTCACAGCCGGATCGTCCTCTACAATGGGGATATCGGGTGCCCCATCCGGGAAGATCGGAACCACCGGCGGTGGTTCCTCCACACTTGGAGTAAACTCGTCCCCGCTGGTACCCTCCATAATTGCAAAAGCACAAAGGGGCTGCGGAAACATGCACAACACAAGCTTCAAGCAAGGACATGCCAACGAACATGCCCACATGCGGTTGCAAAATCATGGCAAAACATGACAAAAACATGCCAAGCACCATGCCAACATGCGACTGCTTCCTAGGTTCATGCAACTGTTTCCTAGGCTCACGCAACTGCTTCCTAGGCTCACGCAACTGCTTCCTAGGCTCACAATGCTCTTCAGCGAAATCTTTCTCAAAAACCTCAAGCTCACGAAGGTCTTCAAAAGAACCTACCTCCATGGTCTCAGAGCGAAGACCCCGAAGCAGAAACCCAAGAGGACTGGCAGCCAAAGCGTGGCGGCCAGACTCGGCTTCTTCATGAGCCTTGCTTCCTTTCTTCAAAATTCCTTCTCCAGGCTTCTGGGGTCCTCTGGTGGACTCTCGGCTGGATCCTAGCAGGTCGCGGTCCTTCAAGGCATCTATCTCCATGTCCTCAATCCCTTTCGGGGGGCGTCTGGAAGAATTCTCCTTCCCCCGGCCCTTGGACCTCCCGCTAAGAGCCCACCAGGCGCGAGAAGCGCCCATCAACTTGATGCTCTTCTTTCCGTTTCCTTTGTACAATCGTGATCCCGACTTGGCTAGATAGGTTTTCCAGCCCCGTTCCGAGCCGGTCCAAGGCGAAACAACGTTGAACCCAACATCCGCCACCAAAACCTCTTCCAACCACAGGAAAACATCCCCGAAATGAACCTAAGGTCGACAACCCCCGAAACGACGATCGCACCCCCTGAGGCGTTGAACAGATTGGCCGTTCTGTCATACTTCTTCACAACACGAAATCCTGAGAGGTGCTTGTCCGAAACAATGTGGCAAGTGGCTCCACTATCAACTAGCCACAGGTCCCCGGGAGTAGTATCGAGGGCCTTGCAGACATGAGCTACGTCGCCGTGCTTCAACACACGGGATCCTAAGGAGCCCATAGACTCGGAACCTCGACTCTCAGGCCCAGGCGACCCTTCGGGTCCCGAACCCGGCTTCGGAACTACAGGCGGGGAAGGCTCAGGCTTCTCAGGCTGGCTCAGAACACGACCTTGGGAAGAAGAGGGCTCAACAGAGCCTCGACCCGGACAGGAAAACCTCAGCCATCACTGTGGCGCTTCCTCCCGACTCTGCCTCTGACTCGGGCTCTGTCAAGGAGCGTCCCTTTCCAGGCTGTCCCTTCTTCTTCTTTCCCTTCTTGCCTTTGTCTTTGCCCTTGTCGCCTTTGCCTTTGTCGCCCTTGCCCTTCTCGGAACCACGGGGCGTGCCAGCTCCCTTCGGAGTCTGGTCGCCGTTCCCTTTGCCTTTGGGCTTTCCTTTGTCTCCTTTCCCTTTGCCCTTTGGAGCACCACCACGCTCGTCTCTCTCACGCTGCCAGCACTTGTCGGCAGTGTGTCCCTTCTTTCCACAGTAGTCGCAAAGCTTCTCCTGCAAGGCTCGGCCTGAAGACCCAGGGGCCTCACACAGTCGCAGCTGCTCCTCGTAGTAGGTGAGCGTCTTCCGAAGGGCCTCCCAGTTGGAACTGGAGCCGTGCAGCACCACGTACTGCCGCACTTCGGCGCTCAAACTCTGCAAAAGAACGGAGCAGCGGTCAGCCTCAGAAAGCTTCAGTTCTGGAAAGTTGCTCAGCTAGCGCCTCCGACTTGGAAAACGAATCCTCCAGATGTCGAATCAAATCGGTGGGTCTCCTAAGGTGTCCCACATGCTGATACAACTTCAAAGCCTGTTCTCGCACGAAGACAGCTTCCATCCGGGAGACGATGCTGTACTGAGAGGTGATCGTTCTAACCACCTCGTAGCCACAAGCGCTCTGTGCTTGCCTCTTCGAGCAGGACTTCAAGAGCTCGATTCCCCGCTCCCACTTGGATGTGGTTTTGTAGTGCAAGGTGGTCAGGTGGCCGCGCAGTCAATGAGGCGGTTTCCTTGTTCCGTCTGGTGATCTGACACTTGAGGTTTTACCTGTGTGCCATAGACCACCTGTTTATTCAAGCAGGGATAACTTGCTCAAAGCGTCGGCCCTATTCAAAGGGGGCTGCAGGTTTTGTGGGTCTCCGACCAGGAACCCATCAGGCGTTTCTTGCCATGGCCTGCAACCTGGGCCTCCCATGTTACTGAATAGCCGCAAGTTGTGGTGACTCTTCGCATCGCATCGGCCTCCCCAGAATCGACAGGCTGGCCACATGCCGCCATTACCAGGCTTGCCTCCTGTTACTTGGTTGTTGGAAGGGTGATCAGGACCTGAATGCCACAGCCCTCTGCTTATCTAAGCAGGCGTAACCTGCTCTGATGCGGGCTCGAACCATAGGGGGCTGCAGGTCCACAAAGCACTGATGCGGTCTCCGTCCTGGAGCCAATGCCTGGACACTGTCCACTCAACAATTTTGGGCTCTGTGCTTGTATAGCAGCATTCGAGCCTGGCCTTGGGCTCCCGCCCTTCCAGGATCTCCCTGCCTCTCTGTACAGACTTGGCAGGGGTGGTGGTAGGTTCCTTGCAGTATTGGTTGGGAGTGCCTAGCAGAGGGTTTCCGGGCGGTATCAATGCCGAGCCCTTGGCCTCTGGCCGATGGTGCCTTCTTGCTTGGTGGCGGCCATCTGTTATCGTTTCTGCCCTGGTAAGGTGCGCCCAGTGCTGTTGCGGCATGGGTGCATGGCGAGGTTAGTAAGAGCGAGAAAGCCGAGCCACGTTGGCAGGTGTTTGTGTTATCCTGCTGTACATGCGAGATTTTTTGCAGTCCATGGAAACCTTTTTTGAGTCGCTTCTTTTTCTTGGTTTACAGGAAAGAGTTTTCATTCTTTTGTCATGCAGGGGGCGTGGCGGTCACATCCTAGCCACGCCAACGAAGCTATGGATGTTGACTGGATGGGTTCACAGACGTGTGAGCCTGTACCTGCAAAAAAGCTGGGCCCCTGAGCCAGCGAGATTAGCAAAAAAGTTTCTTTCGAACAAGGCAGGTTTGCAGGTTTGAACATGTCTTTCGCTTGTTTTGAAGCTTTGTACGGATGCTGCAATCTGTTTGAGCATGTCCATGAGAGTATCTGCATTGGACGATCAGAACATCCAGAAGGCGGGGTCTGTAGGAGCCATTACAGTTGTGTTCGACAAGAGCTCCCTCATGAGGGCCTTGTCGCTTTTCGGCGAAGTTGCCGGCCCACCGGGGTGCTTGTGTTAGCAGATCCGGAAATCAGGTAGGGTGGCGACGGCTTTTGCTGCGCAAACATGTTCAAGGGGAAATCACTGAGCGGAGATCAGCTGTCTGGAAATCAAGTGGAGATCAGAGTGGAGATCATAGTGGAAATCACTTGTACAGAACTGCCATGGATCGTGATCGAACCCCTCGTCGCAATCCCTACTGGAGCTCCTCCAGTGCAGATGCTGTCCCTCCACCTCCAGCGAGTTGGCAAAACCCAGCCCCACCTCCGGTCCCACCCATGTCCCGCCCGATGGTGCTCCAACCGCAGAATCTTACATGGCAGCCCAATCCCCGTGTGGCCCAGATGATGAACGTCTCGCCACCCCCTCGCATTCCAGGTCTGCCATCCCAACCTGATGCCAAGTCACCCAAAGTCTTTGGACCGTTGCTACCTGCTGAGTTCTGTCAGAATCCGAACTATTTGGATTCCCGATCTATCGCTGGCTTGAACCTAGCTCGCTGGGTTAAGAAGACTGAGTGGTCAGTTCGAAAGCAGATTGACGGTTGTCCGACACACATGGTGCCGCTTCACTCATTGCTTTATCAAGGTTGGAATTCATATTGGATCCGTCACATTGCTGAAGGAAAGCCGACTTTCTTTGCAGGATTCAAATCGATCGGTGAGATTGTATTCTGTCACGCATTGTTCGGAAAGTTGCGAGATGAGGAAGTCGACTTGGACGAGCTTGCATCTATTGTATTGGGTTCCAGTGATCCATCCACGAAGAGTGTTGCTTCCGATTCCAAAGCTCAGGCCACAAATTTGCTGGCACAGAAGGTTGTCGACTACATGATAGGTTTGTATCCTCAGGCCTCAGTTGATACCGAGAAGGCAGCCATGGCCAATCAGATCCAGATGCTTCAACAGCAACTTGCGAACTTCAAGAATGCTTCCCCCTCCCGCCCCACCAACCAGGCCGCCACGGATCAAAAAAGGTTGCCGATTGAGGAAAGCCCACCCGGAGCGATTGCAGCCCCAGAGTCAACAGCCTCTGTTCAAAAAGTCCCTGATGGTACGAATCGTCTTTGTCGATTTCAGACGGCTGAGCCAAAAAGCAGCCTTATGCAAGCCTTTCAGAAAGGCAAACCATCAGGCAGCCAACCTGAACCTGTGCATATTGAGAATGAGGAGGTCGGCACACAAGGTCGCAGTCCAGGAAGTGTTCAGCCTGAGTACGGCACATCCTCGCATGTCAATCAAGTTGTGAAGAGTGTCCTTTCGGATGCGTCCAAACGTCATTTCCTGACACGAGGTTGGAAGACTTGCAAGTCGGATAGGGAAGTCACAACATGGATTGAAGGACTGACGTTGAGCAAAAACAATCGCAAGAAGCTAGAGACTTGGACAGCTCATGTCCAACGATGGCATGCGGATCTTCCTTCCAATGAGCAGGCAGAGTTGGATCAGGTTGTGGCCAACTGGGGCATTCCCATTCGTGATGTTGCCAAGTTGAAAAGTTGAAAGCAGGATCACTGCTGCGAATTTTAGCTGTCGGCACAATCTAGTGGCTTGACTACAAGCCACATTGGATGACAAAGATCGCTATAGTAGCAGCAGGCCGCCACAAGGATGGTGGCGAAAGCACCGAAGTGACGTGGACTTGCTTCGGAATGCTCATCTCTTTTTCCAGAGTGTCTACGAGACACCCACCATGTTCGGACAACAATGGAGGGACATTGTTATTTGGGTTCGTGGAAAGCTTCTATTATTGGCTTGTGAGTTCGGGCTTGTACAGTTGCCGTTGACCTCTCAGCTTCGTTTAAAATGCTCCAGTTACACCTGGAAATTCTTCCAGACCAAGTCGGTGATTTATTGCGTATTTTTCTCCAACCAGAGTTGCAGCAATTCATGTACATTGGATCTACATCTCAGACATTGGGCGAGCGTGAACGCACTCGATGGGCGAAGTACAAACAAATTTGTTCTGGCAAGTCAGTCTGCGGCGAGCTTTCGCTCTTCTGGCACTATCGACGAAGGAATTATCACGTGGCTATTCCGTTGATGATCATGCATGTGCCCCAGGGTGACTGCTTGCATACAATTGAGCAGACGTTCATCAATCTGTTGCAGCCGCGTCTCAATGCTCCCTGGGTTCGGTCGTTGCCAATTCTGATCCGGTCAGATGTGTTCGTAGATATGTGACATCATGGAGAATGTTCAAAAGGTTTCGACGTCGGAACCTCCGGCTTACTGGGCTCACGCCATCTGTCTTCCGATCTACACACATAATCCAGAACATTGTTTACAGCTACCAGATTCTGTTTGACCTGGCATCGGACGGTCTGAAATCCTTTCTTGCTCAAAAGTACCTTCGCAGCAACAGAGTTGACTCGGATGTTCTCTACAGATTGTTTCGCATGGCCGCTCACTTGGGAGATCCTTTCTACGAGACGATTTGCAGGTCTAGACTGAACACTGTATTGCAGTTCAGACAGTTGAGGTGCCCGACCACATGTCGTCCTCTGTCTACTCCTTTTCTGCTACCTGAAGCAGGCTTTAAGCGATCAGTGCGTGGCCTGTTGGCTGATATCTTGGAAGCCTCGTCTGACAGATTGTTGCGATACCACATCCCATCGACTGCGCTTGTTGCCAGAAGTCACCCCAAGATCAAGGATGTTCTGTTTTCGCACAAAAGAATCCTACAGCTGTGGGACCCGCACGAAGACCCGCACAAGGCAGGGGTTGTCTGCTGTTGTTCTGATCTTCTTCGATGCCACCCTCGCTTGACAGTGGTTCAGGGTCACATTGCATCTTCAGCCACATTGCTGTCTTTACCGGATGAACTTGCTCAGTTGGCCCAGTCGAGTTGTGCCAATCCGGTGTTTATGACCGCCACGGATCATTGGAAGATGTTTCATGATGATGTGAAGCAGTGGATAAACCACCATGGTTTGGTACATTACCCAATGCAGGACATTCGATGTGCTTGGCAGAAGGCTTGGGATTCACACTTGCGACATGTTGGCTCCCATTGGACGGTTGACTTGGTTCATGAGCTGAAAAAACGGACCAATGGTCTTGTGTGGCATGTTCGCGACCATGAAGGTTTTCATGCTCATGTCTTCTGTCCTGTGAAGTATTGGATGATGCTTCAGAACACCTTCACTGCTGAATCGATCTTTCAGCCATTATCGTTAAATTCATCTGCGATATTAGCTCAGATGGAGCAAGTAGTACCGCCGAGGATTCTTGAAGCCTTTCCTTTTCGCTTTGGTTCTCGTGGAGCCCGTGTGTCATGGGCTTATATTCTCCCCAAGTTCAAGAATGAATGGAAAGCGGGGAGGCCAATCAATCGTGAGTTTTGCATCTCACCCGGCTCGTCAATTCTTGGTTGTGATGGCCAAGGTTACAGAGATGCTTGTGGCTGAGGTTTGTCCTCACACTCGATCCTACAACGATGCAATCTTGCTATGGCAGAATATACATGCCTTCTTTGAGAACAGTCATCATGACCTCACAGGCAGTGCCTAAAAAATCTCCATGCACAGTCAAGATCTATCTGGCTTCTTTGTGAGCATTCCGAGGGAACGGTTTCTGATCACCTTTCGTATCTTGTTATGTCGCCCCTATAATGTTCCGGATGAGGATCTTGAAGCGGCTTTAAAGGGCATTGTTGTCACTGTGGACCTGGAAAACGACCTCTCTGTTATGAAGACTATCCGTGGTCGACATTGCTTATTGCATGATAAGAAGGCGGCCGTCCCCATGGATTTATTCCTTGAGGCTGTACAAGTGTCGTTCAAGTTCAACTTATTTGTGGTTGGTCATCAGGCTATTCAACAAATTAGAGGTGCGCCGATGGGAAGCCACTTCTCTCCCGCAGCTTGCCACGCAGTGGTGAGCTTGTATGAACATATGTATTTCGGCAAATGCCTCTTGGAATCTGCTCGCCTACCAACGTATGGTCTTGTGGTCAGGTACGTGGACAATCGGTTGAGCTTGATCTTCGATCGAAATGCTAGTTCTTTGAATGTGCAGGCCTTTCTACATCAAGATGTATATATTCCACCAATTGTGCTGGAGTATGAAGACGGAGACCTCTTCTTGGGTTTCCATGTGGATATTCAACACCTGGGAGTGAAGTATGTTCAACCCACTGAATCCTGGAAGTTTCTGCATTTCAAATCCGCGGCCAACAAGGACGTTGTTGAGCAGCTTCAGATCCAGAGCCCATCTGATTTCTCGTGCCTCCTGGCCGATTGAACAACGTGAAGCTGACCTTGATCAACTTTTGCAATCATACTTGAAGCATGGATTTGATCCATCATTGATGTCGCCCATCTTGAGACATGTTAGATGCCAGTTTAACAATCGTGCTCGTTCGAATGCTGCATAAATGGGCTCCTGCACTTTCGACTGATGAGCCTGCCGGTTGTCAATGTGTTTGCTTTCATTATGCATTTCTGATAAGCTCACGAGCGGTTCAAGCTTCACAGGTCACTCCCTCCTCTTTCCTTGAAGCCATGTCGGGTCAGGGAGACCAGCTGGACAAAATGTCCACTTTGCTGGCAGAAGTGGCTGCTCAGCTAGAACAAGTGAAGCTGCAAGGAGCACGGTGTGAAGAGCAGCATCAAGACCTTACTGAACGCATGAGTCAGTTGGAAGCCCGCATGGATGCCCCACAGTCTTCGGCTGCTGTGCTAATTCCGACTCAGCTGCAGCCACAGTCCTTCACAGTTCCGCTAGCCCAGGGGGTAGACCTCAACGCCCCGGCAACAGTCGGGCAGTGCATGGAGTTAGTGCAGATGGCGATGCAGCAGAAGGTCGCCCCAGCTCTCGGAGCAGTATACTCGTCCCTGTCCACCTCACAGGTGAGGACGAACGAGCGAGTGGGCAACTTGGAGCAGCAGGTCCGGGCCCTTCGCATCCGCACCGCATGGGCTGAGAAGGACATGCTCTTTTCACAGATCGAGCAGGCCAAGCGCACCATCGTATGCCGAAATTTCCCTACCTGGCAGACGGAGGCGGACCGCCGCCTCACAGTGGAAAAGGCCCTTGCGAAAGCTGGGCTGTGGAATATCGATGGCATGTGGGACCTGGCCACAACTCGGCTGGATACGGGCACGCCCGGTAAGCCGGAGCTCTCTGCCACGTCCATCCTCACAGTCCCTTCCCTCACGGTCCGGAAGAGGATCCTGGAGGTATCGGACAGGGTGTACCCTTGGTACTTCCACCAGGAAAAGCCTGGGACAGGGGAAGAACCCAAGGAGCCCGAAGATGCACAGGACGGCTCCGAAGGAACGGCCGAGAAGACCCCGGCGGAATCCTCACAGGCAGCCGGGTCAAAAGAGCCAGCCAAGACCTATGAGTACAAGGGCGGCGGTCCTGTAAAGCTCTCCCCTGGAGTCACACAGTTTGAACGCAGGCTTGCTTCGCCGCTCCAGGGACTCATGAACGCTTACAGGGCGGCCTTCAGCAAGTTCACCAAAGAGCCACTGGTTCCGAGGTGGAAGACGCTGGCCCTGGTTGACTCCAAAGAGGCTTGGCTGGGCCGTATCGTGTACCGCCGCGGGGGTCCTTCACAGACGACCTCCACAGGTACCCTCACAGACTGGGAGTGCGAGATCCACATCCCAGAGGAGCATGCCACAAAGCTCTTGGAGACCTGGCGAAGCATCTGGTATGACCAATTGCGACAGCAGGTCAACCAGACAACGCCAGACGGCTGTCGAGCAGGAAGCCTTCGACAGCGCAGCTCGCCTCACAGCACACAATTATGCTGAGGCCAAGCGGCTTAGCAGGTTCCTGACCAAGGCCATTCCGGAGTACAACGAGGGCGAGGATGAAGGTCTCGACCACTGGATCGCCCGGTTCCGGTATGAGTTCCCGTGGCCGGTGAAGTTTGTCCAAGTCCCCGCCGACGCCGACGAGAGGACCCACTTCACAGGCCTTCGGTCCACCGAGTCGACGTGGCCTCCCAAATGAAGCGCACTCACAGCGATGCAGTCTCAGCGGTCAGTGGCATCAGCCCGAGCACCGCGATGCCTCCTCCACAGCCGACCAAGGCCAGGCCGAGTTACTACCCGTTCAGCTCACAGGCCGAGCTGGAGACAGCGGTTGAGGAGGCAAAGATCGCCCACATCAACCACGGTGGGGTCCCAACCGACTACCCACAGGAGGCCTGGGAGTCCTGGTGCATCAAGCGCCGCTCGACTGGCTCACAGTGACGGTTCGGCAAGCGCGCCCTCTCTTCCTTGCAATCTTCCGCAGCAGCCGTGCGACCGCATTTTTCACAGACTGCTGCCTCTTGTACCATAGCAGACCCAGACCGTACCACACAGCTGGGCAAAAACAAGTTGAACCGTTCTGGCACGCCACCTAAAGGCGAGCTGGGTGCGCCGAGCCACTATTGTAACTCTAGTCCATCTATACCTCACAGTTTCGCTTTTCCAGGTTGCTCTGAGAGTTGTTCTAGTGTGCCTTTCGGCGACGAAGTGCCCCACAGACCCCACACCACTTCCCGGACACCCCCCTCCTCACAGACCCGAGCACAGTACCACCGCCACCTCAGGTCACAAACAGCACGGCAGCGGCGAGCACGCCGCCGCATCACCACCAGATCTCGCAGCAGGCGGGAATACAGAGCTTGGAGGCATGCTCTATCCACCTCTCCAACCCCTAGTTGTGGTTTGGGCTCCAGAGCTAGGATCAACATCCAAAAGCCTTCATACGGCCCCACGCCGACTTGCCCGGACGGCTTACAGCCTGTTTCCACCAGGGCTTCCCTTAAGGGCCGAAGCCCGCAGTTTCGCTCTTGCAGATGTTTCCACCGCCTTTTGGGGCCAAAGCTCCAGATATGAGAGTGAAGAAACACCCCCCGCAGAACCGCTCCACCCCCAACCATTTGAGGCTTCGAACACCGGAGCCTGCCACCCCACCAATTGGCCATTTTGGCCCACCGGCCTCCCCGACGGAAGGCTCCTCCACCACGGTCCCCCTCACAGCGGACACCCTCCCCCACTCTCTCCCCTCTCCGCCCAACCCCACCCCCCCCTCACAGCCTCAGCTGAGCAGCGGCCGCGACTCCTGGGAAGAGGCCCACGATGTCCAGAACAAGCAGCACACCAGAGCGCACTGGTTCAAGACTCAGTGCCGCAGCCCTCAAGAACACGGCAGACAGAGGCACTCCACACAGTTGCGCTCCAAAGGGCAACTGAAGGGCGGGTTCTGGAACACCACGGGCCATCTGGAAGCCGGCAAGCTTCACACCTTGATCAAGATCATGCAGAAGCACGGCCTAGACTGGCTGGCCCTCACAGAGACCCACGTGAAACAACAGGACCGCTTCATGATCGATGGGTACACCGTCACACACAGCGCCGATGACAAGTTGGATGCAAAGGGCAACCCGGTACAGACCTTCACGGGGGTGTCCTTGATCACCTCCCCGCGGCTCACACCTTGCATCCTGGACATCGTTGCCACCGACGGTCGTTTCCTCTCCTTCAAGATAGACACAGCCGAAGCCCCTCTCACAGTTCAGGTGGTGTACGCTCCTCACAACCAACGTGAGCAGCCAGTCCGTGATTCCTTCTGGCAGTCACTAGGGGACATCCTTCACAGTCACCCCGCCAGCGAACCCCTTTTACTGGTAGGCGACTTCAATGCGCAGCTGCTCGACGAACTTTCGTCCAATCGCGGCAGTGTCGGGCCACACGCCCACTTTGGAGCGAATGTGGCAGATGAGACCTTAGCCTCACAGGCTGGCGAGGATGATTCTTTATCCAACCACGCGCAGCTGTTCGAGATGTCGGTCAGTCACGACCTGTGTTTCCCTCAGACGTGGATGGACAAAGCCGAGAAACACCGGATGACACACCAGCGTCCGAATGGTGATCCAGTTCAGCTGGACCATGCCATCACCAAGTTCGCCTGGAAGAATATGGTCACTGACGTGCACACCCTCCCGAACGCTGCCCTCAACAGCAACCACTTTCTCACCAGAGTCACGCTCTCCTTACACACAGCTTGCCACAAGAGAGCAACACCCACCCCCAAGCCGACCAGACGCCCAGACGCAGAGTCCATTCTCTCTTTCAACAAACACTTCACAGAAACCCTTCAGCATCAGCCAGCCTTCGAGGAGCCTGCCCCACCCGAGGCCGAAGCGGAGGATGCCTCCCCCCAGCCTTCACAGTCGAACACCGACCAGCAGAGGCTGGACCAGCAATGGCAATCGATCAAGGACTCCATTTTGCAGTCCATGGAGAAGCATATCCCCACACAGGACAGCAAACCTAAGCACCCTTGGATTAGCCAGCAGACGTGGGAGCTCATAGAACAACGCACAGCCGCTCGCCAGAGCCAGGATTCGGACACTGAGCGCGCATTACACAAGACCATCCGCTCACAGGCCCGCAAGGACAAGCAGCAATGGCTCAAGGATCGCCTTCAGGAGAGCGAAGAGACAATGGACGCTCGGGACAAGTGGCGTTGGATCAAGCGCATCCGCTCGGATTACAGGCCCCGCACGGTCACCTTGCACGACTCCAACGGCAAGCCTACCAGCTACAGCAAGCAGGCCGACACCTTTGCAAAACACCTGTCGGAAGTTCAGTGGGCCCCACCAACCACAGACTACACAGGTCCCACCCACCCACTAACGGACGCAAGTCCAGTCAACATGGAACCCATCACGATGGAGGAGCTCAACGCCACCCTTAAAGGCATGGCCTCACACAAAGCTCCAGGCCCTGACCAAATTCCGGCAGAGGCTTTAAAGTGGCTCACACCAGCCAATCGGCAGCCGCTACTTGACCTCTTCAACGACGCACTGCTCACAGGTCTTGTACCGGAAGAATGGTCAACAGCTGTCGTGGCCGAGATCCACAAGCGCGGCACAATGGCGGACCCCAACAATTACCGCCCCATCGCCCTCCTCAGCACCTCCTACAAGCTCTTCGCCAGACTTCTCCAGAAACGCCTGGAGCAGGCGATAGATCACAAGCTGCGACCCACACAGTATGGGTTCAGAGCCACCAGATCGACCTCACAGGCGATTCATGTGGCAAGGAGGCTTCTGGAGCGAGCCGAACGCTGCGGCTCAACCCTGTACGTGCAGCTTCTTGACTGGAGCCAGGCATTTGACAAAGTTCACCCGCAAGCAGTTACGGTGGCACTTGAACGCCACGGGGTGACGCCGTCGTTTGTCAATCTGATTGGATCGATATACACCAACCCCTCCTTCACAGTCAAAGCAGCAGGACAACAGAGCCAGCAGTCCCTTGCAAGCTCGGGCATTCGCCAAGGCTGTCCGCTTTCTCCTTACCTTTTCTTGGTGGTTCACAGCATGATCATGGCGGATGTCGACGCGGAGCTGCAGAAGCACGGCCAGATGCTTCCGTGGCTTTTCAGCCAGAACCAACCTTTCTACGACCTCGCTTACGCAGACGACATGGCCGTCTTCACAGGTACTGCTGAAAGGGGCCAGCAGATTCTGCACAAGATTCAAGAAGTTGCTGGCTACAGCAACCTCTCGTTGAATCTTAAAAAGTGCGAATTGCTGCGCTCACAGCTGGCCGTCAATCACATACACTTCCTCACAGGTGAACCAATGAAGGAAGTCACACAGGCCAAGTACCTCGGCGTGGTGCTTAGCCAGGACTCGTCCAGCAAGGCGGATATCACCGCAAGATTGGGGAAAGCTCGGAAGCACTTCAGCACCCTGCACGCCTTCTGGAGACACACAGGCTTGAGTGTAGCGTGGAAGTTGCGCATCTACAACGCGGTCTTCATCCCCATGATTGCCTATGGCATGGAGTCCGCAGCGCTCACCACAGCAGACCTCCACAGGATTGAGGCCTTCCACTCACAGTCACTCCGCAAGATCCAAAGGATCAAAGCCACCTACTACACCAAGGTTCTCACAGACAACCCCCACGCACAGACCATCCGCAACGAAGGAGTCAGAGCCCTTGCCGACCAGCCCCCACTCACACACCACATCCACAGGGCACAACTAAAGTTGTTTGGTCACGTTTTGAGAGCAACTCCGAGCAACCTGGAGCGAAACTGTGTTTTTACGAAGGCGTTTGTATATAGAGGGGGTACAGTACAGGCAGGCATACGGCCGGGACGTCGTAGACTTCACTGGGCCGAGCAGTGTGCCGAACTAGCATGGCACTGGCTCTCACATACCCCACATGCCATGACCTCCCTTTCCCCTAGTTTTCCTTTTGCCTTCCTTTTGCTTCACAGGCTGGCTGTTAACCGTCCGGCTTGGTCTCAGTTAGTGGGGCTGCCAACGTGCAAGAAGCTCCTCAGGTCTAGCGCTTTCTTTTCCTACTCACAGTGAGTACGCTGACTTGTGTCTGCTTTGCATAGGGCCGCCCAAAAAAAAATGCATTTCTGATAGTACCTGTAGCTTGTGCTCAAGCGTTCTTGATTTTTCGCCGCTTCGTAGTATTCTGTCATTCGACAATGCCTACGGAGGACAATCTCAATTTGTTCCCGAAGTCTTCGGGCCCTCCAGGACCAGTCAGCGGTTCGGTGGAGATGTATATTCGACGAAGAGTTGCTCAGGAGGTGAATCGGGCTTTGGCCCCACCCGACACACTCCCCGATTGGGCCCGACCTTCCGGAAGCGCTTCTGGACTCTTCCTCCTGCTCCTTCTTCTTCTCGTACTCCTGCTCCTCCTCAGGAACATGTCCATACGGCTATTCCCCGTGCCCCGGCTCCTCCTCCTTCGCCTTTTCTGACTCTTACTGAGGGAAGCGGATCTTCTGCTCAGTCTATTCATATTCATGATGAGAGGATGGCCAATCGGGTCATTGAAAGTTTATCTTCTCGCATGTTCGGAAATCAACGAACCAGATCCCGCAGCCCAGTGTTGAGCCCATGCCCGCCTCTGCCGAGACGACGCCAGCCAATCGAAGATCAGCCTGCAACTTCTGTAAGACTTGCCATTGCTGATGCTACTTCGGATACATGTGTCATTCCGGCTGGGCTGGACCTTCCTGCACCATCGGATGAATGGGTATGCATCCAGCCCAGCTCTGGATCGCCACTATGGGTACAGTTCCTTGAGACCTCGCATATGTTGGATCGCCCAGATGTGCAGCATGCGGTGTGGTCGCAGTTCTATTGTATCAAAACGGTGGCCGGCATGAATCTGTATGACTTTGACCCAACCACGTCTGCCAAGGACCAGAAAAAGCAATGGTATGATCTTGAACGATTGCTACTTCATTTCCGCTCGGCTATTATGAAGGACACCAATCGCATCAAAAGTGCAGCGGAGATTGTTGTTCCCGTGTTGCCGACCGGACCTTACGATCTTCAAGAGAGATGGATTGCTGCTATATTGGCCGGAGCAGACCACCACGCCAATTTCTCTTGGTCCGACGCTCATGGCTACTTTGCCATGGGACCGAATGCTAAAAAGCAAATTCAGAGCCTTGCCCGTTGTTTGTCATCGGTGTCCCGTCGACCTTCAGGCCGGCCGTGGATCGTATTGGTTGTTCCCAGGCACAGTGGACCCAGACACGGGACGTGCAGATTCTGGATCGCACGAAGCTCCTCTGGGAGTTTTTCTCATTTTGACGACGATGCTTCCGGACGACCCGGGCACTTGCTTTGCTGTGCCCTTTGTCCATAATACTGTACCGCAAGATCTGTCGTCGATCGTCAGTCAGCAGGTTATCCGGCCATCTTTCTTTGACCGGGCTGATCGCACATGGGTACCATCTACAGGATTCTACGGCCGAATGTCTTGGCCGAAACCTGCTATTCGGCTACCAAAGCTTGACGGATCCCAGCCGGAGCATTTGAATGCCATGCGGTCTTCGATGAATGGTGCTCGACGTTTCGGAGGGAAAGAAGTTGACACCAGGACATGCGCCGCCTTAGGATGGACCTTTGTGAGGCAACATACTCACTACAAGGCCGCTCATGCCTCTGATCAGACTTTCGGGCATCTCGGGGATTTGATTCACGGCCAGGACGGTCGTTGGATGTTTCGATCCAGCCGTAGTGTAGTGGCAGGATCCGCTGTCTTCTGGACATCGTGGGCACGTGATGCATAATCTCTTGTTTTCTCAGCCTTTCTGGTCTTCCGTTGATTCTGCAGTAGCTTTCTTTCAGCATCAACTCAGAGTGATTGCCTGCCCACATGTTGAGTGCTGCACTCCGCCGTGGACCGCATGACTGCAAAAACAGGTTGCCAAGACCCCTCGACCGTTCTCCTTGTGTTGCTAGTGCATTGTAGCATTGCGTTGATTGCATTGCAGTGAATTGCATTCCTATTCCTGCCTCTCCTGTCGAGTCAGTTGACAGCATGCCGGCCATTGCTCGTAGTCCTTTTGATTTAGATGCCGATGGTTTCCATTTTCAGACATTGGATGAACTGGCTGTCTGCTTATACCAGGTTCTTGATGGCATTCCTGGCCAAGTCTGGATGAATTACAATCGAAGAAGAGTAAGACCTGCAGGTCAATCTCACGCCGATTCCCTGGGCTTACAAAGTTGATTCTGCGAATGTTACATTATTCTCCTCAATTCTCAGACATGGCGATTACAAGTATTCAAATCAATCGTAATGTTCGCACCATTCCACATCGAGATTCCAACAGCCATGGTTCAAGTATTGGATGGGCCGTTGGCGATTGGACAGGTGGGGAATTATTCGTATTGGACGCCCGAGGTCACAGTATGTATACTGTGGAAGATTCCAATTGCTCTGTTGCGTCATGTGGTGATCGGATACCAGGCAGACTGTTGGATGTTAAACAACCTTGCAGCTTTGATGGCAACGTGATTCATGCGACTCTGCCCTTCACTGGAAATCGCATTATGATGGTCTTGTTTTGTGTTAAACAGCATGTTCCGGTTTCACCTGCATCCTCCTGTCTCTCTTTTGCTCGCTTCCTTGGTCTTCGCGTTCCGGTTTCTTCTTCCCCTGCTGCGTCGTTTCCTGCTTCTGCCCTCTCTTCCCCTCTTCTTTGCTTGCCTTCGTCGTCTGTTGGTCCGGCCTGTTCTTCTTCGTCGTTTGTTTCTCTGCGCGCTTCTCCTCGCCCGTCTGCTCGTCCCTTGCTCCCTCCTCCTCTTTCCCCTGCTTCTTCTGTTGCTTCCCTCGCTTCTTCGTCTGTCTCTTTGTGTTTCTTTCCCTCTTCTCCCGTCTCGTCCTGTTCGTCCCTTCCCGGTTCTTGGTCGTGTTCTTCCCCCTTCTCGTCTTCTTGTTCTGTTGTTTGGTCTTCGTCTGATCTTCTTTTCGACGACGAGGAGGCCGTTTCGTTGAGCGACATGTCATGGGATGCTTAAAAAGAATCGCGGAGTGTGCTTCAGTTGCTTCCAGAAGTCGTTGAGTGATGCATTCACATTCTGCATTCTCAAGCTGACTTGGTATTTGTGCTCGAAGAGTTTTGATAATCTAAAAGTGCCACATGCCTCGTGCCATGTTTCTTGATGTCTAGCAACAGGATGCGACCTGCCATTGCATTCTTTCTTTTCTTATGGTTTGCAGCAGCGTGCATGTCAGTACGCAAAAATGTGACAATCCCGGGTACTGCCGGACCATGCAATTTGCTGACTGGCAGCGATGGACTATGGAATGGGACGAAGTTTTCGAGCTCATAATTATCACGGACTGTCCAATGATTCTGCCACATTCTACTTCACACATCTACTTCCACGATGCAGTGATGCTTTCTTGCGAATGTCTGTGCAGGGTCGTGCTCTGACTCTGAAACATATCAAATTTCTGATGAGATTGCGGATTGATCAAGATTCTCGACTGACGCCATTCTGTACATATTCTTTTATGGGTATTGAGACTTGTTGGTGTCAGCTTCATCAAGTCATTTTTTCGGCATGCGTGTTCCCTGATGTAAAAGTCAGAGTTGTATAGGCTGATGTGATCTTGGAAAGAAGAGGTATGCTGCAGTTCAAGTGGTGTCATGTTCATTCATGTTGGTGTCCCAGCCTTGTTATCCTTTTTTGATGACCTTTTTTGGTTCAAGCTAAAGCATTCAAAAACCAGACTGCCAATGTTCGGGCCGATGATGCACTACAATGACATTATTAGAAGTCTGGACGCCGAACAAATCAAGACGCTTTTTCAGATTCTTGGGGATCGACGACAAGTTGAAGTGCTTCAGTCACTTCTCCGGCGACGGATTCAAGCAGATGCGGATGCGGAAATTGCTAGACATCTTGGTATGCCTCCTCATTCTGATGCTCCGTCCTCCTTTTTCTCTGCCTTCTTCGTTTCCCTCCTTTCCTGTCTCCCTTCCTCCTCCTCCTCCCTCTTTCCCTCCTCCTCCCCCGTCTTCTCTCTCTTCTCCTGTTTCTCTCTCTTTTCTTCCCTCCTTTTCCTCCTCTGATGTTCCACCTGCAGTTGATCGTGCAGAAGATAAACAGTCAAGGAATGATGGATCCAATAGTGTCCGAGCTGATCCTCACAGACGTGATGCATTGCCCCGCAGACGTCAACCCAGTGCAGCTGCTGCTCGTCGAAGCCGATCTTTGAATGATTCACAAGTTCGCAACAGATCTCGTTCACGATCACAGTCAAGATCCAGTACATCTGTTTCACCTGGAGGATCACGTCATGTGCGGTAAGCTTGACGATTCGTTGGAAAAGTGTCAATACGAGGTGCCCGCTTTCTTGTGCACTGGTCATGTCAGGATGCATGTTTGTTTCTTCATGATTGAAAGTCTTCTGATGTCTCTAATGTTTTTAGGCTCAGTGCTTTACTTTCGTTACGTAGGGTGTTGCCGCACCAAGCTCGTTGATGAAGCGTACAGCAAGCATGGCAGCTCTACCTGCACCTCCTGCGATGCTTCGGATTCCAATTGCTGTCCCACCTGATATTTGCACTGGAGGATGTGAGTTGAGCTTTTTCGTTACGATACCGGCCGATTCCACTATTGATGACCTGAAGAAGAAGCTGTGTCGTGAGCTTGAAGAGCGAACGGGGATGCCGCCTCGTTTGAATGCTTTCCAATTACAGCAGTTCGGACACCATTTGCCCTTTTCCTCATCGATCTCCAGGGTGTCTGCCTTTCCTTTCACGGCACAGCCTGTTAGATTTGTGCGAGCATGGCCACATGAGCCGATGAACTGGTACTGATTTGCTTTGTCGCTCTGGAAATAAATGCAATGCCACGTGTACGTTTGCACCATGCCTTTTGAGCGTTTTTCGTGTTGCTCTGACCTTTGCTGTTGAATTGTTCTACTGCATGTCTGCTCGAGTCTTTATGGAGTCTCAGATTAGGGCAGAAGGTAACGCGTTCGCGACGTGTTGCGTTAGTGTGTGTGCTCTTCAAACCCATGGTCTTGGTACACTTGTGTGTACCTCTTTTGCGGGTGGCAAAAGCTCCTTTGAGCTTATTTGTGATGCTTTATTTTGGTGTTCTCTTTCCGACAAACTAGAACACTATGGTTTTCGGAAAGGCTCGATTTGGAGCGTTCTTTTTGGGGAGAAATAGAACGCTGGATTTTTAGAAGTTTGAATTGCCATCTTGATTTATAACATCGGTGCTGCATGCGAACCATGTTCAATGCATGGCAGCCACAGGGTCAAGTGGTGAGATTTCGAAGCTCATAGGAGTTTCGGTAGTTCGTGGCCTTGGCCACGCTCGGTGTAGCGGGGGGACCTCCATGGATCATGGACGAGGAGGTCACGAAGCGCTGCGCTGATAGGCTCAGGGCTGTGGGGCTCTGGGGAGGCAACCTGTCTGCAGTGGCCGTTGACGATGCAGGGGACATCGCAAGGCAGCTGATTGAGGAATTGGGCGTCTGTGTTTATGATGAACTGGTTGATTGGTTGGTGTTTCATATCACAGAGGCACATAACAAGGAGCCCTTACAGAGGAGGGCTGAAGGGCTTCATGGGGATTCTCTCGCCTGGATGCAGCTTGCTGAACCTGTGGCTGGGGCATCGGGGACGAAGGCCAATCCTGGGGTAGAACTGGCGACATTGGCCATTCCTGAAAAGGGTCGCAAGCAGCGATCCCGGAAGCGTGCGGCAGCATTGGAGAAGGCGTGGAAGGATCCAGTCACGAAAGAGCGGCATTTTTCAACACCTCTTTCCTTGTACTCCAAACGCAAGCCGGCTGATGTGGGCATGCCCCCGCGAGACACTTGGATTCCTCGTGTTCCAGGCAAGGGACAAAAGGGCCAGAAAGGCGACAAAGGCCGGGGTCGAGGATCCAAGGCTTTCAAGGGTCATGCGGCAACTCGTTCTGGCGAACCAATCTGCTTCAGATTCAATACCGCGGAGGGCTGCAGTTTGACCAATTGCAAGTTCAAGCATGTCTGTAGTCACTGTTTTGACTCCAATCACAATTTCGTGGGATGCACAAAGCGCAAGCCGGCCGATACTGCCGGCAAACACTGACTTGGAACCGACGGTGGTGTTTCGTTTCACGGGGGCGAACTTCGGGTACTTTATCTGTTCTGCGGCAAACCACGCAAACAGTCACTGGAAGCTTGGCTTACCAAATTAGCGGTTACATACGGCGTTCCCCTGAAGGTGGAGTCCGTGGACATCATTCGGAAACCTTTTCTTGATTTGTCAAAACTTCAGACGCAAAGTTCTCTTCTTGAGCGCATTAGGGCCGGGTACTACTTTGCTGTAGTGCTTAGCCCTCCCTGCTCTACCTTTAGCAGGGCACCGTGGCGCAACCGCAAAGGTCCGCGACTTCTCCTTGCAGGTTGCCGCTGCTACGCTGGACCTGGAACACGCCTTTCTCCTGCTGGAGCAACCAGAGGATTTGGGTGCCGTTGCTGTTGGTTCTCGCCCATCGTCGATGTGGCAGCGGTCTCTGTTTGATGCTATCAAAAGTCATGCGGCAGCTCAACATGTGGCTTTCCATCAAGCTGAGTTCGGAACCCCGTATCCGAAACCTACTCGACTTCTTCTGCGCACTTCGCAGCCGCTTCACAATTCTATGATTTCTGGTCTTCCATGCTTTGGTCAGGCCGGATTCTATCAGGGGCCGCTGGCTCGCCATCCCACTGCTGGGTCCATGCAACATCGACGGCCTGCGCCATTCAGTACCACTGGCACTGAGCAGTGGCCCGGGCCTTTCTGCCAGTGGGTTGCGCACTGCATCCTCTCCGACTTCGGCTCTACTGCTCGTGATGGGGGGGCAGGAAACACTGAGCCGGCGGCGGAGATGATCATGACGGACGAAGAGATCATGGATGAAGACAAAATCTTCCGATTTGAACCGATGGTTTACTCTGGGGAACATGACAAGCTGGGGGATCTGGAGACGCGAGCGCTGGGATTCCTCAGACGGGGTTATGTCACGGAGGAGGACTTACTGCTGCTTTCGGAGCAACTTCCGGACGAGACGAGGATTCGGGAATCGGCAAGCAAGGTGGAGGGTCAGCGATCCTTCACCACAGGAGCCTTTATTCACCAGGATGTGGTGGGATTGAGGCGGAACCTCACAAGTGGGTCAGCGAGTTGCTGGCGAGGATTATGTCATCTTCTTTTCCGGGGAGGAGTTTTACTTCTTTGGCGCTGTTCAGGGACCTGAGGCAACCGCTTCATAGGGACTCGACGAACGGGCCGGAGGAGAATCTGCTCTTGGCATGTTCCTCATTCCAGAACGGTGGGCTTTGGGTTCAACGCGAAGGAGGACCAGTCAAGCGACAGGTCTTTGGAAAGGAGGTGGACGGAGAGATTCTGGAATGGAAAAAGGGGCGGATCACCTTCGATGCACATCGCTGGCACGCTACGGAGGACTGGACGGGGACACGGCTGGTTCTGGCGGGCTACACTGTGGCGAGGGCAGAATCCTTGAGCACGGGGGATCGTGAGATCCTCGAGGAGCGCGGATTTGGCGTGGGGCAGCAGAAGCCGCCACGTCTGGAGCCGGACTTGGATCCTACCTGGCCGCCGACAGCAGGCGGCGACGGGCCGGCGCGGGTGTGTCAGGAGCCTTGGGGAAGCCGCCCCTTTCATGACGGAGCGGGGCTATGCTCGCCAGGGTGTTGGGACCCCGAGGTCAGGAAATACTGCGAAGCCTCGGGATGGGCGGAACTGCGAAGGGAGCTGGAGGAGATCCTTGTGGTGCATGCGGGGGGACCGGAGAAGCTGGACAGAGTCCCTTTTGAAATGGCTGCAAAAGGGGAAGACGGATGTCGCCTGGTGTCCGATCCTGTCCTACACGAGAAGCTCCAGAAGGCCTTGATCAATCATCTTGAAAGAAAATCACGGGGTCTGAAGGACTTGAACTTCGTGGATCCAGGCCAGCCCTTCCGGCTGCGACTTATTTCGGCGCTGCTTCGGGATGCCTCGGACCCGGATTGGAAGGTTTTCTTGGACGGGATTGAGGGCTTTCCGGTAGGTGTAAAGCATGCTCTTCCTAGAACCCGGGATGTCTTTGAGCCGCAAACGAAGTGGAAGCTTGAGATGGGTCCGCTTGACGTGGCGCGGTCCTGGAAGGCTAACTACGACGAGTCTGCGGAGGAGAATCTTGATTTCGTGCGCGAACACTTCGAATCCGAGGTCGAGGAGGGACTCATGATCCGAATGGAAGAGGAGGCCTTCTGGAAGGAGTATGGTGATGAAGCTGCAGTCTCGGCGATCGCCGTGATTGTCGAGGAGGGTCCGCCGGTAAAGAAACGCGTGGTGCACGACGCCTCTCACGATGTCCTCCTCAATCACAGGATACGTTGTCTTGACAAGGTTCGATCTCCTGGAGCCAGGGAGAAGCGGTACCTTCTCAGAAAACTCCGGGATGGGCGGATGGCGCCGATGGCGGTCACCGGGGACATTGCCAAGGCTCACCGTAGATTCAAGCACAGAAAGGATGAGTGGGGTTTCTTGGGATGCAAGGCTTCCTCGGGAGATGCGGTTATATACTTGAACTGCGTTGGAACATTTGGAGTGGCCAGTGCCGGATACTGGTGGGCGAGAATCTCGGGGGGCTCCATTCGCTTGATACATCACTTGACGGGGAGACGGGCACTGGAGATCTTGCTTTATGCGGATGATGTCGGGATGATTGGAGGAGACAGGTCGGGCAGGCGCGGCATTGTACTTGCTTATGCGCTGCTGGCATGCCTGGGTTTTCCGTTCAAGTGGAGCAAGACGAAGGGTGGCCTCAACGTCCAATGGGTTGGCTATGAAACGGCATACGCTTCTCTCCGAGAGGAGGGCCAGCTGGCTGGCGTCGTGGACAGAGGATCTGGCCAAGCGGGGTATGGTCACCTGGGACGACTTCGCATGTGGTCTTGGGCGTCTCGGCTTCGGAGCGAACGCCTTGTCGTGGGAGAGACCGTTTCTGGGGCCTCTCTACTCCTGGTCCTCGGCGACTCGTGGGAGAAGGGGATCCCTGAGGATCCCGACCATCTTGAGGTCCATTCTCAGCTGGATGTCGAGCCGCTTCCGGTCTGGTGACAGACTCCAGGCGCCCATTCCGCTTGCGGTGACGTCGGCAACGGGGCAGCTTTCCTTCTTCTCTGATGCCAAAGCGGAGGAGGGGCGAGCGTGGATTGGGGGGTACCTCTGGGATGGGCATACGGCTCTCCAGTGGTATGCCTTGGAGGTCCTGGAGGAATGGGCACCTTGGGCCTTTTTCAAGAAGGACCTTAAACGGTCTATCGCGAGCCTAGAGTTGCTGGGGACCTTGATCTGCGTTAAGCTTTGGGGGCAAAGGATGAAGTCGTCGGGCCGTGGCTTGGGCTACATCACTGGCGGGACGGACAATCAGGGCAATTCTTACGCGGTTGCCAAACTGATGTCGACGAAGTTTCCGATGCCTCTTTTGCTTATGGAATTATCTGAGACTCTGAGGAGGAATGAACAGTTCCTGGATCTCAGTTGGGTGCCACGTGAGAGGAATCAGTGGGCTGATGATTTGACGAATCTAAAATTTGATCGTTTCCACCCAGAGAGGAGGCTGATCTTGGATGGGCCCCAGATCGATTGGATTGTTCTGGGTTCACTTCTTAAATCTGCTTCGGATTTCCACAGGGAGTTGATCGAGGCGAAAGAATCCTCGAAGAGGCCGGTGGGGAATCCATCAGGCGGGGAAAGGAGCCGAAAGAAGCATCGATCAAGATGGTGATGCCATTCGGCTACGGCTTTGCATGGGGTGATCGGCGTATGCACGGCGATACTCGGTGGCTGTTGTGTTCGCCAAAGGCGCTACAACTCGGTGGTGCATACGCTCTTCGCCGAATGGGAAATCCGCTCCGATCTTTCGATCACAAAAAGAGTGGTGCCTGTGCGAGTCCGTTGCATGTCATGTCAGTCATGAGCGTGAGCTTATTCCGGGAAATATATTGGACCGGTTTTTCCGACATAGTCATTTATATGATTTTCCGTTGCTGGAACCTCTTTCTCAGATTTCCAACAGTTCTGCCATCGTGATTTATGGTGGTGGTCTGAAAGGGGTGGTGGCGGGATGGGTTTGACTTGCACGCACGCGTTCGCGACGTGTTGCGTTAGTGTGTGTGCTCTTCAAACCCATGGTCTTGGTACACTTGTGTGTACCTCTTTTGCGGGTGGCAAAAGCTCCTTTGAGCTTATTTGTGATGCTTTATTTTGGTGTTCTCTTTCCGACAAACTAGAACACTATGGTTTTCGGAAAGGCTCGATTTGGAGCGTTCTTTTTGGGGAGAAATAGAACGCTGGATTTTTAGAAGTTTGAATTGCCATCTTGATTTATAACATCGGTGCTGCATGCGAACCATGTTCAATGCATGGCAGCCACACGGTCAAGTGGTGAGATTTCGAAGCTCCCACCCTCCCAACCCTGGTGATCGGCGTATCCACGGCGATACTCGGTGGCTGTTGTGTTCGCCAAAGGCGCTACAACTCGGTGGTGCATACGCTCTTCGCCGAATGGGAAATCCGCTCCGATCTTTCGATCACAAAAAGAGTGGTGCCTGTGCGAGTCCGTTGCATGTCATGTCAGTCATGAGCGTGAGCTTATTCCGGGAAATATATTGGACTGCTTTTTCCGACATAGTCATTTATATGATTTTCCGTTGCTGGAACCTCTTTCTCAGATTTCCAACAGTTCTGCCATCGTGATTTATGGTGGTGGTCTGAAAGGGGTGGTGGCGGGATGGGTTTGACTTGCACGCACTGTACTGTGCCATGTGGGAGCTCTCCATGTTGAACGACAAAGTGCTGCAGTGTGTTAGTACCAGACGCCATATCATCTTCTTCTTCACATTTCCTCCATTAGACCCGCTTGAGACTCTGGATATCACACTTCGACGACATGGATTCTATGCTATGCAGGATCTTGAGCAATTCGTTGCTCAATGCAGAATCGATGGTCTGGACTTTCGTGCCGAGGTGTGGGATTTCTTCCTTCAAGGACCGTCAGTATATACACCTATTACTTGTGACGCTCCTGCAATGCCTCATGTTGTGGTATACGCGGCCGTATGCAAAGAGTGGTATTTGTCAGTTATTCGATTGCTTGGTAACCGCTTTTTTATTGATATTCAACAGCTATGGCGTCTTGCCCAGCTGCGACATGCCACGGTGGAATGGATCCACCACTCCAATGAAGACAGGCTACGCATTGGGTCCGCATTCATCAATGATTTCAATGTACGCCGCATTGTTCACCCACTGTAAAGTGTAGGTGTGACTTGAACTTGACTGGTTTGCGCGACATAAGAACAACTGCTGTGCTTTGACCTGCAGGCTCAGACATGTCCACCCATGAACAGTCTCATGCTGTGTTGACTGGCAGTGCTCAAGCTTTTAGGTTTCTTAGCGATTAATCATGTCGTCCAGTGGTCGTCGTACTCTTCGTTATGAATCGGGGTCGAGGCGAACCAACGATGACTATTTGGAGGATGTTGTACAAACGACAGCTGTCGACGCCCTTGATGCTTTACGCTCTAGTCATGTTCATCCGCAAGATCTCATTCGAGTGATGCTTCGTGTTGTCGAAATTCTACGTGAATCCCCGGAGTATCAGCAAAGATCGACACAATGCTCGGGAATGTGCTCTTACCCGAACTGTGGCCGCGTATGTGCTCGAGCAGATGAAGGTCACAATCATTGTCGATGCTATTACCATCAAGTCAATGACCGCACTGAGCGAGCCAGGAAGAAGCGTAGACTTGCTTAGGCACTTTGCTGTTGTGCTGATCAGGAAGAGTCGCGATAAACAACGTGCACCGTGATGCTTCCTCGCCCCTTTGGGGGCTTGTTTGTGTTATCCTGCTGTGCATGCGAGATTTTTTGCAGTCCATGGAAACCTTTTTTGAGTCGCTTCTTTTTCTTGGTTTACAGGAAAGAGTTTTCATTCTTTTGTCATGCAGGGGGCGTGGCGGTCACATCCTAGCCACGCCAACGAAGCTATGGATGTTGACTGGATGGGTTCACAGACGTGTGAGCCTGTACCTGCAAAAAAGCTGGGCCCCTGAGCCAGCGAGATTAGCAAAAAAGTTTCTTTCGAACAAGGCAGGTTTGCAGGTTTGAACATGTCTTTCGCTTGTTTTGAAGCTTTGTACGGTTGCTGCAATCTGTTTGAGCATGTCCATGAGAGTATCTGCATTGGACGATCAGAACATCCAGAAGGCGGGGTCAGTAGGAGCCATTACAGTTGTGGGTTAGAACAAGTGCAGAGTTTGGACACAGACCTGGGTTCCCCAGTCGTGGCTGTCTCTCCTGCCTGTAGCCTAAGGCCCCACAGCTACCCGGCTGATGCTTAAGTTTTAGGTGTACAGCGGTGCTGAGCAAAGTCTTGGAACGCCAAGGTTCTGGTTTTCCCAAGTTTCACCCTAAATTTTGGCCTCGGGCTGCGAATGCTTTCGCTCTACCATTGAAAAGTTTTACTCACTCCGTGTGCTTGCCCACGTCGTTCGTACCGTTACGTGTGCGTTTGGGACTCGACTGAGGCATGGTGAGTGCATGCTGTTGTTTTGGAGACAGACTTGAAGTCCTGAAGCAATCCCCAAAGGTTTTGCGTGTTTCTTTTGCTTTCCTCCTTTGTGTAGCAAAGTTGAGATGGAATTTGTAAGCCTTGAGACCTCTCTTAGTTTCTATAATCATATCATAAATATTTGGCATAATGATCGGAAAACTAACCTTAAACCACCTGTACCCTTAAGTACTTTTGAGAGACTTATTTCATTGACAGGGAAAGTTAAAGCGCACAAGCCGTAGATTTTCAGCATGTAGATAGAGATAAGAAAACTTCTGGTGTGCCAAAATTTTTCCTTGCGCCATATGTGAATGGATTGCTTGGTTTTCATGTCAACCTGCAGTTGAGTATCCACGTGACAGCCAAGCGTTTTGCATGAGTGAATCCTTGCGCGTGGTCAGCGCCTGGCTGCAGCAGTAGCTAGTGCGCGTAAATTTAGAAAGATGAGCACGCCTGCTCAAACACTTCGCCTTGCCAAAGGCTACCACTCGTTATGAAAAAATTGGGGTTTTTGGTTGATTGTAGGGTTTAGGGTTTTCAATCAGCCCCCGTGGTTTATGGCGGGTTTTAGAGTTTAGGGTTTAGGGTGCAAGGTTGAGGTTTGAAGTGTAGGTTGTGGTTTGTGGAGGGTTTACGGTTCAGGGTTAGGGTTCAGGGGTAAGGCGGTTAGGGCGGTTAAGGCTTCAGGTTTCCCTTCTTGCCCCCCTGTGGTTCATGGTGGGTTCGGTTGTAGAGCTTAGGGTTCAGGGTTTCGGGTTGAGGGTTTTTCTCTCCCCCCTGTGGTCCGTAGTGGTTTTGGGGTTGATGGTCAGGGTTTGCGGGGAGTACCATGGGAGGGTGGGGGGCGGATACTATGGGGGGCCGGGGTTCGACAACATGGAGCACGGGCCCATGCACCCTATAGAGGGATGAAGTCCAGCCATCACTGGAGCGTCAGCTGTCTCCACCAAAGCCGGATCCTATAGAGGATGCTGATAAGCGGCCCAATCGGCAGCCCGCAGCGCAGCCCAAGCCCAAAAGCGGAGGGGTGGCAAAGGTCGGGCCGGCAGAGGAAGTGGTGGCCTGGCTGAGCGTTTGCACCAGCACAGTCAACAGCACAGTCAACAGCAAACCCAAGGTCGACCCTGTCGGCGCAGCGGGCCTGCCGGGTTCACATGGGTTCACTTTTCGCACTTAACATGGGTTCACATGTTCCGCCGTGACAGTGCCAAACCCTCAAAACAATCACCAACAAATGGTCGGTGGCATGTCAACACTGCAGCATCAGTGCACCCTCCCCCGCATTCGTGCAGCAGTGCAGAGGTTTCTATGTTGACTTGCTTAGCAATCTCGGCTTGCTTTGGTTTGTTTGGGATCACAAGGAAATATCAGCTTGTTGTTGCAAGCAACGGTTGATTTTTTCTAGATTGTAGAGTTGTAGAATTTGCATTCCTATCATGTCAAACGAACCAAACCTACCACAGCCATAGGACCTTAACGCTTTGCTGGGGGGGGTTTCCCAGATGGCAGCGCCACTGTCAGCAGATGTGGTTGGCCCCGGTGGCCGCATCAGAAAGGTCGAGTTTCAATCGACAAGGCTTGTGTAGGGGTACTGTCATGCCGTTGTATGAACTGCTTTTATTTGGCTGCTATTTGAGTAACATGAATACTTTGGTAATATTCAAGAAGCAAGTTGATATTATTACTAGGGCTTGTCATGCCGTTTGCTAAAGTCGGCGTAACAAACCGGCTCAGCACCCGTTGAGTGAAGGCAGCCTGCCGCTCGACTTCATCATCGCTTCAGGCAAGACAGCGGAGCGTTTTGTGCCACGATGTGCCCTTCAACCCTAAACCCTAAACCCTAAACCCTAAACCCTAAACCTTTTTTCCATCAGAGTTTGGACATTCAATAGAGAAGCTTGTGTTTGGGCTGCGGGCCTTTCGTTTTTGACGTTTTTCGGGTTTAAGTTTTCCATAGTTTTCCAACCAACATGCAGGTCTCTGACGGGAAGCTTGGATTTGGTAAAAAAGCGGTGTAGTGGTGTTTGTCATGAAAATTGTCCAACCAGAGCTGTCTTTCCAGATCTCTTGTTTGGGTTACGTGCGTCCGTGTGCTTCCGCTTGCTGAAACATGGAAATGCAGCACCATTCACTGCAAGAATGCATCTGGAAGTTCGGTTGACATGCATCACGCACGTTGAACAGGTTTCTTAAAGTTCCGCCGCGATCGCATTTGTAGCCCACGCCCACGGGTTTGATTTCTGCTCGGAAATCTGTTTGGTCAAAGAAACCATGTTGGCCAAGAACCGTGTGGAATGTCCCAAACTAAAGGCACCAAGTTGTGTTTCACACGTTTCTTGCTGTAGCTTTCCTGCATCACTTGCTGTGATCGCATTTCTAGCACTCGGATGTTGACCTTGATTCGAAACCTGTTTGGAGTTCCTTGTAAAACAGGAAGTGAAGCCAGGAGAGCCGAACCATCTATCGTTTCAGGGCCTCCTTCGAATCGGCATCTTACGTTGAGGATGATTTGCCAAGCATCGCGGATATGAGAAGCAACCAACATCCAATCGTACTCGCCATGCAAACTGTAGCATGGAAATACATAGCCATCTGATGGTAAATGATGCAATCACTTGGATTGGAAAAGGTGTGCAAAACATCTCGGCGCCCGGAAACGTCGTGGTTCCGTGCCATCAACTTGTCAATCTAGGCTCGCCAAGGGAGAATGTAGTATGTATGCCAAAATCAGCTATGCGCATTTTTTCAAGTGCAGTCAGAAAAATCCCAAGCCCTTGCTTGAGTGTTCAATCTTGGCGTGGAAGAAAAGAGAAAACAGCAAGACAGGTGATGTTTTCAGTGAGTAGGAGCAGGACTGAGTAGGAGTAGGAGGACGAGCTCGGAGTAGTAGCAGAAGCAATTGGTAGTAAGTCAGTAGTAAGAGTGGTCGGCGTAGCACGTTTACCCGGAGTAAGTCTGAGCACTTTGATCGCTGGCCAGGTATAGCTTTACGGACCAGGCCAATTCAGGGTTGTGTTGGAGACCGATATTGCGAGATATTGCGAGCATGGGTCACCGAAGAAGCCGTGGATCCTCGATGATGCAGAGTTTGTCAAGGTGTGGTTTGAGCTTCGGGGCTTCAAACTTGTAGAACATGACAGTTGTATGTACATGACCCTGGACCCTTCATTGCTCAGTCCATCTGGCTTTTGTGCATTGTAATAATATGTGGAGAAACCAGTGGCTTGATGTGGCTCTGCAAGTCAGGTAGAGTAGTTTTTGTAGGCCCTTGGCGGCTTGCCAGCCCGAAACGAAACCGAAACCCTGCACCAAACGAGGGGTTTCTGTGCTCTGGGGTGCAAATGACTTAGCTTGGTGCACTTCTCCGTTGGCGGGGTCAGCGGATAGCTACAGTACGTTGCAGTAGACTGCCGCTTTATACAAAAGGCTGTCGGAGAAGGTCTTCAAAGCACGTTGCGGAGGCTTCTACAGTGTATCACGGTGGCTCGTGTGGCCTGCGGTGGGTGTGCTCTGTCGGGTTTCTTTAACTCGGCTGCAGGTCCGAAGACCATCACGAACGCCCGCAGGGTACCCCCCACCCCCCAAAGTGCATTTACAAATAATGTACATCGTGGGCCTAATGGTCCTAATGGTCCTGGTGTACATCGGGCGCGCTCCTTCCTAGAGCTGTTTTTAGGACACAGCCAGAAAGAAGCCCGTATTCTTTGATGCGGGTTGGTGGCAGTTATCGGTGCAAGATGCATTTTTTCAATGTGCTCATGATTGCTCAGCAGGCATCAGTGCGCATATCATGATGCCTTGAGTTCAAGTGCAACAAAAGCCACAGGTGCGGTGCAGGCAGCTTATGAACTTTAAGCCGGCGTCAAGCAAACCGAGCGGCCTGGGCAAAACATGGCAAAATTGCAATGTCGTAAGGCCTAAATTGTGCTGCGGGGCTTGTGGGCTGGAATTCTCCACCCCAGGACAAGCACTTTGTGCTGACCTGGGGCGGTGGAGTCTCGCCTGTGGTTGAATCCAAGGCAGGGCCTTAAGAATCCTAGCAGCTTCGGAGGGAAAGAGTTGGGATGAGGGGTCAGGATTTCAAATTTGAGACAGTATGGACACTGTTGTGGCTGAGCTGCCGCAGCTGCTGTGCCATGTGTGGAATCTACTTCCAAGCACGCACAGTCTTCCTGGAGCAGTAAGTTTCTGCCTTGTAGCCGTTTTTCAGACAGTTCTGGGAGTTGTTCCCCCGGTGCTGCTAGAAGGGGCCACTGCAAACACACAAACAATCTCAGAACAACTTCTCAACTGGTGTTGCTTGCTGCTGGTGAAGATTTTTGTGACGTGTGAAGGCGGAGTTGCTAGCCGCGTTGAAGAGTGTTGGGGATGTCAGGCGGGTCATGAATGCATCAGAGAGTGGAGCGAGTGCATCGCGCAAGCCAAAGCAGCTATGATGCCACAGCAGAATTGGTGACCTTACCTCATTGCGGCTGCCAGTCTGGCTCATCGTGCCTCCTGCCGGTTGCACATCCAAAGCGGCTTTGATGTGGCATCAGGGCACCTTGAAACCTTCAAGGCCAGCCCTACGAAAAAGACCTTCGCTCTGCGCGCGTACTGCAGCATGAGAATTGGCCTTTGTGCCCGAACAAATTCCCCAGAGCAGGCGACAGCATAGGTCCCATGGGCCCGCGCAGTCAGATGATGTGCTCCCGCATGTTCCCGCCTAGGTCTGGAATCCAGCGAACGGGACACCGTGGAGGACTCACCGTTCAAGCAGAGGAACCCGAAGGCTCGCCAGTTGCCGATGCAAGTGGAATCGCTGAAGAAGGGGTGCATCCAAGACGTAGCGACGTAGTGAGGCAAGCATGTCACCAAGTCACAGCCGTCCTCAGACTGTTCGAGCTTCCTTCGTGTGGGTGCCCCTGCCATAATTGTAAGTATTCAGTCCGCTCGACGACTGCTGCTTCGAAGCTCGAAATGCAGTACCGCAGCTTTGGATGCGACGGCTGTCACAAAACAAAATTTCACGCTATACTTCTCTACACGCTTACATCTGCATATACATACGCACGCATGCTCTATATAGTCCCCACGTATAGCGGTTCTCATCGGGCTATCCGCAGTTTAGCTCGTCTTATGCCCTCAGTCGTTGAAGCCTGAACAGTATCAGTCACCCTGCCGAGTGGACAGAACACACTCGCTTTTGTGTGTTTTTTGTGACTCTAGACACCGTTGAAGCACCCTTATAGTCAATGATGTGCGAGCGATGGAGCCGAGGCCCCGCTGTAAAGAGCTGTCACAGGGTTTGCGCTTTGTCCAGGGAAATGGTGTTCCTCTGAGAACTTCTGGATCGGTGCCGTCATTGGGGATTTGGGGGTCAGCGAATTCGCAATATCGAGCGGCTCGCCGGTCGGAAGAAGGCATGAGTAGCCTGCTTGCAGGGCTGAGGGTTGACTCATGCGGCGCTTCCATTGCCGAGGGACCTGCCGGTCCGGCCACAAGTGCAAATTCGCCGCTGAGCTGCAGTGAGCATTTCTTTGGCAAAGTGGTGCCGGCTAGGATGGTTAGCATGGTTCGCTCGGAGTCCCAATGCCCAAAAGGTGTCGCAAATTCACGCCGTCACTTGTTCAGGGGCTGCTGGCCAAGCGTGGAAAGCTTCCCGCTGTTTCAAGGATACAAGTTTTCCAGCATGCTACCGAAACATCCACATCCACCTAGAGTTTCGTTATTCGAGTGAGTTGCAAAGTCCACGCCCGATCTAGGCCTTAGATGGTACCATGCGGCGAATTCAAAAGGGGAGGGCAGGCTCAGTGGCCAGCTCAACAACTATGGGGACAGACCACATAGGGAGTCAAGCGCATGAAAATAAACCTATACATCCTCCTCAGCTGAAAAGTGAGGAACCTCTGTACTGAAAGCTACAAAACCCACTTCAGCTCAGACTGTACTCCTGAGCCAACGGCGAGGTGACCTCAGCCCCAAGGTGAGGTAGGTGGTGTTTACGAACAGGCAAGGTGAGGACAACCGACACGAGTCTTTATTCGCATGCTCACTGGAGAGAAGTGCGCAACATGTAGACACACCCAAGATCCCACCACTGATTGATCAGAAGGGTAGAACCTTACACCCTGGCACTGAGTTTCGTTATTCCGATTCCCTCCTCCTCACTCATGCTTAAGGAGCATGTACAGCCTCAGCAAGCCTCGCGCAAGGCCTGGGCAGTTTCTCTTTTCTGTCTTCCCCCTCTTGCGGCCGTTGCAGGGCAGAGATGTATTCAGATAGTTGGTTTAATTCGGGCAATCAAGCACGATGAGCTTGTGACTACCTCGCTGAGTGTGCTAGCTGGCTGCTTTGGGTTTGGCCCAAACGGCTCGGGATTCAACATGGTATCACACGGTCCATGCGGGGCTGGAACTTATGTTTTCACTTCGTGTGTGAAGTTGAACTCACTTTGCACCGGCGCTGCGGATTGAAGAATGACTCGAGCATGCAAGCTGCTGACTGCAGGCTCTTGCGATCTCCTAGGTGTATCTGATGAGGTCCTCGCTTCCCAAACCCGCGTGAGTGCGGAAACCCCAAATCCGAAGGCTTTTGCAGTTTAGAGTCCCTAGGACAGCCCATGGTGCAGGACATGGGGCAGCCAATGCCCGCCAAAGATGGGACAGCCCATGATGAAGCCAATGGGGCTAGCGTGCCAGCCCATGTCACAGGCGATGGCAATGCAGGTGGGCTGCATGGGGCGGACTCCCGCTTCAAACCCTAGAAAGGCCCTAACAAGCCCGAAGCTTCAAATCCCATTAAGGCTCTGACCCCCAAGTACTAAGCCCAAATTCCTACTAAGCACGCCGCCAGCCGTGCAAAACCGCCGCCGGAAAAGTGCTGCCAAAGTTCGAAAAGGCAAGAAGTCGAAAAGTCGACCAGCGTTCGACTTTTTCGTGTTTTTTTTTTTTTTTTTTGTGCTTTTGGGTGCTTTTCGCACTTTCCGACTTTTCGACTTTTCGCGGCTTTTGGTTCTTTCGACACTTTACGGCAAATTCGTGCTCTTCGACTTGTTGACTTTTCGACTTTTCACACGTTTTGGTCCTTTTCGCGCTTTCAGCATTTTGTGGCACTCTTCTAGCGTGGACGCCCAAGTAAGACAACCACGCCTTAAGCCAAGGTGCACCAACAAGCAAGACAGCCACCCGTCCAGCCAAGACATGCCGACAAGAAGGGTGTAATTGTCTTTGCTTTTTCTCAACCTTTCGCATCTTAGGCTTGCGTCAGTTTTCGACTTTTCATGGTTTTGGGTGCTTTTCGCGCTTTTCGGGACTCTTCGCACGTTTCGACTTTTTCACTTTTCGACTTTTCACTGCGTTTTCTTCTTTTCGCACTTGTTGGGTCTTTTCGGGGCTGTTCGCAAGTTTCGACCTGTCGAGTTTTCGACTTTTCGCGTCCTGGGGCACTTTTCGCGATTTCTGTTTTGTTTTGACGTGTCTCGCATTTTTTCGACTTTCCGACTGTTCGCGGCCTCTTCCACGCAAATCTCTTTGGTCTGAAAGATGTCGTTGCAAGTGCTAGTGCGTCCTCCGTGTGTGAGGCGTTGTTTGCGGGCTGAATGTTTCCTCACACACTTTGTGCACAAGGGCTTTGGCGAGGCCATCGGCTTTAAACTAAATGTTGAGGTCCTGATGCCTGATCGAGGAGGCATATGATTTCTTGTAGGTTGGCTTGGAGATCGTTTCTGGGGTTTCTGAGGCAAAGCCTCTCAGGTTTTCTTCCCTTCTGAAAGCATGCGGTGCCCGCACTGGTGAGTTGCTCGCAATGCGTCCAAAGAGTCAGGGAGGCTGGTTGCAAAAATCACAAGCTATGACCCTGAGTGCAGATGCTGGCGTTGGGCAACAATCTTGTTGGAGCGTTGCGTGTTTGATGTCTTTGGTCAAAGAGTCAAAGAGAGTCATCGGGGTTGCGTGTGCCGCGATTGTCAACTCCACGATGTGCAAGAGGAGCAACAAGATGTGGTGTGGGAAGCGAAACGGGTACCCAGGGTATTGGCCAACCCAGGAACTCTGCTGGCCTGATCACTGGCAAAAGGTGTCGCCTTGAATCCAGACTGCTCTTGATTCATCTAAGAAGACTATACTATACTGGCCCTGACTGTGTCAAGCCTTGATGCGTGGCAGGCAGGGGCAAGCGCCTCCATCCGAAAGCAGACGAAAGTTCGGTGCTCAGTTGCTCCCTTGTGCTTGTAAGCCACCAGACCCTTTCCCCACCATATGTTCCCCTATGTAGCTTGTAAAAAACCCTTGTGCGTTCTCCATAACCAAGGCACAAACGATGAGGCCAAGAGCAAGCGTCTGAGATCGGACTCCAGCTCTGTGACTCTGTAGGCCTCCGATGGCCGTGTCTGGCCGCATAGAATTCGGTCGCTTCTGCTGCGGCGATCTGTAGATTGGTGCTCGCGCAACTCGTGCTGTTCAACTTGTTGGGATCCCCAACACCTGCATGTATTGACATCATGTGGCATTGCTGGTACCCAACCAATGTTTTGCTCAGTATGATGGTCAATCGTCACCTCCTCTGGCTTGCAGCCATGACAGCTGTGCACGCCTCCAAAACGTGTGATCCAAATGCCATGCTGTTGTCCCGACATTCTAGCAACAAAAACTGTTTCGCAGTTACACACACACACACACATGTGGAGACTGATGTGGCTGGCGGGCTGTTTTTCCCGCACAACACTGTGCGAAAGCGGAAGCCTGGATGCTGCAACTGAAGAGCAGTGGCAATCCAGGCCGAATGCCTGAGCAAGACATGGCAGCATTGTGACGTTCAGTGCAGCAGCTATGGGACAGGCACGTTTCACTGGGATTTGCAGGACTCCGTTTGCAAGTTGAGGGCAGCTTGCAGCAGAGGCCGCAGAAAATGCTGAACCGGATACTGTGCGGAGTATATCTTTTGCAGCAGTCGTCCATTGGGCACAGTTATTGCAGCTCTCACGGTTGCAAATGTTTCCCAAACAGCGTGCCAGAGTAAAGTGTAAACGAGTGGTACAGTGATGTGCGCGCGCACGAGCATTCCTCGTTGCCAGGGGCCCGTCGCTTTTGTCTTCGGCGGGAATTCCAGGGGCCAACTGAGGTTTAGCTGTGCCGGCCTCGTGAGGGCCCATCGAGGGAGAAGAGCAGCGCAGCTTACACGTCTTTTTTTTCTGAGTTCGTTCCTGCCGCGCGCTGGGAGCTGGACTGTGTCTCTGCGTGCCCGAGATGATCATCTTCCGGAGGAGCTGGGACGTGCTGCAAAGACCCGCCATGAATCAGAGACTTTCCAGTACGTCACACATGGTTGCTTGACTCTGGAACACCGTTCACATCTCAGGGCATGGTCTGTCGCATGGCTGCGGCATTTGTCAAGCTGCCGGCTCAAACAGCCTCCTTGCCAACTCGCACAACTTTCCTTGTGTGACTTGCGATGGCTTCGCAGGCGGGATGGTCATGAAGCGCTGCAAAATCTGATAAATCTGGGTGTTGTGCCTGCACCGCTGTGCAGGCAGAAAGGTGATGAAGATAAGGCAGCACCGCTGTGCTGCCAAATAAGGGGTAAACAAAAGATTCTGGGCCCTTTTCAATGAGGCGCTTGCTGCAGAGCTCAGCCATGGCCTCACGCGGGCTCAGACCTAGGAACCTTCAGCACCACGCAGTTTCTGTGCCCTGCGGTCACTCAAGAGGTCTTCGCCACCAAGCCGTTCTCGCTGGCCCGCTGGGGCCTTGGGGGCGAACAGAATTGTCCAGAGAGTGGGCTTGCCGTGGGGGGAAAGGCAAACATAGCAGCCTCAGGACATGTATTGACATATTGGTGGTCCAAGTTGGTGGTCCAAGGTATGTGCAGTACGATGCGGGCGACTCGGACGCGATCGTGAATGTTCGGCACCCGGATGCTCAGGTGCAGTACGCTCTGTTGATAGCCGCTGTTATCACCGATGGTTTCTGGGGCCACTTCCCCCCAACAGCCCCCCCCTCCCCCACCGTCGAGAAGCCCAAATGGATTGAGGCCTCGGCGTCCAACGCCAAGCGTTTTTGGGAACTCCTGGAGGACCGGTGGAACGAGCTTTCTCAAAACCTTCAAAACCTAGAAGCAGAGAGGGAGCTAGTTTCACAGCCACGAGAGCCGGCAGACAAAGTTGGTTTGTTTTTTGCCGTTTATTTTGTGAAGCTGAAGTGTCTGTCGCGTTGACCTTGAACTTCCTTTACCCTCTTGCCGATGTCAGTAGTGTGTGCTGGTCTGACTTGTGGGAACGACGCAGGGAGCCGAGCGCAGATTTGCTGAGCTCGAGGCCGGAACCCGGACGGGTGAGCTGATCCCCTTGATCTGCAGGAGAATGAATGATGACCCTTATGTTCAGCTGGACTACCGTACTAATCAGTGGGCGGGCCACCATGCCCTTGGTAGAGTCTCTGTTAGACTTCTGCAGGCGGACTTCTCGGCATCCCCGAAAGAACAGGCAGAAGGGATTGTATGCTTCTGGATGTCGCGCAAGGCCTCCGGGACCAAGATCGTCTCCCAAGCCGTCGCTGCCTTTGCGACATGTGGAGCCCCACTTTACATTTTGCTTGCGGAAACCGAGGCCCTTGTGCCCAATGCACTGGCTGGTGGAGGCGCTTCAGGCCACAATTTTCACCCTTGATGGATGGGCTCCCCGTGTGCAGCCGAGCTTTTTCTCTGCCTCAGGTGACAAGACCGTGATTTTGCAGGGCATCCCCAGACGACTCACTCGGGACATGCTGGTCAAGCAGTTTGCTCAGGACGTGGAGGACTGCTTTTGAAGGATGCTTAGGTTTTTAAGGGTGAGCTATCCTGGCTTACGGCTTCATCATGCTTCAGGATGTTCTATGGGGTTGCCATGGGGCTACCTATCACAGAGTTTCCAGCGCAATGACTCACTCGTGACAGCCTGCTGACTTCGGTAGCATCACGGCCATCAATCTGCCCATCGACCGCAAGACCAAGCAAACCTGGCATGTGTTCATTAACTTGATGTGGAGGCTGCAGCGCAGTTTGGGTAGATAGACTGGCACCGATGGGCGAGAGAGAGCGAGAGAGACAGAAAGAGAGAGAGGGAGAGCGAGAGAGAGAGAGAGAGAGACAGAGAGGGAGGGAGGGAGAGAGAGAGAGAGAGAGAGAGAGAAAGAGAAAGAAACAGAGAGAGTGCCTGTGTGTGTGTGTGTGTGCGTATGCGTGTGCATGTGCGTGTGCGTGCGGTGGACGGTGCAAGCAGCCAAGCAGCCCGCGCACCAGGCGCAACTCTGGCTATGTGTTCGTCAGTTTCAGCGTTTCAGAAGCACGCGATGCCTTTTTTTCACAGCGGGGGCCTTGATTCCCTGATTCTTCGCACAGATTCTGTGCAGCTCTTTCGTTGCGCGTCTCAGCTTTTTGAGGTATCACAACAAAGAGAGCACCGCTTTCTTCAAGCTCGTCAAGCTCGTTGCTGAAACGACAAAGGTCATGTAATCCTGCTAATCGCTGTTACCCAGAGCAGTCTCAGGTCTAAGTCAAGGGCAGCCAAGCATCTCAAAGTTGCACCCGCTCGGGACCGGGAGGATCGGGCAGGGTGGGGACTGAACACAGCATACACGGCCTTCGTGCAGAGCTTGCTGCGCCAACTTTTACATTTTACACATGCCAGGACCACATCCGTCTCGAACAAACAGGCTGGACAAAAACAAGCTCTTTGACAGTATGCGTATGGCCTCCGCTTCTTCGTGTAAGGATATCCGCTCCCTGTCTTGATGGGGCAGGCGCTGACCCTAGAAGCGCTGTGAGTTTGGACGGGGCCAAACATGCTTCAAGTTGTGCATCAGCATGCAGGCGCAGATCTTCTCGGCTGTCTCTCTGAGGCAGCCCCCGGCGCCGCCCACTTTCTTCTACAGCAATGCGCGGGGATCTCGGTGCTGCATCGTGCTGGCAGTCCAATGCCGGCAGAGCAAAGGTACAACCCATTCCTCTGATGTCTATTGACAACCCTCATGGAAAAACCCAGGCTGGTCCATATCTTGTGAGATGGACATTGCGTGTACAAACGCAGACCTGAACCTGTACCCCCGAGACGTGAAGACTTCTGTAGAGGCTGTTCGACCATCACTGGCCTTCGTAAAATATAGACCCTAAGCCAAACCCTAACCCCAATAACCCGAATAGTATGCAGCTTCTGAGTTCCATCATCACAAGGATCACAAGGCAGCCGGACTCCTGCCGGCGGAACGGATGAACTGAGCATCATTTGCAGAGCGGGGAATGCTGCGGACGTTTCACTTCATTGACCAGTCCCTGCTCGGGCTGTCCGCCATGAATCAGAGACTTTCCAGTACGTCACACATGGTTGCTTGACTCTGGAACGTGATTTGTGAAGGAAATCGGAGAATCAGTGCTGTGCAGGCACCATCTAGCTCTGCACATCCATTTGCACGGTCTCTCTCAGTTTCACATGTCAAGGTTTGCGGTGTGCATCATGCAAGTCTTCGGTGTGGTCATCTTTGCTGCAACAGTTGCGAGCTAGGTCACTGCTGTAGTGAACTGGATGACTGCAGCAAAGATGTCACTAATTCCTGGCCACACCACGTTAGGTTCAGCTCTCGTGTCGTGCAGGTCCCCGCTTATCCCTAAGTCCCGCTCCTCAGCGCCCGAATCCTCCAGAGCCCTGAACCCTACTAGGCTGCCCTGTCAGTGCCCTGCGGTGGCAAGGAGCCGACACAGTCGACCGCCGCCCTAAACAGCGGATGAGCCCGGATGGTCAGGCGCTCCGCTGCCATGAAAAACAACAAAGCATATGTTGCTTTTGCCTCAGAAAGGGCTTCGGTTGGTCGCTCGAATTTGCAACTTCTTCTTGCAATGCACTGTACGATATGGCATGCATGCACTCTAGGGGGTGTCCTTTAGCATTAACACTCTTGCAATGTTCAGACGAATGTACGTCGTGATACGCAGTAAAATCCATGGTTGCTCTAAAAAGTTGTTAGTTTCACAATACTGGCATTGTGCGAAGTCCTCAAGCCCAGACGTGCGCCAGTTTAACAAGAAGATCAACAAGGCGAGGAAAGAAAGTCAGAGATTCAAAAAGTTGATTCACCAAAACGAGTATACGAAGCATTGAGGGAGTTATTTCGCCCCAACTAACGTTTACGTGCACGGATATTGATGTGGTTCGCAGAAAAAAACCGTGGTAAGGCAAGGCTGAGGCGATAAGAGGAAAGGTTCATGTATGCGTCGTCAATGATGCAAAAGGCAAGGAAAACGGAACGGCAAAAAGGCCGGGCATTGCAAATCCGACAACAATACAATTCAAGGTTTCGATCGTAGTGGCAGTGCCAAGGGATGTTGTTTGGTGGTCAGACTTTCAGATTTCAGGCTTCTGTTTGCTCGTCCGCAGATTTCCAAAACTGAACAGTGTTTGAATAAGCTCGAAGCCTTTCGAGACTCCAGCACGCCAGAATCCGCCTGGCAACAGAATCCTTACAAATACAACACTTTAGGCTGCAGTGCGAGCCACAAGGGCGCGTGTGGTGTGATTCGTGAAGCTTTGTTGAATACTGGATTTAGGTCATCGTGCGACGTCGTGGATTCCAGTTCAAGATTGCTCTAAGAGCTTCGTGCTTCAAGACCATGTGCCATGCCATATGTTCTGCGCCTGCTGCGCCTGGCCCTCTGGCTGTTTCCAGTGGTCGGGTGCCTCGATTGGTGCACCGAGGGCCGCCAGGTCCGAAACCCATGAGGGTCGATCAATAGACCCCTTCTCCCTTAACAGAAACCTGACTACTCCATTGATATCCCAGTATTCGGGCCTTGTAGAGACACGGGAAGGTTTGTTCCATAAGGGTCTGCATCGCAATTTATGAAGAGAGTCATGAGGCTATAGTCCCCTTCTTTTCACTTTCGTTTGCTCTGGCAGGCCGGAGACCTCTGCTGTGGCCGGGTCTGCGAGAGCTGTGGGCCTTGCGGCTCCGAAACGCGCAAGGACCGAAACCCCGGCGGCGGCGCCTGCTGCGAGGTGAGAGCCCAAAGCCTCCACCAGTTTTGGGCCTATTGATATCTCTTTACAGATCAAAGTATTCTGAAATCCGAACCTTATGGGAAACCCGAATTTGGCATGCAATGCGAGGCCTATTTACGGCGGTTGGGCCGGAGTTGCCACTCGGCGCGGGACGTCTTCTGCCTGGTGCCAACTGGGCCGCCTGCCACAAAGGTGATCTGCTCGAGGTTCCTGTAACCCCGAGCCGGGATGTTTACGATGCTGTTGATAAGTTGATGTTGCAATACCAGAGCAGGGAAATCTTGCAAGCTGACAATAACACGATTTCCTGAATCGAAGCGAGCTCCAAGGCATCCGCCACGCCGCCGTGGGAACGCGAGCTGTGCGGCGGCCGTATCTGCAAGTCTGCCGCTTCTCAGCGGTGTCTTTGTGGCAGTTTGCTGCTGCGTCCTGTTGAAATAGCTTTGTAACAGTAATTGCAAAGGCACCGGCTCGCCCGTCTAGGAAGCCAACAGTGATTGAATGTGCAGCGCATCGCAGGTGCCTTGGTGGTGAAGGAACCGAGCTTATCGAAGTTCGAGCTTTACACGAAAGCCATCCATGCGTGGCATGTTTGCACTGAAATGCTCGGCTCGGCCTTCTGGGAGTTTCAGTTGACGACCTCACACTGGCCAATACGGCGCACGAAGTTTCGTCATCGCATCTTCACAGAGGAAACCTTGCACGTCTTTCTCTGTGCCCCAAGCCCTTCACCGTACACCGGGGTCCTTGCGTCAAGCCCGGCTTGCGTAACGGTCGAGGCTTTATTAAAGGAGGCCCTGCCAGTGACGCTTGACTACACAAAGCAGCTGAATGGTGCGTTAATGGACCAAGAAAGCCCGAAAGGCACGGCCAAGTTTGTGCTGGGGGGGTGGGACAGGCACAAAGAGGTCGTTGAGATGCTGGTGTCCTTGAAGCAGCGTGCGGTGGAGCATGAACTGACCAGAGAGACACCGAAGCTCCGGGCCGCGGTTTGCGTCGCGGGCCTTGCCCGGAGCTTCCACTTGCCTCAGGTGCACGAGTCCATCGCGAATGCCACCAGGAGCTTGAAAGCGGAGACGCAGATTTTCTACGTGCTGGACCTGCAGGGGAGACCTCTAGAAGAGTTTGATCAGGGCTTCACGGCCTTGCCTCCGGACGGCATGGTACTTTATGATGAGGTGCGCGGAACTGGTTTGAGGATGCCGCAGTGTCATTGGGCAGCAGCAAAGTACGCTCACAAGCAATTTGAGAAGTTTCACAGCTGTCAGCATATCATCACAGCGGCCGAGAAGGCACAGAGGAGACGTTTCGACTGGGTGTTGCGGTTGCGCCCAGACTTCGAGTGGCTGGCACCCATAGGAAACCTCAGAGAGTTCACCACCGAAAAGGTGCACATTGTGCTGCACTGGATCCACCCGAATAAGTTCCACGACACCACCGATTACTTCGCGCTTGTCCCGCGCAAGTACATGAAGGCTTATTTCAGCGTGGGCTGCCCATCACGAAGATGGACCCGCATCGCAGCCTTGGAGGACCTGTGCCGCGGCCTCATTTGCAGCTTGGCCCGCGCAGAAAGTGGTTCAGATAAATCTTTCAAAAAGGCGAGAAACACCATCTTTGTGACGGAGGCATATTCTCAGCACTGCGCTTTTCCTCACTTATGGTCACATAAATTCATCCCCTTGTCTTGTACGTGGCGACTGAACTTACGGCGTAAGTTCCTGAGCCATGGCAAAGAGTATGTTTCCCTTATGGCAACTGGAAGCTTTTGGAATCCCTACGCTTAAGGAACCCCAAAGCCTACGTAGGAAGAGCCCAGGTAACCAGTCAGACTGCACAGCGCAGCCCGAGTGCGCCTTGCTGCTTCATCTCCGTGCCCATCAGGTCCCCGTGGAGCCCTTCCCACCCATCGTGACCCGGATCTTAGAGGGAGTTTGGAAACAGAGGAATTTCAGATTGTAGCAGGCCGAGCAATGCTCATTCCAGCCGCAAGACGGGGCACTCCACAGAGGCAGGTCGTAGTGATCGAGCGCTGAGGTGAGAATCTTGCGGGAGTCCACCTGCCACCCTGGAGACTTGAAGTGTCTCCACGGTTGGGACCTGAAAGCATTGGAACGGTACCCCGAACAATGCTTCTTGTGCCACCTGATGTAAAGACTTAAAAAGCGCTCTTCGTGTGGCCTTCCTTTGACTTCTGCACAAGTAAACATGGTTGCAAAGTACCACGCAACTAGCGAGTCAGTCCTCCACAGTGCAGGATGTTTTTGTGAGTTTTCTGTGCCTTTCTCGCTGAACTTCGCGATGCCGTCTCCTGGACCAAGCCGTGAAAGCTCGCCCGGGGGTCGGGCGTGAGGGTGGCCAAGATGGGTTACGGCGTTGGACGAGGGTGCGCCGGAGGGTGTTTGCAGGGTGTGAGCTTGCTGTCGGTGCTTTCCAAAGAGGGGAAGAGCCAAAGCCCCAATACTTTCAGAATTCCCAAATCCCTGTAACCCAACTTAGCCTTTGGATGAACTTCAAGCTTTGGACGTGTCCTTCCCTAGATCTTCATAGTCCTCTCGCGTCGACTGCCAAGCACTGGTGCGCAACGAACTCTTGACTCGTAGGCATCTATTTGGCCTATCAGAGAAAGTTTGAACTTTTTTGGGCGCGGTTGTTGAAGAAGTGAGCAAACCACGCCTCAAAGCGCATCAAACCCTGTTGTAAACCTCGAAGCGCCCCGAAGTGGGAACCTCTCGGCAGGAAGTCCTGGGGCCGTGGCTTTCGAAGCATACGTGACGACGACTGGGGCCGCGGAGGCAGGGACTCGTTGAGCAGGAGGAACTCATACCTGCTTCAAGGGCCCTCATATTAGGATCCCTGCAAATACCCAACATGAAGGGAGGGGATCCACGAGCCAAGCAGCTTGCTTGCCTCTTTTTCACCCCTGGCTGCAGTGACAGGCAAGTCGGCCTGGAATGGGCGTGCCAGCTACAAAGGCAAAGGCAAGGGCAAGGCCTGGGACCGAGCGGCGCCCTTCCTCCGCCTCTCCTCTTCCAAGCACGGGGCCGAAGCTCCGGCCAGGCCTATGGAGGTCGCGGGGGTGGGGTCTGGCGATCGATCGTAAAGCGGCCGTACGGAAAGGCCAGAGCCTCAGAGCCCGAGTAGGACGGGTTGTTCGTGGGTGTAAATTGTTTGTATGATTCTCAGTGCTAATGCTGCAAGGGTTCTTGAAGAAGTAGCATTGTAGGTTACTGCAGTGTCACTGCTTCTTGGGCTTGCGCCGCAATCAGGATGGCCCCGGTCCTTTGTCGATTTGTGGTTCGACCTTCGCAACGTCTTCGGGGTTTTTGCACCTGTACCTCCTCAATCCCTTCCCTCTTTGAGAGCAGCTTTCCTGATCAGGCCTACGGCCGAGGAAAAGGCGCGACCTCCGCGACAGAGAGAGCTGGCAAAGTCCAGGGTTACGATCAAGTGTTTGTCAAACGAAATTGGGCCTGGCAAAGCCCGGCAATCCAATCATATGTTTCGGGAGGGGCCTTCGTGCAGGCCAGAAAGGCTGGTACGGCTATGGCGGCTACGGCCGCGGTCGCTACGGTTACGGCCGTGGACGTCGCAGCCTTAACGACAACGTCCGTCTTGTTTAGGTGCATCACTTCTTCCGGAATTGTGATTTTGGGACACACGAGGCTTCTCGCGTATTCCCTTGTGCGAGAGAGAGCCCAGAGCTCGAATGCCGAGGATATGGTAGAGGGAGCTACGGCCGCGGGGGCAAAGGAGCGCCGGCTGAGCTTCGCATCTTTGCCTCTTGAGATGTTTGACCGCAGACCTCTCAAGTCAGCTCTCTCCCGATGTCCGAGCCTCGAAGTTTGCCTGAATCCCTGCTGCAGGCCGAGGGTACAAAGGAGGCCACGGCCGAATCTCGCGGAGAGATTGCACGAATGTGCTCGGCATTCTTGCAGTACTCTTACCCTTCCGCAGACTTTGTCCTGAGCGCCGTGGCAGGCCGAAAAGGCAAGGGCAAGGGAAAGGGCAAGGGAAAGAGGAACCAGGCGAGACACCGGGGTTTTCTGTGCCTGTGTCCAGCGTTAACGGTGAAGTCGTGCAGGTCACCAAGGAGATGCTAGACCGCCAGTTGGAGGAATACATGGGGCCGGACGCGATGAAGGCTGGAGTTGTGGTGGGCTCGCAAACGCTGTGTTGGCACCTCGATTCGGTGTAAAGCTGACCGAATTAAGGCAAGGTGCTTCTGACCCTGCTTCCTGACTCCCCTACTCCTCAACGTAGAAGCGAAGCCTCAGTGGCTACCGAAGTCCGTCGCTCACGGAGGCCATGCTAGACCTGGAGTTGGAAGCCTACTTCAAGGAACGCTGGGCAGCCGTGGGGAAAAACCTTCGGGGAGGGAGAGAATCTATCATATGTGGAGTGGGTTGGGTTTAGGTACCCCAACTTCACAGATGGCAGTTTGAGCATTAGGAGAACGACTCTCCGAATTCGACTGTGTCTGTGTGCGTGTGTGCGCGCGTCACGGTGCAGTGGAACCTGTACATGTGGACCTTTCAGCACAGTCCTGCTTTGAGTGTTCAGGACAAGAAAAGCTTGGAAGCTCCGAAAGCAGAGGCCGTCGGCGCCTCAGGCTGAAGTGGTGCCAGGGCCCTGGCTGCCCTGGTTGATCCCAAGGCCGGCAATCCATGAGAACGACCGGCCTGGTCTGATCTGCGCGCAGAGAGAAAAACGAAGATCGTCGAGCCTTCGCTTCTGCGCTTTGCGTCCCTCGTCCCTTCGCTTCTGGTCTTCTGACCCTGCTTCCTGGCACCTAAGAAAGGCCATTAGTGAGCCACATTCCCCAGAGCTTCTTGTGACATGGTGTCCGTTCGACAATGGTGGCGTCACACAGCTACGTACAGCGCCCTGCACAGATTTGCACAGCGCGATTTGGCATTCGGGTGTCTAGATATACTGGATAAGGCACCAGGGTCCTCGTGTTTGTAACTAGCGTCGAATGTGACCGGTTTGAGATTTCAGTGTTGAAGTATAGACTGTTAGGTTTAGGTTTCGGTGTTTGGGCTTAAAGCCCGGGGCTTTTGGGGAGTGGGGTGGTGGGGCTGGCAAGTATAGGCCTCAAGTTGGGGATTGCAGGGGTTCAGTTTTACTATGGGCGCCTGAATAGTTCGAAAAAAGCTTTTGGGTAAACTATGGTATAGTGATAGTATGGTAATTATTCAAACTTCTATGTTAGGGTGGGCAGCTGAAGGTTAATAGATGATCTATCAATTCAAGAGATTGTTTCATTCATCTTCGAAAACTTCGTCATTCTGTCTCACGGGACTGAGGATCTAGGATCTTTACCTTCGGGGCATAGCCGGTGCTCCGGTCTAACTGTGCCTGTGGGTAGCAATGCTGGCTTCGAGATCTGCTTGAGGGCTAACAGCGAAGCATGGCATACTACTACGACTATATATATATATATATAGTATGATAGCCCAGAAGATGAGCGTTGTGTGCACAAGACGGTACGATAAAACCTCGTACTGTATAGTTTGTTAGGCTTCTCAGCGGTTCACTTTGGATGGGTTTGTGAAATTCCTGACGTGTCAGGGCGGTGCAGCATGAGCACAGCAGCAGCAAAAATCAGTCGGCTTGACCGCTGGAGAAGCAAAAACTTTTCCGTCATGTCTTCGATAAGATTTGCGCAATAGACAGTGCCAAAGTTGGTGTAGTTGCGCGATCTGTGAATTGGGGAATGGCTTGCACACAGCAAGCTCCGGCAATTCCGCAGGGGGCTTAGCTCCTCATACAGTCGGAAATACCGTCGTTTGACATGCAAATAGATATTGAGATGCACCTACGTATCTATGAGAAACCAGTATGTTTTGTATGTTATGCGGACATGCATGCAGGAATGGCCAATGTACGCACGTAGGTATGCATGCATGCATGTATGTAGGTACGTATGTGTGTAGGCATGCACGTAGGTATGTAGGCTATGTATGCATTTATGTTTCTTGTTTGTTTGTTTGCGTGCTTGCTTGCGTTCTTGCGTGCTTGCTTGTTCGTTTGCCCGTATGTTTGCGTGCTTGAATGTACGCATGTTTGCCGTAGGTATGTACATAGGTACGGGTACATAGGTACAGGTATGTATGTGCGTAGCTAGGTATGTGTGTTTGTGTGCATCATGTAGCATATACCGTATGAATACAATATCATCCATTTGTTATTTGTGTTCGCATTTTCAGAACGTCTATTTACTGTCTATGTCCAGCTCTATGCCTCTATGCCTGCCCGATCTCGACCTCGATCTCTGTGTCTCTCCGTTCCTCTACCTCTGTCTGTCTATAGGTCACATCTAGGTCTCTCTCTCTCTCTCTCTTTGTCTCTGCTCTCCCCCCCTCTCCTCCATCTATCTATCGATGCTTGTGTCTAGTTATCTTTCTATCTATCTGTCTATGTATTTATCTATCTTTCGATCTGGCTATCCATCAATCTATCCATCTATCGAGATCGAGCGAGAGAGGCTCCAGTGTTACATACTTGTGATGGCCGAATGTTCGAGTATCTTGGTGCTTTATTTGTTCGTTTGGAGCTTAAGTACGAGATTTAGGGCCTTCGCATGTATTTGAGCTCCCTGATTTGACCCCCTCCTTTTGTACGGGCCTTGAGATGAGATAATTAGGATCCCCATTCAGGCCTTGAAGGATTTAACTGTGGCGTGTTTCTTCTCTAGGTCCAAGTAGTCGGTGGATCAATGGTGTCGCAGGTACAGGCCGCGTTGTAGAGCAATATCAGCTACCGTCATGCAAACTCTGTCTTGGTGCTCAGAAGGCATCAAACGTAACTTTACGGCGAGACTGCGAGAAACACAAATTCACGACGGGACGGCTTGTTCGGTGGAAACCGAGCCTATCTCTGCACAGTCCCGAGGCCTTCGGCGTCTTCATCGCCCCAGAACGACATTCGCTTGCAAGGTATCTTTGCAGAGGCCGCTAGCGACATGTTAGTAGTGTCAACAACTTGTTTTGCGATGCTACCGGCTCTTGGATATTTTGATTTTCGGTTTTGCTATAAGTTCTGATTCCTCAGGCTGAAGCGCCCCTGCAAACCCTAACCCTATTGCCCATAGCCCATGAAGTATGCCATGAAGCAGAATGTGCAGCAGATTCAGATTCAAGCTTGTCTGCCATGCGGAGGAATGGATCTGTTCTGACTCGGCGTGCTGCTTTTTCACCTTGAACCCTAAACCCTAAACCCAAATCCCTAAACCCAGAGGCAGCCAGGCAGTGAGTGTGCTCTGCTCGGTTTCGGGGTGTTTAGAGAGTCCTAAATAAATTGTCGATCCCTACTGGTATCAATATTCTTCTAAAATGACTTTCATTCTTTCAATATTTTGTTATTGCTTGTGCCACCACTGTTACTAATATTACCATGATGGTTATTGCTGTTTTTGGCACAATGCCCCTGCCATTTTCCTTTTTCGTATTGCTACTATTGTTACTACGACTAACCACTACGAATATTACATGTACTCGTACGACGACTAGTTTTTTGATATTATTGTTGCTATTCACATTACCGTTACTAGTGTTATTGTTATTACTACTGTTATTGCTACAAATACTCCTATCACTCCTCAACATTGCAGACAAGAGATTGCGCATTGTACTTCCCCAAGCCCCTAAACCCCGAGAGCCCCTAAACCCCGTATTGCGAGTGGGCATAGATGAAGGGTTGGCTTAAAGTTGGTAAATGCAACCAAGAGGCAATGACACGGCGCACAAAGTCTCGAGCATTGTAGCCAGCAGTGCTAGGACCTGGACGTTGCATCGTACTACCCGTCAGAAGCTTGGCCCGGGTCCCAGCTGCAGGGTTCAGATGGTGGACGTGACTTTTGCCCGTTGCCTATCACCTTACCGTCGCTGCTACCACGTATTGATGCAGTGCGCAGCCTTTGTGAAGTTTGTACCCAAAGGTTGCAGCAATGGCTCGCGAATCAGAAGACGTGGCAGTCGTGGCCTTTGATTCTGTCACTAGCCATGCCAAGATCCTGCACGTGTCATCATGGAAGGGTCGCGCTTGGTACGCGCAGGCAGTTTGCTCGGAGCAGTCGCTCAATTACTTGAGGCTTGCTGATGCTCATGATGCGCAGCCCTTTTTTTGGGCTGGCGGCAACTTGTGGTGTGCTGATGACCATCGGGAGCCGAGAAGCCTACACCCATTGTTGTCTACGTGTTCAGTTGAGCTGTTTAATCCCGCTCTGCCCCAAGAACCAAGCATCGGCACCAGTGAGCGTCGCTTGGGCCTGCCGGAAACTTTACATCCGCTAAACCCTGGACGTACGTGTAAGAGCACGGCAGAGGACAGTTTGCACTTGAGTCGCCTCTCGTCCCGCTGCACTGAGTGTCTGGCCGCAGCCCCTCATCCCCAATCGGACACCCGTGGATGTGAGGCTCTTTGATGCTCCTGACGCCAAGGTTTGCGGTTTGCGGGGCCGCTAGCCACTAGGCCAAAAATCCCCCCCCCCCCTGCGCTGGCTCAGCGCTCTCACGCGCTCGCGTCGTTTTTTCCGGATCCAATGGCACGGTGGACTTTGCTCTGGAGCTTAAAGTGATTACCTGCGGCCCGGCAATTCTCAGACAAGCTCCTCAGACGCCAGGCACGATGCCAATGAAGTCCATTTCAGGAAACAGCAGTTGTTCCAGCAATAGCAGCAGCATCGAGCGGCTGTCTTTCGCCTCCACATCGGACTGACAGGTGCCCTGGCAGCGTCACGATGTTCCAACAGGACTGTGACTCTCCAGCTTTCGCAGCTTGCAGTTAAACTTTGAGCGCGCTGCGTCCATGCAGGACAAGATGCAGGCTGGGGTTCAGGGTCGGCTGAGAGTCGAGCGGTTCAGCTTCATGAGCACAATATGAGGCTGAGTACTGGATGAGTCCTCCAAGTCCGAATTCAGACCCGTTGCCCGAGGACTGCAATTCGGTTTCAGTTGGTGAACAGCTGTGCCGGCTTCACACCTAATCAAGAAACGTGTCGAAGTGACTTGGGGACTGTTTTCGACTTTGAGATGTTTATGCAACATGGGTTAAGAGTTTAGTATTTTCAGTGATTAGGCCATCGAGAAGGCTGAGCTTTTGATGAGGTTTCGTCGGGGACGGGCGTTTGCGGGCTGAGAATTTCGGGAAACTCTTTATTCTGAATTCTCCAGCGCCGAAACCTGCAAACCCTGCAGTGTAGACACACCCAGGTCCTCCGACACTGCTCTCAGTGTAATTTGTGCACGTGTGAAGTATCATGTTGTGTGTACGGCATTGTGGCACAAGTGCTCTAACAGGAAAAAGGTAGTGACCGAATGGTACAAGCCGTGCTGTTATCACTTGGACGGGTATATACAACAGTGCGTGTGTGCAGTGGTTTACAACAACTTTAGGTTATCAGCCGCATCGCTCGTGAAATCGATGCTGACTGCGAGACCGTGACCCAAAACTCCGGGGGGTCAAAAACCTGGACGGGCAGCCATGTGCTTATGAGCGCCTAACATGAGGGTCCGGTGGCTCACACCCTCAGGCCATGAAGCTCTGGCTGAAAAAGCGCAGCTTGGCGCCACTGGTTGTGCTCCGCCCTTTGCGGTGCTGCGAGTGCCTTACTTGGGGAGGCAAAAGCCCATGCCGAACAGCGGGGGCCCGTGTGGGGGGGAAAAGCTCCACATCAGTGCCTGTGGCGGGAGGGCAAAATCCTGCTAGTGTCGTGAAGGGAAACGGGGACTCGTTGGCGAACCACGCTGTTGCTCACCAAAGCGGGGGGTGTTGTTTCCCTCCAAGCAGTAGCCCTCAAGACGCCTTGCCGGCGTGCGTCTTACCTTGCTTGTAGCTGCGCAGTCCTGCAGTTACGGCTGGGTAAGGGTGGGCACATGCAAAGTATTGTTGGCTGTTGTTTCCCTCCAAGCAGTAGCCCTCAAGACGCCTTGCCGGCGTGCGTCTTACCTTGCTTGTAGCTGCGCAGTCCTGCAGTTACGGCTGGGTAAGGGTGGGCACATGCAAAGTATTGTTGGCGGAATTGCCGAGACTATAGGTTATCAGCCGTATAGCCTACGGCCTGGTCACAACTGGTTGGTTACAATACAATCAATCAGCGCATGAGCGAACCGGAACTTATTCCTGCAAGTATGGATACAGTTACAAGCACCGTGAACCCTTTACAGCCCCCGGTCACGGGTGGCCATACAGGGAGCGGCGCCCCCGGCTTAGTTTTCCCGGCACCAGCCTCAGTCCAACAATTCAACGTCTTCGCACCACAGTATAGTGTTGAAGTACACGTTAACCAGATCAGACTGGAAGTCGGAGAACTAGAGGCTCAGGCAGAAGCAAGACACAGGCAACACATGCTGACCTATCAAGAAGCATCCGCAATTCATACAGCTGACTTGGAGCACAGAGCAGAAAGAAACCACCTTGAAGTGGTAGCAGAACTGCAAGCAGCCTTGGCACAAAGCGAGTTCAAGGCGGCAAATCGCGAAAGGCTCCTGTTGTCGGAAATGACTTTAAGTCAAGCGCATACCTATGACGAAGATCAAAGGTTGCGTCAAGAGTTAGCGGAACTTCAACAAAGCCGAATCACAGACGCATTGGATCAACATTTGGCGGAATCACGCTTTGCACAGAACCTCGAAGAACAGGCGAGACGGCACATCGAGAATTCCCAGGAAGTCATGGTTGAACAGTTCCAAGCACACTTTGAGTTGTTTAGGAACAGGCAGAAAGAAGAGTATGAGGCGTCCCTTGCTGTATGTAGGGAACAGAATGAAGAGCTGCAGGACAGGTTGGATTCTGCGGAAACTGCACTAGAGAAGGTCTTGGATCAGTACAATCCAGCTACTCCAAAGAGTCAGCCAGTGCCTGCTCCAAGCACCCCTGCAGGTCCCTCTGTCGTCCCCAAAGCTCCTCAAGCGCCCATGTTCTCAATGCCGAACGTTATCCCCCAAGGCGCCAGATGTCTGTTCGAGTCAATGAATCCAGGAGGTTTGAATGCTCAGTCCATTCCGTCTGCAACAGCATCTTCAATCCCCAAGGCAGGACCTTCCCAGGCAGCGCCAGGAACAGCGGCCCCTCCAGCGGCCGATTCCGGCACGCCAGGGACGGACGCTTTCAACACAGGTCTCCTAGAGACCCAAATGGCAATTCTTCAAAGCCTAAGAAACATAAGGGGTGAGAGCAAAGTCGATGCTGACAAACCCAAAGTGAAAGAAGCAGAGTCCATCAGCCTTCCGGAGTTTCCAAGTCCAGAGTCGTACCGTTCGTGGAAAACGGCAGCTAGGGAAGCGGTCAGGGCAGCATCAGATTCACCTGATGAGGCGTTTAAATGGGTGATGAAGGCCTACGACAAAGACGCATCGCAGGAATCCCTTCGAGACCCCGAGAAATTCCTCACCCTTGACACGAAACTTCTTGCTGCACTCACCAAAGTCGCTAGGGGAGAACTCTCCCGAGAAATCCTCATTTTTAAGGAGACAGAAGCGGCGAAATTCAGGGCGGTACGAGGACGACAGGTGCTCTACCTCTTCGATCAGTACTTCAAGACGAACGAGGAGGTTGGATCACTGTACTCCGTGGAGGACCTGCTGAAAGTAAGGTTAATCAATGACGACCTTTCAGTGTTCATTAGCAACTGGGAATCTGTCATGTCTGGACTTAGCCACACACCGGACGAAACGACCCTAAGAGACATTTTCCTTCGTGAACTCAGGCAGTCCAAGAGGCTAAAGTACGATCTTGAGATTTACGACAGGGCATCAGAGGGCACGGATCAGCACACGTACAGGTTTCTTGTGAAGTCACTTAAGGATCTTTTGACCCGAGAGCGCAAACGCAAGAACCGTGACCGCATCGCAAGATCTCACGGAGATAAGTACGGTGCCCCTGCCTCAAAGTCTCCTGGCCGAACTTCCAGCCCCTCTTCAAGAGGAGGCCGTGGCAGATCGCAGAGCCCAAGGCCAAGATCACCCAGCAAAGGTAGATCCCAGTCTCCCAGCAAGCCTAGGACACCTAGCCCAAAGGGAGTATGCTACGATTTCCTCAAAGGAACTTGCAAGCGAGGCAATAACTGCCCTTTCCTTCACAAGAAGAGATCATTGTCCCCCAAAGGCGACAAACCGAAGAAGAAAATCAACGTGACATGCAAGTTCTGGAAAGAAGGCAACTGCAACAAGGGTGATAAATGTCGGTTTCAGCATAAGGACATAGAGAAGCCGTCAGCTCCCGCACCCAAGTCCGAAGCAGCCCCGGCAGCTCCAAAGCCAGGGTCACCCAGGGCCAACTCTCCTGCTCCGCGCAGAGGGAGAAGTCCCAGGGCTAAGTCAAGTGACAAGGCCCCAAAGACGGCCGCATGCGCCATCGCGTTCGAGAATACAGCGGATCTTGAGATCTCGCCAAAGCTCGCTATGGCAGCGTCACACGACGAGGACTACTGGGAGGTAGACTTCACCGGCAACAAAATCATCCGCCATCACAAGAAGTACCGAACAGATTGGTATGTTCCTGACAATTCATGTCCTGTGAACCCCAAGAAGCTTAGGAGCCAAGCTAAGCTCGAGCAGGTTTTGCCGGTCTCCCCTTTTGTTGGAAACAAGATCTACAACTGGAGGAAGACCCCAACCAAAGGACCCGGCAGCACATGGGTAGGTAAGACGATCTTCTACATGCAAGAACTCCCTAAGGTGAGTTTCGACAGCACCGTAGAAATGATTGCCATCGAACCGGAAGGAAAGCAGAGAAAGCATGCCTACCTTCCCAGGGTTTATGATGAAGTCTATCCCACTGTCGAGGCATGTCCACGCTCGAATCCTAAGGATCTGAAAAGGGCTCTTGTGTGGGCAAAGCAGTTTGCCACCATGATCGAATGCATGGTTCACGAAACGCCTGCGGGATGCGGGTATGAATGCATGGAGGAAGGCTTCCTCTGCGAGGAGTGCGAGCGACTTGCACGTCCGTCATGTGCAGGTCTGGTCCCCGGCTTAGAATTCCTAGCGGACACCGGAAGTGAAGAAGACCTCATCAGCAAGTCGGACTGCAGAACTCACTTCCCCGACGTACCCATTGAACCTGCCTCACGTCCTGTTTCGTTGATCACCGCCAACGGGCCGGTAAAAGGTAATGAAGCCGTTAAGCTAGAGGTCCCTGAAATCAACAAAATCCTCGAATGCTACGTGCTAGATTCAACGCCGCCGGTGTGCTCTGTTGGTAGGAGATGTATGGATGAGGGTTTCGATTTCCATTGGTACGCAGGGAAGACGCCTTACTTCGTGACACCCGAAGGCCGGAAACTTTACTGCAAGCTGCGCGGACGAGTCCCGGTAATTGGGGATGGTACAATCGCTGTTCCCGCCAAGGATGAGAAGGCGGCTCATTCGCCAGTCATCCAGGCAACATCGGGTTTTCCCCGTTCAGCGGCCTAATAAGGCACGCCAATGCAGCAGAATCCGAGCCGGAAGGCGAATCCTCGGGCAGTGGCCTCGACCCCAGGATTGAAAAAGCACTGAAAGAGGCTGCTCCGTTAGGTATAAAGGCGGAGTACTTGAACAAACCAGGTTGGGTTTCGCATCCTTCCTTTCCACAGATGATCGTGGGGCACTTTCCCAAAACCTTTAGAACGCCTGCTACAAGGTTTCCAAAACACGTCATCCGGAGTACTTGGACTTATGTCAAGAAATGGCAGGAGATCGAAAAAGAAGTGGATGTAAGGACGTTGGACAATCGGGTAGCCAAGCTCCCTTCTGATGCCTGCATTCTCAGTGTAACGATCTTTAAAAGACCTGTTGATGACCCCGAGCCGGAGCCTGACAGCGAAAGAGAAGCTGAAGCTGACCCAAAGGACGAAAAACGTTCAGCCCAGCTCAAGCTGCAGGCCAATAGCCCGGAGCACAAATTCACCCACCGTCCTAAGAACCCTTTCTGCAAGGTATGCCAAAAGGCCAAAATGCTAGCGCCACATGCCAGAAAGCGAGGGGGGAGCTCCACTATCTTTTCGAAGAAGTTCGGAGACCACGTGACGATTGATCACATTGTGACCAAGGACTTGCGTGATTTTGGGATCGAAGGTGAGAAAGTTGCTCTTGTGGTTAAGGACGTGTTCACTAACTTTCGTTATGTGTACCCTGCAGGTACGAAGGAGTCGGAAGAGGTTTATGATTGCCTGTTGCACTACTTCGCTGTAGATGATGAACCAGGTATCATTTACTCTGACAATGCCCCCGAACTCAAGAATGCTACTGGAAAATACAAAGTTCGTCACAACACCTCACGACCTTACGTCGATGAGAGCAAGTCTGTTGTTGAGAGAGAGATTCGAACTGTGCTCGAGGGCACACGGGCGAACTTGCTGCAGGCAGGACTTCCAACGAAGCTCTGGCCCTTAGCTGCTCAACATCACACTATGGCTCTAAACTTGTCCAAAAGGATGGACACCGCGAAGATCCCATGGGACGAAAGGTTCGGTGAAGGGTTTAGCGGTAAGCTCATTCCTTTTGGTGCCAAGGTTCTCTATTGGAACAATCCCAAAGAGAACATCACAAATGCATCTAAGTTCGACCCAAAGGCCGAAGACGGTATCTTCTTAGGATACCACATTCAACCTGGCTTCATTTGGAGACAGGAATACCTCGTAGCTCCCTTAAAGGGTAGCCAAGATGCAATTGACAATGACGACCTGAGAATCATTCGGGTCAAGCGCATGGAACTTCCGATAGGGGATATGGTTTTTCCTCTCGCGGTTTCTGAGGATCAGGGGGGTGATCCACCCGAGCTTCAGGATCAAGACTGTGTTTTCCCAGCTAAGGAGACTACACTTCCTCCTTCAGGTGGTATCGACGACATCTTCGGTCCTAAGGAACTTGATCCTTGGAACCCAGAGGGCAGAGACGTGGAGGGAGAGCTTGAAAAGCTTAGGCAGAGAGCTTCCGAACCCATTTCTGTTCCTGATGAGGACAAACTCCCTGAGGCTGATGGTAAGTCAGGTAGTGGTTCCAGCCCCCCGGAAGGGGATGGCCGTGGATCATCAACTGACAAGCCGTCAGATAGCTCCAAACCGAAACCGCCTCCAAAGAGACATGATCCCTACACCATGCCCGACGGCAAACCTGTGCCTGAAGGATACAACTGGGATGGGATCAGACTTGTTCGAAACAAGAAGGGCTCGAAGCGACCCCCAGACACCTCTAGCGAGGAGTGGCACATGATGTCCCGCAATCAGCGCGAGGCTGACATCGAAAGGTATCAGTCTAAATGCCGTCGCGAGGAAGCCGCCCGAGCAGAGGCCGAAAGGGATGCTTCTCCAGCTATGCCCGTAATGACTTGTCAGAACGAGCCTCATCGTGTCAGGATGGCAACCCTCTACTGGGAAAAGTTAGGGGAACTTTCTGCTCTTGAGTATGCGTTGGTAGCCAGGGTCGTCAACCAAGCTGAGATTGATCGCACCCCAGCAGCCAAGCAAGCTATGGACAAAGAGTGGCAGAAGCTAGTCGATAAATCTTGTTGGTTGCATTCGAAGGTTCGTGAGTTTCGTGATGTTTCCGCTGAAGCAATCAGGAAAGGCATCAAAACCCACTTCGGAAGAATCTTCGAAATCTGCAGCATCAAGGGCGACGAACTTCCAGAAGGACACCCTGACAGGAAGTGGAAGGGACGTAGCGTGTTCCAGGGGAATCGGGTTTCAGATGAACATAACGATCATGCGATCTTCTCTGAACTCGGATCCAGCCCCGCTTCAATGGAGGCCGCTAAAGTCATCGACGTCTTCGGTAGCCAACCAGGGTACTCGAAGCAGCAAGCTGACGCGAAGCAGGCTTACACGCAAGCATTATTTAAAGGGGTAGAAACTTGGGTCAGACTTCCGCGCAACCGGTGGCCTAAGGAATGGCGAGGGTTTTCCGATCCAGTCGTACCTTTAATGTTAGCCCTCTACGGACACCCGGATTCTGGCGGAATCTGGGAAAAACACTGTGAAGACCAGCTGAAGACCGTAGGGTGGACCCCGGTGTTGCCCGAGATCTGGCAGTCCATTTTCTATCACGCTGAACTTGATCTTCTTTTGGTCATCTACGTTGATGATTTCAAGATGGCTGGGCCAACTAAGAATCTCGCTAAGGGATGGGCGACAGTTGAGAGTGTCATCGACATGGATCCTCCTGAGCCTTTTGGTAGGTACTTTGGTTGTAATCATTTTGAGAAAACCCAGGTACAACTTCCCAGATCAGCACATCCGTTTGCATACGTGTTCGACAAGAAGACGGCTGCTCCAGCCCGGGGTGACCCGAGGCCACAAGTTCGAGAAGACTTCTGGGAAGTCGACACCGAGCTTGGTGCAGTTGTTCGTCATCACGTGTATCCTAGGAAGAGGTTGTATGTTCCCACCAACAGGGACATTGAGGTTTTCCCAAACTTGTCAACAACCAGGGTAACCGCTTTCGATGAAGGTCCGATTGAGGAACACGATGTCAACCTTGACCCCAACCTTAAGCGCGAGGAGTGGTGGACCGGCCGATCCTTGTTCCCGTTACCAGGTCACGATGCCGAAAAGATCAGACACGCTCTAGCTGCCTCCAAAGGCAAGCCGTCTAGATCTAAGGCCGAGGCCAAAAGGGAAGCCAAGGAACAGAAGTTCAAGGGAACAGACACGATTTGCAAAGACGCTATTCCTTCAATGGATAAGCCCGTGAACGTTATGACATACGACATGAAAGACTTCCTGATTTCTTGTGTGGACAGGTACTGTGATCTCGCTAAGGTCTCGAAGCAGTCCCTTACCAATGTTCCGACTCCGTTTTCAGAGAACAGAATTGCTAAGCCTACTGAGGGGGAAGAGCCATCTGGGCGCCTCCAACCAATTGCTAGCAAGGTTCTCATGAAAATCCTGTTTGCCGCTAGGATGGCACGATGGGATCTCCTGCGGGCTACTCAAAGCCTCGCTAGTAGGGTGACGAAGTGGAGCAGGGACTGCGATGCAGCACTTCACAGGCTTGTCTGCTACATCAACTCTTCACTTGATGTTCGGATGCAGGGATTTATTGGGGATCGCATCAGTGAGTGTAAGCTTTGGCTGTTCTGTGATGCAGATTGGTCTGGGGAACATGATCGCAAATCAACCTCAGGCTGTGCACTGTATCTCGTGGGGCCAAACACCTACTACCCATTGAATGCCTTTTCCAAGAAGCAGACCAGTATCACGATGTCAAGCACAGAAAGCGAGGTCATCAGTGCTAACCATGGTGTTCGCGCTCAGGGATTGCCCAGCCTCAGCCTTTGGATTTTCCTATGGCAACAGGTTGAGATCAATTCAGCCAACCATCAGGTTAGGCCAAAGAGACCTCCACCCATCAAGATCGATGGTGTTCTAGCAAGAGTTGACCCCGAACTTGACGAGATCAGGTACGGGGGAATCCCAGGTGGGCGATCGGTAGCCAATCTTCAGGGTTTGAATGTGGGCTTGAGCGACAAGTTTCGCGTTCAGTTCCTTGAGGACAACCAAGCGACGATCACGATCGTTCACAAAGGTGACAGTGAAAAGATGCGACACACTGATCGCACTCAGAACATCAGTTTTGGATGGTTGAAGCAGCAGTTCGAGGTGGAACATTTCGATATGGTCAATGTTGATACGCTCGAACAGGTTGCCGATATCTTTACAAAACCCTTCGCCGAGAAGACTAAGTGGCTTCACGCTCTCAGGTTGATCAACCACAATCTGTGCCCCACTGTTGCCAACAAAGGTGGCAAGGACTCAGACAGTCATTTGGTTGCGAAACCTCAGATTGCAGCCGCCAGCCATGGCCGGCCAGATCTTGAAGCCACTGCTGAGGTTCTACTTCAGGCTAAGGATTTTAGTTTTGAGGGTTTGCAATCAGTTGCATCACAATTTCCAGTGAAGGTGAGCAAGAGACGCAAGTCTCGTCTTACCACGAATGACAATTCGTATTACCACAATTGGGGTTTCTTTTCGTTCAGTGGAATGCAAGGGATTACCAACATCACCAAACGGTACCCTTTGGCGTGTAGATACATGAACGAGTGGATCAGCAAACATGCACGTCGCGACTTCACATGGACTTCGATCGCGGTGAATCGTGACGCCAAATCCTTGTTGCATGCGGATTCACGGAACCTTAAGGGAAGTGAGAACTTCGCGATTAGTTTCGGGGATTTTTCGGGAGGCTTGTTGTGGGTTGAAGGGATGCCGGGTCAAGCTCCGGCCACCCAGACTAAGGACAATGGAAGCGTTGTTACTGGTGGAACTCACAACACAAAGCACTCTCCGTTGTACTTTGCCCCCGACTTACACCACTGCGTGATGCCCTGGAAGGGCACCCGTTTTGGATTGATCGCTTTCACTTCTTCCCAGGTAGGTAGTATTAACAACGAAGTAAGAGAACAATTGGAGATATTGAAGTTCAGGCTGCCCCAACCAGCTGCGGTCGCTGCTCCAGCCCGGCTTTCGCCGAGGCCAATTGCATGCACCGATCAGGGGGGTCTGGGACTCGAACGGTGGTGGATTGCGGTTCGCCATGAAACTCCATCACAATGGTTGCCTTTGACCCGCCTCATCACTACTGTTCGCGATGAGGGGGGAGCGGTCATTATCACTTCACTTTCGTTTGTCACGGTGGTGATGACATCGCTCTCTAAAGGTGACTTGAGGAGGTTACAAAGGAGTCTTGTTGAGATTGTTGAATTGGCTCACTTGTTTTCCAGTAACTTCTGTGTTCTCTTGTGTGGGCCCGTCGACGAATTCATGTTCGACGGAATTAATGCCGAAGTTGCACGACTTGAAAACGCATATCTGGTGTGCGCAGGGCTCCAGGCATTGCCACTTGCGAACTGTGCTAAGGAAAGCTTCCGCTCAGGAAACCAGCATTTGATCGCTAAGGCATCTTACAAGCACGAAGTCGCAGATCATGATGATTTAGAGGATTTCACATCTTCACATCTTGCTAATCTTGCGAACTTTAGGAAGGTGCTTGCCTGCCCCTGTGCAGCGGCTCATCAGAGCACGCCAGAGATGATTAGTGATCCCCGAGTGCGAGCAGAAGGCGAGAACAAGCCGTCGGCGCCAGCGACGATTGCCGCATCGGGTGACTCAATCAAGCGGGAGTGGGCTCACTACCATATGTGGGCCGGTGTCTTCGGACACGAGCTCGGACTCAACCCAGACCGTGACTGGGAAGAGAGCGTGAAACAGCTCTACACAGGCGCAATCGCGCAAACCGCTTTGTCTACGTGTCTGGGAGATGTTGATCATGGCTATAAGGCCCTCCCTAAGGTGGCACGGATCAACGACGAGGGGTTGTCGCGTTTCCAGCCCGGCGATAGCCGTGGCCGTGAAAAAGCCTGCATCATTGTTTCCGACTCTACCCTCATTTTCAAGGCTGGGGCGAGAACATTCGTTGAGATGGCGGAAGACTTTAAAGCTCTGACGGGGCCTGGTCATATCCTTCAGCAATACACGAATGTCCGGCAAAAGGCGATTTGGGGAGGCAACCTCCACTCGATCGTTGAGGCAGTTCACACGCTCTTGCCGCAGATCATCAACGAATCGTTAAACCCCTTGCATCTCGAGGTCGATATCGTTGTTGTGTGGATGGGCAACGAACTGTGCGGTCGCAGAGGTGTTTTCGTCGACCCAGGGACGCCACACTGGCAGATTGGTCCTGAAGGCGTTGCCGCGGAAGGGATCTGGGCGGACATTGCCGCACGTGTGTGTGGCGAAATTGGCCGTCTAGCCGCCCTTCAGGGCAGGCCAACAGTGGGTTCGATACAAATCCTCTCGGATGCCGACCCACTGGATTACGGGCTGCCAGCGGAATACAGAACAGCTATCCGAAAATTCCTCGGATACGCAAGGAGCAGGGGGTTGTATACCGCCTCTCTCAAAGAAAGCGTATGCCAGATCCCAAAGCACGACCACTACCACTTCCGCGAAGACTCTACGCATCGCGCAGCCTTGGCCTCTGTGATCGGACAGCGGATTAAAGTGTGTCAAGCTGACCACTTATTCGCAAAGATGCCCGCAGAGACGCTGGATGAGCTGGCCCGCCGTTTCCCTTTCGACCCAGAAGGAACGCGGGTATATTCCATGCAGTATGTCTTCGACAAGGCGCTGTATCGGTCCCAGCTCTCCCGCCGCCTTTTAAGGCAGGCCGAGATTCGCGAAGCTGCGAATGAATGCCCTGATCCATGGGAATCCCCTTATGTTCCTCCACCTGATCTTCCGGTCACTGGAATGCGTGAGGTACCTCAGGATGTCCTGAATTGGGAATGGGCCACAGCTCGCGAGCAGGCACAAAAGCGCGCGAAAGAGCAGGCGGAAGCACGTGCCCGTGCTGAGCGGAAGGATCCAGCCCCACTTAGTGGCGGCCCATCTGGCAGTGCATCATCTCGCGATGTACCGGAGGTGTCCTTTGACGATGTCATCGAGGCCATCCCTTATCGCACAGAGTCTCACCGCACTCTGTCAGCGGCGAAAGAGGGCATGACCAAGAAAGACCGGGACCCTTCCAGCGGCCTTTTAAGGGCTCGCCCACACGACTACATCGGGGTAAAATACCAAGATGACTTGGACCTGATGGAAATGTGTGGCTTCATCGACGAGGATGTGTGCCCAGAGGATCCGGAGGGGAGCGAGATCGTTCAGATCCTCCCCGATTCGATCCCGAAGGACCACCTCCCTGAGTTAGGCCTCAAACCCTATGTTGAGCGCTACCTCACAGGTGCTGTCCGAGGATCGAACGTGAAGCTCAGCTCACGGCGCGGGAAATGGGTACGCATCCAAGACCTCATTCAGCACATGTGGAAGAAGCACCGTGTGGATCTGGGAACACGGGGTATCTTGTCCATAGTCGCCTACGATAACAAATCGAGGTTTAACTTGGCAGGCCTCCCCACCGATCCACGTGCTGACTTCATCGAGACGGACATTTGGCCGTCGTGGATTTGTGCGTCGCATGGTCACAGCGAACGCATCAAAGATCAAGTGACTGATTCCTCGATTGCTCTGCATTGGTTCACGAACGATACGCGTGAGGAGCTTGGTCCTACAGCCGCCTATCAAGGCAGGCCATTCCTTGCTCTTGGGGAGTTTCCCCCACGCCTCTATCATCGAACCACGCATGATTCAGCTTTCAATATTCTCTCTACTGGCTTCACGCCGGGGTTCAACCGGAGCGGGAAGTTTCACAACTACTTCGCGAAGGCCACTCTGAGCGAGCTTGAGAATAAAGCTGGCAGCCGAGCAAACCTTCCTTATGAAGTTGTTCTCGACACTCAGGAGGTGAACCGCTATGCCTATCTGTTTGAGACAACTTCCGAAGGTATACTCACTCGCGACCCGGTGCCAGGGAGTTGCGTGCTCTACATCAGAGACACGATCAAAGGCATCATTTTGTGGTCTCGGCAGTCCGGCGAAGAGGAAGACACAATCCTTCCGGAGACTGCCCAGGATCCCATTGTCGATCCTGGAGCAGCTGAGCCGGAGCAGTTCCCCGATATTCCGGAGGAACCTTCAGCCCCACTTAGTGGTGGCCATGAAGAGGTCGAATCAGCAGCGTCTGCAACAGCAGACGAGCCTATGGTTGAAGTTGAGGTTGAGGTTGCTCCACTAGCATCATCACCAGAACCTCTTGCACTCAACGACGCCACAGCATCCGACTTCCTTCCGGAGGAAACCACAACATTGGACCAGGGGGGCGCTTCTCCACCGGAGGCACCGACTGAGTCCAGAAAGCGTGTTCGTTTCCTTGAGCCGGAAGATCCCGTTGAAGTCGAGATCGAGATCGAGCCAGACGAAGGCGATGTGAAAAAGGAGGAAGAAGTCAAGATCGAGCCGATGTTCGAGCAGGCACCGCCTCAGCCGGAATCGACTCCTTTGGCTCTCCCTCCAGCCCCCGTTACGGGTGGCCGTCACAGGGCATGTCCCCACTGCGGTACTCAACACCTTGTGGGACAGATGATATGCTTGAGCTGTGGCGTGCACATCGTGAAGCCTTCCCAACAGAACGCACGCAAGAAAGCGCGTTCAGCTCGTTGGTTCGCTGAAGAGGCCGCCGCTGCCGCTGCGGGCAAGCCACGTTCCCAGCTGACGCCAGAGGAGGTCATTCATGAAATGACCAGAGATTCCTCAACCCAGCGGGGAACTACGTCGCTTGACGCAGAGGCGTTGGACAAGGCCCGGCAGCAGCTCAAGATGGCTACAAAAGGAGGCTACACAAGCATCGTACACCGCTTCGATAACGATGTGGACTACACTATGAGTTCCATCGGCAATGGGTACGATCGAGAGTTTCTGGCCATCGAAGACGTGCTTACGCATGCTGCCCTGCCGAACCATGGCCGTTCAAAGGAGCAACGACAGTTGGCTGTCGGCACCTATGGTGGAAGCTCCGAAGGGCCAAGGAACCAGGAGATTGCCCGGTTGCTCTACTTGCACGAGTGCAATCCAGCCGCCCTTAGGGCAGGCCTGATCTCCGCAGTGAGTGACGATCCGTTTTGCATCATGTGGCTGGGAGGGGCATACAGTTTGCGTAAATTCGTAGATGTTTTCCTCCAGCACAAAATCGTGAAGATGATTGTTACTTTCTCAGAAGAGGCACTCTACGTCGATCCACGACTCGGCTATTCTGCCGAGGACTGGACTGAGTGGCTCCGTGGGAAATTCGCGGAACAGGTCGGAATTGCACGCCGTGCATACGAAGAGCGACAGCGCAACGCTGAACGCTCTCGCATCGCACAAGCCAAAGCTGATGCACGCAGAGCAGAGCAACAGCGCTACCAGGAGCAGGGATGGGATCGCGGCTACCAGCGAGGATCCCACCCCTACGGCCGCTCCTCCGGTTCCCGAGGATGGTACTAAGTACCTGATCAACATTTCGTGGTTCCGTCACGTTAACCGGTACTCCGAAATACAGCCCCTCTTAGAGGTGGCCGAATTTCCTTAAGACCAGAAAAATTTCATCTTGCATCCTCTGGCAATCACTTTGTGACAAATCCGACATCAGGTCTTTGGACCTCGAGGGGAGTCGTCAGCAGCTCCAGTGGATGATGTATTCGTCCCATGCTGCACATGTTCTTGCGACTTGTATCCACGCCATCATTCAAGGCTTGCTGGATCGTCGCCACTTTATAATGCATGTCGCGACTTTAAACTGCGCGCTAAAAGAATTAACCTGCTTCCGTATCTTCCGCTTTACGGTAGTAGAAAGCCTATGAGCCCCGAGCCACAATCCAGCCGCCTCTACGGCAGGCCACACAGCACCAAGCTTCCGTGCATGTTTGCGCCTCAGACTGACGCTTCGGCGAGGGGGGTGTAATTTGTGCACGTGTGAAGTATCATGTTGTGTGTACGGCATTGTGGCACAAGTGCTCTAACAGGAAAAAGGTAGTGACCGAATGGTACAAGCCGTGCTGTTATCACTTGGACGGGTATATACAACAGTGCGTGTGTGCAGTGGTTTACAACAACTATACTCAGAAGCTCAGCCCTGCGCTAAAACCCCGGCAGCCTTGATTCCTGTGAATGCTTCCCCGTTTCAGGACACCCACACCCGAGAAAGACGAACCCAGAAGCTTTGACCACTGCAAACTCCCAGACTCCAGAAGAGAACCCCAAGGGTTCGGCTCCACTGCCCCTAAACCCCGAGAGCCCCTAAACCCCTTATTGCGAGTGGGCATAGATGAAGGGTTGGCTTAAAGTTGGTAAATGCAACCAAGAGGCAATGACACGGCGCACAAAGTCTCGAGCATTGTAACCAGCAGTGCTAGGACCTGGACGTTGCATCGTACTACCCGTCAGAAGCTTGGCCCGGGTCCCAGCTGCAGTGTTCAGATGGTGGACGTGACTTTTGCCGGTTGCCTATCACCTTACCGTCCCTGCAACGACGTATTGATGCAGTGCACAGACATTTGCGCTATGATAGAGCCTTTGTGAAGTCTGTACCCGAAGGTTGCAGCAATGGCTCGCGAATCAGAAGACGTGGCAGTCGTGGCCTTTGATTCTGTCACTAGCCATGCCAAGATCCTGCACGTGTCATCATGGAAGGGTCGCGCTTGGTACGCGCAGGCAGTTTGCTCGGAGCAGTCGCTCAATTACTTGAGGCTTGCTGATGCTCATGATGCGCAGCCCTTTTTTTGGGCTGGCGGCAACTTGTGGTGTGCTGGTGACCATCGGGAGCCGAGAAGCCTACACCCACTGTTGTCTACGTGTTCAGTTGAGCTGTTTAATCCCGCTCTGCCCCAAGAACCAAGCATCGGCACCAGTGAGCGTCGCTTGGGCCTGCCGGAAACTTTACATCCGCTAAACCCTGGACGTACGTGTAAGAGCACGGCAGAGGACAGTTTGCACTGGAGTCGCCTCTCGTCCCGGATTTTTACGCTGCACTGAGTGTCTGGCCGCAGCCCCTCATCCCCAATCGGACACCCGTGGATGTGAGGCTCTTTGATGCTCCTGACGCCAAGGTTTGCGGTTTGCGGGGCCGCTAGCCACTAGGCCAAAAATCCCCCCCCCCTGCGCTGGCTCAGCGCTCTCACGCGCTCGCGTCGTTTTTTCCGGTCCAGTGGCACGGTGGACTTTGCTCTGGAGCTTAAAGTAATTACCTGCGGCCCGGCAATTCTCAGACAAGCTCCTCAGACGCCAGGCACGATGCCAATGAAGTCCATTTCAGGCCAGACCCTTCAAACAGCTGCATAGGTGGTTGTGGAAACAGCAGTTGTTCCAGCAATAGCAGCAGCATCGAGCGGCTGTCTTTCGCCTCCACATCGGACTGACAGGTGCCCTGGCAGCGTCACGATGTTCCAACAGGACTGTGACTCTCCAGCTTTCGCAGCTTGCAGTTAAACTTTGAGCGCGCTGCGTCCATGCAGGACAAGATGCAGGCTGGGGTTCAGGGTCGGCTGAGAGTCGAGCGGTTCAGCTTCATGAGCACAATATGAGGCTGAGTACTGGATGAGTCCTCCAAGTCCGAATTCAGACCCGTTGCCCGAGGACTGCAATTCGGTTTCAGTTGGTGAACAGCTGTGCCGGCTTCACACCTAATCAAGAACCGTGTCGAAGTGACTTGGGGACTGTTTTCGACTTTGAGATGTTTATGCAACATGGGTTAAGAGTTTAGTATTTTCAGTGATTAGGCCATCGAGAAGGCTGAGCTTTTGATGAGGTTTCGTCGGGGCCGGGCGTTTGCGGGCTGAGAATTTTGGGAAACTCTTTATTCTGAATTCTCCAGCGCCGAAACCTGCAAACCCTGCACTGTAGACACACCCAGGTCCTCCGACACTGCTCTCAGAAGCTCAGCCCTGCGCTAAAACCCCGGCAGCCTTGATTCCTGTGAATGCTTTCCCGTTTCAGGACACCCACACCCGAGAAAGACGAACCCAGAAGCTCTGACCACTGCAAACTCCCAGACTCCAGAAGAGAACCCCAAGGGTTCGGCTCCACTGCCCCTAAACCCCGAGAGCCCCTAAACCCCTTATTGCGAGTGGGCATAGATGAAGGGTTGGCTTAAAGTTGGTAAATGCAACCAAGAGGCAATGACACGGCGCACAAAGTCTCGAGCATTGTAACCAGCAGTGCTAGGACCTGGACGTTGCATCGTACTACCCGTCAGAAGCTTGGCCCGGGTCCCAGCTGCAGTGTTCAGATGGTGGACGTGACTTTTGCCGGTTGCCTATCACCTTACCGTCGCTGCTACGACGTATTGATGCAGTGCACAGACATTTGCGCTATGATAGAGCCTTTGTGAAGTCTGTACCCGAAGGTTGCAGCAATGGCTCGCGAATCAGAAGACGTGGCAGTCGTGGCCTTTGATTCTGTCACTAGCCATGCCAAGATCCTGCACGTGTCATCATGGAAGGGTCGCGCTTGGTACGCGCAGGCAGTTTGCTCGGAGCAGTCGCTCAATTACTTGAGGCTTGCTGATGCTCATGATGCGCAGCCCTTTTTTTGGGCTGGCGGCAACTTCTGGTGTGCTGGTGACCATCGGGAGCCGAGAAGCCTACACCCATTGTTGTCTGCGTGTTCAGTTGAGCTGTTTAATCCCGCTCTGCCCCAAGAACCAAGCATCGGCACCAGTGAGCGTCGCTTGGGCCTGCCGGAAACTTTACATCCGCTAAACCCTGGACGTACGTGTAAGAGCACGGCAGAGGACAGTTTGCACTGGAGTCGCCTCTCGTCCCGGATTTTTACGCTGCACTGAGTGTCTGGCCGCAGCCCCTCATCCCCAATCGGACACCCGTGGATGTGAGGCTCTTTGATGCTCCTGACGCCAAGGTTTGCGGTTTGCGGGGCCGCTAGCCACTAGGCCAAAAATCCCCCCCCTGCGCTGGCTCAGCGCTCTCACGCGCTCGCGTCGTTTTTTCCGGGTCCAATGGCACGGTGGACTTTGCTCTGGAGCTTAGAGTGATTACCTGCGGCCCGGCAATTCTCAGACAAGCTCCTCAGACGCCAGGCACGATGCCAATGAAGTCCATTTCAGGCCAGACCCTTCAAACAGCTGCATAGGTGGTTGTGGAAACAGCAGTTGTTCCAGCAATAGCAGCAGCATCGAGCGGCTGTCTTTCGCCTCCACATCGGACTGACAGGTGCCCTGGCAGCGTCACGATGTTCCAACAGGACTGTGACTCTCCAGCTTTCGCAGCTTGCAGTTAAACTTTGAGCGCGCTGCGTCCATGCAGGACAAGATGCAGGCTGGGGTTCAGGGTCGGCTGAGAGTCGAGCGGTTCAGCTTCATGAGCACAATATGAGGCTGAGTACTGGATGAGTCCTCCAAGTCCGAATGCAGACCCGTTGCCCGAGGACTGCAATTCGGTTTCAGTTGGTGAACAGCTGTGCCGGCTTCACACCTAATCAAGAAACGTGTCGAAGTGACTTGGGGACTGTTTTCGACTTTGAGATGTTTATGCAACATGGGTTAAGAGTTTAGTATTTTCAGTGATTAGGCCATCGAGAAGGCTGAGCTTTTGATGAGGTTTCGTCGGGGACGGGCGTTTGCGGGCTGAGAATTTTGGGAAACTCTTTATTCTGAATTCTCCAGCGCCGAAACCTGCAAACCCTGCAGTGTAGACACACCCAGGTCCTCCGACACTGCTCTCAGAAGCTCAGCCCTGCGCTAAAACCCCGGCAGCCTTGATTCCTGTGAATGCTTCCCCGTTTCAGGACACCCACACCCGAGAAAGACGAACCCAGAAGCTCTGACCACTGCAAACTCCCAGACTCCAGAAGAGAACCCCAAGGGTTCGGCTCCACTGCCCCTAAACCCCGAGAGCCCCTAAACCCCTTATTGCGAGTGGGCATAGATGAAGGGTTGGCTTAAAGTTGGTAAATGCAACCAAGAGGCAATGACACGGCGCACAAAGTCTCGAGCATTGTAACCAGCAGTGCTAGGACCTGGACGTTGCATCGTACTACCCGTCAGAAGCTTGGCCCGGGTCCCAGCTGCAGTGTTCAGATGGTGGACGTGACTTTTGCCGGTTGCCTATCACCTTACCGTCGCTGCTACGACGTATTGATGCAGTGCACAGACATTTGCGCTATGATAGAGCCTTTGTGAAGTCTGTACCCGAAGGTTGCAGCAATGGCTCGCGAATCAGAAGACGTGGCAGTCGTGGCCTTTGATTCTGTCACTAGCCATGCCAAGATCCTGCACGTGTCATCATGGAAGGGTCGCGCTTGGTACGCGCAGGCAGTTTGCTCGGAGCAGTCGCTCAATTACTTGAGGCTTGCTGATGCTCATGATGCGCAGCCCTTTTTTTGGGCTGGCGGCAACTTCTGGTGTGCTGGTGACCATCGGGAGCCGAGAAGCCTACACCCATTGTTGTCTGCGTGTTCAGTTGAGCTGTTTAATCCCGCTCTGCCCCAAGAACCAAGCATCGGCACCAGTGAGCGTCGCCTGGGGCTTGCCCACAGAGAAAAAGGGAGGGTGAAACGAGTGAGACTCCACGTCCAGGGCTTACACACTGCCGCAGATTCGCAGGCGGACTTCTTGATGTCACGCTCAGGCTGGTTCAGCAGCCTGTCGGTCAGACATCTCGTCCTTCGAGTATGCCTTGAGCAAATCCAGGATCAATCAGACAGCATCGCCCTCATGTTGTCCGGTTGAGGGTAAGTCATTTCCAAGATGAAAACCCGAAGCACACAACCCGAAAACTGTTTGAGGTTTGCCGGCCGAGGGAGCCATCTACCCATATCATTCAAAACGTTTCCGGGTACTTTTTCCTTCTTGGCTGCACTGTGCACCAGCTGCAGCCCGCTCTCAGAAACAGCGTGCTTGAAGAATGGAAGTCCGGGGTGTACAACCGGGAAATGGTATGCGACGTGAGACGTCCAAAATCCTGCATGAGTCGCATAGTTTCCTTAAGGTTTCAGGGGTGCAATGATTTCGCGGTCGGTCGGGGCCCAGCGGCTTAAGCTTTTTCATGCAGCTGAGGTGTTTTATTCAAGGGTAAGGGGTTGAGGAGTTTAGAAGGTTTTGGGCTCGGAGGGTTGAGGCTTTGGGAAGGTAAGGGCAGTCAAGTCGGGAAACAAAAGGAAATGGGTGTCAATAGGCAGAGGTAGGAACGCGTCGACAACGTCGTTTCTGCCTGATTTTGGAGCCGCTGGGCACTGGTCTAGGGTCAGTGATGCTCATGATGCGTGCCCCTTTTGGGCTTCTGAACCGTCCGGGTCAGGAGCGGCCAAGACTTGACTTGGCTTGTGCATGTGAGGCCGCCAGGCTTGAAAGAGTAGGTGTCATGATGTGCCCAAAATCGCCCTTGCCCGCCTTGGTAAGAAGTTCAGCAAGAAGAGTTCAGTGATGCACCGTATTGACGAGCTTGAGATTTGATTACCCAGGCCTTTGGATGTCGATGAAAGCAATTCGGCGGAGGACCGGCTGCCATCAAGAGTCCCTGCGGTGACACAGAATTTTTAAGGCTTTATCTGCTTAGAGTGGTTAGAGAGTTTCCTTCCTCTAAAGGCGGCGAGCCTCCGTGACAACGCTGAGCCTGAGCCCTGGATGTTTGGTCTGCTTCTGTTTGATGCTGAGATCAGAGCAACCTCGTGTCTGCCCTGTAACTGTTTTGAATTCTAACCTTCCTCGCGATGGAAGCAGCACATCGCTGATCTTGTTTGCACAAACCAGGCTGGAGTTTCCACTTGATGCGACGCCAAGGGCTTGCGACGTGCTTTTCGGCTTGAAAGGCGAGCTCCTTGGTACCTTGTTGGCTGTTCCACACAAGCTCAGGGACTCACCAAGTTCTACACTCACCCCCGAGTGTCGTGGGCCACCACTGCAGGACAAGTGCTGCGAGTTGGGAATCGAGTCACATGCTTCTGTGCTGCTCACAATCAGGACTGCCAGTCTCCAGACCTCTACAGCCTCGACAGCCCTTCGAACAGCCCCCGGTTGGAACACGAGATGCCAACGGAGCCTATGGCAACACTGGATCACATATGCACACACGCTTAAGGCCGCGGGACCGTTCTGATGCCGTGGACACTTCCTTGGAGGCAGTGTGAACCTCCCGAATTGCTTAGGGCTAACAGGATGCGCTGCCCCGTCTTGTTGACTCGTTTCGCGAGCTCTGCCAAGAAGTTGACCTCATTCGTGAGGCGCGCGCGCGAAAGGATCTTCTGCGTCGGGCGGAGATCTTCCTGGAGGCGGCATGTCATGACTCTTCACTTGCAAAGACACAGGGGACTTGTTGGGCTTGGCAGGGCTTCACCCCAAAAGAGGCGCCGAAGGAGCTGCCATGCACGTTTTCGTTTGTGTACGCTGCTTGCTGCGTAATGGGTGTGTGTGTGTGTTGCGAAAATGCATCTGCTGACATGTCTTAGCGGCATGGTACAGGGACTTTGAATTGAACAGAACGGCCCTCGGGCGGGATGCAGAGCCCAATCGCAAGACTTGCGTTTCCAATAAGTATGATTCTATGATCCTTGCGCTGTTGGGTTTGGGTTAATGTTTCGGTTTTAATCCCACTCCGTTCCTTGGAAAGCTCCGGGTCGACAAAGCGCTCAGGACTCTAGCGCATTGAAGGTCGGTTTGTCTGTCTCTTCGTCGTTTCGTGGCATTCGTTCGTGGCAGCACCTCATCAGGCAGACTGTCCGAGGTCTGTGTTCATGTCGCTGGTCATCGCGTCCTTTCGCGACGCGCTTTAGCCGTTTTAGCCCTGAGAACTTCGCCGTCGTACTGGCATTAGATAGCCTGCTGACCCGATTGTCCGGAAATATGACAGGACCGGACCGTGCAGGTGTGCCCTCAGCTGCTGCGCAATGTGTCTTGTTGCCTCGTTTCGTGAAGTCTGCAAAGAAGCTGACCTCATTCGTCTGGGCGCGCTGGAAAGGATCTTCTGCGGCGTGCGGAGCGCTTCCTGCAGGCGGCATGTCATGACATCTCACTTGCAAAGACACAGGGGATTTGTTGGGCCTGGCAGGGGTCCATGGACGAGCTGGACGAAGAAGTTCCGCAAGAAGTGCTGGTGCACTTCAGGATGCTTGGCCTGGCCGTGGCCTTGCATGCCGCGTGCAACCAGTAGCAGTACTTGTTTTCTTTGTCGGAGCTGGTGAGAATCGAGGAACCGGATGCCACACTTGACGCCGTCAGGCACGAGCAGTTCAAGCTTGCAGCTTGTGACATTGAGTTTTTGCGGATGCAGGAGCCGGTACCGAGTGTTGGCATTCCAATGCCATCCAGACAAGCATCCTGGCCGCCCCGCAGCCACGAAGGAGCAAGGAGCCCGGGTGTGCTATGGCCGGCTCGTCGTGGTCATTGTTCTAGGGAGAAGACGGTCTTCGACGGTTGCTTGTTATCTAGTTTTGATTCCTGACGAATGTTTATAAGGCAGCTGCAAACAAGGAGACCTTTTCAGCAACAGCTTTGCTCAATTCGTGTTCTGGAAGCCTCCCTGGTCTTGTGAACAAGTCATGAAATGATGTGCTGGGTGCCCAGGGTTGACCAAGAGACCTTGATTCTCAATGCTTCTCAGATCTCAGCAGCTGCGCTTGTTTTTTTAATCCTTGTTTCTGACATGTATGGATAAGGTTTGCGGAGCTGCACAAGATGTCTTGGCTCTATTCAGGATGCTGCTTATAAGCACCAAGCGAACCCCAAGACATCCTTAAGGCCTGAGCCTGAACAATATGTATTCCACCATTTGTCGATGCTTCGAAACTTGAGACATTGGAGGAATGGGACGCTTGCAAACCACCATTTCTGCCGCGGCTTTCCATCATATCATTGAAAAGATTTTCACTGCATGGTATTCGAAGACCCCCATCCCGCCAACACGCCTGCTTACAACGCAAGCAACCCGACTGCTTCTAAGCAACACCATTGCGCTCATGAGCAACATACTGCTTGTAAGAATCGCAACTTTTTGCGCCGCTTGTTTGTAAAGCCTCCCCTTCACGTTTTGTTAACCCTCCCTCGTTTCCAACTCGTCCACGATGGCTCCTGCGTGAACCATGAGCACCACTTTTTTCAACCTTCCTCATCTCGCCCCTCCCCTGACATGGAAACGCGTTTTATCCAACCCCCAACCTCGTTTTTTCCATCCCCCTGACCCGTTATTTCGACCCCCGACTTTTGCCAGCGCACTTTCTCAACCCCTTTCCCCTCCCTGCTTAATGAATGAACTTTTCCATTATATCGTATGCATAAGCCAAAACAATCGAAATCATTGCTGATATACCAAACAGAAATATGCATGTTCATGACATTGATCGTGTTGCATTGTTACAAACAAACGTCCAAGACCGTGCTTTCTGTTGCTCAGTAAGCTGTTGTCAGCAAGGTTTCAGGATCTCGCTGCGGCGTACGAGGCAGTCGCGCAGCACTTGGCAAAAAAGCCAGAGTCCGTAACCTTGCACGCTTCTTGTACTCATGATGGTCAAAACCTGGCATGCCGACATTGCATGTGTACCTGAAACATCGCAGCTGTTGGCTCTTTTCGGTTTCCGCGCCCGGGAGAGGCCAGGAGCTTCATGACCTTCCACATCGAATTCTTTGTTATTTTGCAGCAACTCGTGCTCTTTCTGGAAGGCCCATGGAGTCCCTCCTTCGTGCCGTGCGTGCGGAACAGCAAAAGGTTGGACCCTCAGGGTACAGCTCGAAGCATTGATCTCGAGATGGCAAACGACCTCGTCGTCTTGGCAGCAACAGTCACGTGTCGTGCTGGTCATCTTCGCACGCGTCGTCGATCTTGGATCATCGAAGCCCGAATCTGCAGCAGCAGCCGCATGCATACGGCATCACCGTCCTGGAAGCTGGCATCGTTTTGTTGGGACTCTCATGCGGTATGTTGCCGACAGTGTTCGCAAGTGTCAACAGTCATCATACATCATGCATCGAGGGGTCGGTGTCGCCAGGTATATCTGGCATTATCAAAGTGTCGATAATGTCGGACGCGCTTTTGTGCACACCTATTGTTTGTTTCGCTGAACCACTCGGCCCCTTTAGTGCAATCGTTCAGGGGCCTCCCACCATACAACAGCAGACGCCACATTAGGCCGAAGGATTCTTTACATACACGTCCCACTCATGATGGGGTTTTCGCCGTTTCGTTTTGAGGTCGTCTTCGGATTCTTTTGTCTGTGCACATCCACTCTTCTCAAGCTGCACCCAAGCTCTAGATTGACATCAAAGCGCACCTGCCGCACCGAGATTCTTTGCCGGAGTGCGGACTGCTCAGATACAGGGCTTTGGATGTGGCCCGTACTTTGTCGTTCACGTGAACGCATCATGCCCCGCTATAACGACAATGCAGGGACAGGAAGCTGCACTCCACCAGGCCCGCCGATGCATTTGCTGCAAAGCTTTCACTGCTTAGGGTTGTGTGTGGTGGAACCAGTCCGCAGCAACCCTGCTCGAAGCTGTGTGCCATCCGTTGGTCGTTCCGTGGTTGTATTCAGGCAGAGACCAGCGGGTTCGCGAAGGCACCCGCGCAGCGATCAGTGCTTCGAAGGATCCTGAAATCTCCACTCAGACAGGTCTCCGTGGAGGAACTTCTACGGTGGAAGGTGCGACGGCGTGTGCGCAGTTTTCCCAAGCTGTCATTCTTGCGCTGTGTACTGAACTGCGGTTTTCAGTCAACTGTGCAGGCTCAGAGGGAAGCCCTGGAGAAGCACGAAGCTCAGACGTACTCCTCTGCAGCGCCACGTCCATGCTGGGGTTCAGGGACAAAAAAACTCACAAGCTGCAAAAACTTAGGGAGCTGTCGATTGCAAAGCAGCTCATCTCCGAGATGAAGAAGGCTGCTCCGATCCTGGCGGCTGTTTGGATTTATCGGGTTTCTTGGAGTGCCACGTGCATGCAAGTGGGAATTTGGGAGATCCTCGGTGCTGTGGGGGTTTCGCCAGATCCCATTGTTCTTTTTCCCAGAACCCTCTGGGGTTGGGTTCTCCTTCAGCATTTCCACCGGGCGAGGTCGCAGTGCGACAGGTAAAGGCCGAAAAGACTCTTGAGACCAGTCGAAATGGACGAGGGAGGGTGCGGCGCACGTGAGGGTGGCCACGAGCTGAGATGCTGTTTGTCCGGGTGGTCGAGCGCCTGTTCTTGCAGGGACGCGAAACAGGTGTTCGGTCGGTGGGGACCTCCACGAATAGGGGGCTCGATTCTTGCCACGTTTTGTTGCACAGGGGTTTCTCGTGTATTCCAGCAAAAACACGTGGGGAACTGTTTTTTTTGAGGGGTTGGCTTTTGCTGATGATTGAACTCAGGAATTCCTCGACTGTTTGTAGCGCACGCTGGAATGATTGGCGGCATTGCAAAGCAGTCTGAAGATGGTTGTTGCGACCTCACAAAACATTATCCAAGATAAAGGCTGGTGCGGGCGCCTCAATTGGCGGTATTTCTTGCGTTTGAAATAAATACACGGCTGTGTGTGAGTGTGTGTGTGGATTCTGCCTGTCAATAGAAAGTGCGTGGGGGGAAGGAGCCTGAATCGACGTTCCTGTGAGCCGGCTGGATCACAGGCTACATGATCGTAGATATTCATTGATTTGTAGTACAAGCTTTAGTCTGGAATCCGAGTTTCCGTGAGCCGGCACAGGGAGGGTGGCCGAGAAACCAGGCCCGGGCAGTCCTGCCGGTGTCTACACACATGGCCGGCTTGTTGTGTCGCGAGAACGGTCGAGGCTCGCGCAGTACCGTTGGGGTGTGGTGAATGCGGACAGTCGGTACGGCTGGTGGAGCGTAAGGAAGACCCAGGTGAGGGTACCATACAGTTCGGTAGTAGTTTTTGCGCCGCCGTGAGACGTAGGTGCAGGATAGCCTGCAGCAGTGCATGCAACAGCTTAGACGACAGCGAGTGTGGATGAATGCGGAAGAGTTCTGGGTTCCCGCGTCTATGCGGGCAATTTTCAGCACAGGGAGTGGACATCTATGGGCGCCTGATGTTAGTGCAGAATCTTCGCGCTCGCGTGCTGGCTCATGGGTGCGAAAGTGTCCTTTTCTCTGCCAGGCCCTGTCCTCTTCTGCCAGGCCCTCAGCGCGATCAGCAGCTATAAACCCAAAATCTCTTGAGCCATAAGCTTCTGAACCCAAATGGCGTGCAGGGTGTGCAATTTCTAGAAACGCGGAGTCCTGTCGACACACAGAGTAGCCACTTGTGAGCGATCGTGCTGTACGTCGTTACAGGATCCTCCTAACCCCAAGAAAGTAAACAATGTTTCAGTGACTATTTTGGCTGCTTTCCTCAAAGCCACCAGCATAGAGCCTTAGGTTTAGGATGTGCCGTTTCGGCGCCAGATAGTTTACGGTCAAGTTCCTTCAGGACAACTTCAAACCAGAGCTTGCGAATGCCGACGAGATTCCCACGCAGGAGATGCCCTAAATCCTTAGCCCTGGTCAGTTTTCCATCGCCGGGGCTTGTCAAATTGGCATGCACGCTTTCTGGAGGACACCTATTGTGAGTGTGCCCATTCCAGTCCTTTTGCTTTGAATCCTTGAGAGGCCGATTCGCAAGCCGAGCTTGCGAAGGCAAGCGAGATGCTTGCACAGGAGGAGCTTTTCTGGGTGAGGTATGGGCTTGAGCGCAGGGTTGATAGAGTTCATGCAAACATTCATTCGCGGCTTGAGGCATGTTGGGCTTGAAGGTTCAGGTGCAGAAAGCAAGGGGTGTGCAGCTTACGGAGGTTGTTAGATCCGGTTTGGGGTAGGTGGCCTGGCAGGTTTTATCTCTTGGCCACTGTCGTTCGCGGCTGCAGCGAAATGTCATAGCGTCCAAAAAGCTACAACACTAAACTTACGTATAACTTGCTATGACCCTAGACCCAAGTACCTCATCAGCAGATGCTGGAGACAGGGATATTCCAATTAAGCTTCCAACCCCTCCGTCTTTGATTAACCAAGCCTAAACCAAAAAAACCCTAAGCAACTCAACCGTAAACCCACTCAAGACTGAGATCAGAACAGCAATCTCACCGTTTTTGACCCCTCTCTCGCTAGGACAACCCGGAATCCGACATTGCCAACGCCGGCGAGATGCCCTTCCAGGAGATGCTTTTACTGGGCTTGGTGGCATAATCTTTGTTGGACTACGAGTTGATGGTTTTTGCTTTGCTTTTTTACGTTTGGGGGGTTGAAGTCCGGCCTGGCATCCCGCAACTTGTCAAGACATCTGAATCAAGGATCGGTTTATTGCCCCCACTCAGTGACAGTTGAAATAGAGTTTCCAATACTAGTGTGTGTATATATATAAATATGTACATATCCACGTGGCCCTTAATATGCTAGCCCATCAAAGCCCTAGATCGGTCGGGCTCCAAGCTTGGGTTTAGGGGCTCGGTGTTTCAGATTTCAAGGGTTCACGGGTTTAGGGTTTAGGGGTTTAGGGGTTTAGGTTTGAGGTTTCAGTGGTTCAGGTTGATTTAAGGGTTAAGGGTGTTTGGCCTAGATGCTGTCGGGTTAATATCATCTCAGGCCCCCAAATTTTTCATGCCCTGCAAGCTGAAACCTATGCCCCAAACCCCGATTTCAACCCTGCACCCTGAACCCGAAACTTGAACCACAAAGGTACGGTTAGCAGGAATCCTACAGTCCACAAGTTAGTCCAAGATGATCCCCCCGAGCCCAACATCTTGCTTTGATGACTGCTTCATGTCCGGTCTTCGTCTAGCTGTCTGATTTATTGGGCCCAGTACTCGTCAGGGCCATGGTTTTTTTTTTTCGAAGGTGCGGCCAACCCTTGTTTGCGAGGTGCGGCCAAGGGTCCCTGGTGCATGCGGTCCCCTAGTCCTCTGGTCCTGGGTCCTGTGGTCCCCTGGGCCTCCGGTCTGCTGGTCCTCTGGTCCTGTGGTGTCCGTGCATGCGGTCCCCTAGTTTTCTGGTCCTTGGTCCTGTGGTCCCCTGGTCCTCTGGTCTGCTGGTCCTCTGGTCCCGTGGTCTCCTGGTGCCGTGGTCTCCTGGTCCTGCGGTCCGCCGGTCCCTCGGTCCCGCAAAAGCAACAAGAAAGCAAACAAGGAATAACAAAAATAAAGCAAAATTTCAGAAGTAAGAAAACCAGAAGAAAGATGATGAAGGAAAGAAAGCCAGGAAGAAAGCACAAAAGAAAGCAAGAAAGCAGAGGAGCTAGCAAGGAATGAAAGAGAAACAAGAACGGGAATCCGTTTTTGTTTGCGTCCTTCTTTTCGGTCCTCTTTTTTTTGCCTCCACGTCCTGTTATTTACACAGGGAAGGAAGAAAGCAAGGAAACAAGGAAGGAGGAAGGAAGGAAGGAAGAAGGAAAGAAGAAGGGAGAGAAGGAAGGAAGGAAGGAAGGAAGAAAGCAAGAAAGCAAGGAGACAAGGAAGGAAGGATGGAAGGAAGGAAGGAAGGAAGGAAGGAAAGGAAGCAACTAAGCAAGGAAGAAGGATCGAAGGAAGAAAGGAAAGAAGCAAAGGAACGAAGGAAGGAAGGAAGGAAGGAAAGGAACGAAGGAAGGAAGGAAGGAAGCAAGGAAGGAAAGAAAGAAGGAAGAAAGGAAGGACGGTAGTACATCAGTATATAAAGTAAAAACACATATACATATATATATATATATGTATACATAGTATACATAGTATACATAGTACATGTAGTATATATAGTATGTATACTAGATATAGTATGTACAGTATATACATATAACATGTGTATATATAATATATATTCATATAGTATATACATATATATATATGTAGTATATATATGTAGTATATATATATATAGTATATAGAGTTTATATTGTATATTTTTATCTACAGTATATATAGTATATATAATGTATAAAGTATATATAGTATATATATAGTGTACATAATATATACAGTATGTATATATGTATATATATATATAGAGTATATATGTATAGTATATGTAGTAGATTAAGTAGATATAGTATTAGTATATACAGTTTATATAGTATCTATAGTATATATTATTTTATATAGTACATACAGTAGATATAGCATATATAGTAGATATAGTAGATATGGTAGATATAGTAGTTATAAGAGATATAGTAGATATAAGAGATATAGTAGGTATAGTAAATATAGTAGATATAGTATATATATATATGTATATATTATATACATATTGTATATATGGTATATATATATATATATTATATAGTAAATATAGTACATACAGTATATACAGCATACATATATATATATATATGTATATATATATAGTATATATAGTCTATATAGTATATATAGTATATATAGCATATATAGTAAGTATAGTGTATATATATATATATATATAGTGTATATATATATATATATATATACATATTCATACAGAGAGAGAGAGAGAGAGAGAGAGAGAGAGAGAGAGAGAGAGAGTGTGTGTGTGTGTGTGTATATATATATATACATACATATGGAGGGCCCATTATTTTGGATCTTGTTGTTGTTTTTTTTTGTTTGGTGTTTTTCCATGGTTTTCCTGGGGAAAACACTATTTTCCTCACGTTTTGGACGGATTTGGTGTGCTTTTCTTGGTTTTTCCACCTGAAACGAAAAGAACCCAGGAAGACAGAACGAAACACCCCAGAACAAGGACCAAAGCAAGGAAGAAGAACAGAAAGAAAGAAAAGAAGTAAGACAGACGGTTGGAAATTCAGGTTCGGAACCCAGATTCACAACACGGATTTTCTTGGGTTGTTGTTTCAGCGGGGTTACACGCGAAGCAACACAATCAATCATGAATGACTTGGAAGCTCTCTTGAGCCACGAAGTAATCAACAATAACGTGTTTGCCAGCCGGTCGTTTGCTACGAAATAAATAAAACCGTGTTCGTCAACACAAAAAAAATGAAGCCAGACAACAATGCTTCAGGGGGTTTTAACGCGAAGAAGACCAAATCAATCCTGAAGGATTTAAAAGGTTTGCAAATGGGGGGGGCTGCGCCCCCCCCAACCCCCCCGCTTTTTTAGACTAAACTCCCCGCTCTCTAAAGCCACGGAAAATGCACAAAAACGTATCCGCCAACACACAAGCAGGGGAAGCCAGACAATAATGCTTCAGGGGGGTTTAACGCAAAGAAGACAAAATCAATCCTGAAGGATTTAAAAGGATTGCAAATGGGGGGGGCTGCGCCCCCCCCAACCCCCCCGCTTTTTTCAGACTAAATTAACTCCCCGCTCTGTAAGCCCGCGAAGAAATGAACATACACGTATTCGGCAACACACAAGAAGGGGAAAGCCAGACAGCCACGCTCCAGGGGGTTTAACGCGAAGAGCAGCAACAACACGACGACATCAACGACACCACCACCACCAACGACGACAGCAACGACATCAACGACACCACCACCGCCACCAAGGCAAATAGTTTTGGAAATGGCTTCATTTCCTATAATTTAATTTGTTTGTGATGCTCTTTTTTTTAAATCAGTTTTTTGTTGATCCCTGGATTTCATTTGTTGTTGATGATTAGTTTTTTTTGATGCTTCACCCAGGGATCCTGCGCTTCGAAGCGCTGGCGCTGTGGTGCGGCGCCAATTGTCTACGTCCCCGATGAACCCTCCACAGGGATCCTGCCCCTCGAAGCGTTGGCTCTGTGGTGCGGTGCAAATTTTCTACGTCCCCGATGAACCCTCCACAGGGATCCTGCCCCTCGAAGCGTTGGCTCTGTGGTGCGGTGCAAATTTTCTACGTCCCCGATGAACCATCCACAGGGATCCTGCGCCTCCAAGCGCTGGCGCTGTGGTGCGGCGCAAATTCTCTACGACCCCGATGAACCCTCTACATGGATTCTGCGTGTCGAAGCGCTGGCGCTGTGGTGGGGCGCAAATTCTTTACATCGCCGATGAACCCTCTACAAGGATCCTTGGTGTCCAACCTGAACAAATCCTTGGCCGCACCTCCGAAAAAAGAGGGTTGGCCGCACCTTCGAAAAAAAAAAACCCCCCCGCCTACTCGTCAGGTTTCCTATAGACATCCCCAAGACCATGGTCTACCAATACTCTCCAATGCAGTCTTCTTTTGGTGGCTGCTCGTGTTCTTTATTGCAGGGTCCTAACCACATCCGTCGCATCCTTCTTCAGCAAGTTCGATGCCCCTACCTGGTTCCTCCTTCCCAGACCAGAGAGGTCATCTGACTTCTCTCGCGACACTGTCCCTGCCTTTGGGTCCCTGGATTTGACTCGGGCAAATCTTCCGGCTTCGTTGCGTCTGCACAGCTTGCTTGGCCCGTCTATGGGCTCGATGGCCGTCACCTTCTTGGGGTATGCAGGCAGCATTTCCTTGCTAGGGACACCATCATCCAGTGAGCATCTTGGGAAGACTCTGCAGCCGTTTTCCGAGCTGACGAGCGAGGCCCAAGGTCTCGAGGGGCTAATCGCCTGCTGCCTGAATGGCATAGTTCACTCGAGAAGCCAAGTGTTGACGGCTGGCAGCTTTCCCTGCAATCAGCAAGGGGCTGAAAGCTAGTGATGCCCTGAGCTTGCGGACTTGGTAGCTTGTGCGGAGGGGGTCAGAGCGTTCTTTCATGCTTGTAGTCCAGCTTCTGTTTCTGGGTGCAGGTTTTTTCTCCCACACGTGGTTTGCCTTGCATTCAAATATGTGTAGGCAGAAGGTCCAACCACATTCTAGCATTCTAAAATCTTGAAAATCCTTGCTTTATTTCTCTTCTCCTGCGAGGCTTCGCATGCTGCGAATGCCAGCGAGACACCTGCAGAGGAGACCTGAATGTCTATTGGCCTTGGGGCTTGCAGGAAGAATAGCACCAGCACCTATCCAAGTACCGGGCTAATGGTCCTTCTAGTGGGTAGTTAGGCTCCAACGGCGGGTGGTTGGGGGTCTAGGTATCGGCTTAAGGGGTTCATTGTTTAGGGTTTTGAGCGCCAGGATTTGGGGCTTTACAGGTGGAGTTGCCGCATGAGGAGAGACATGGCAGAGGCGACGGAGTGTATGGATCAAGAAGCTTCTGGGGTTTGGGTGACATTTGCTATTTGAGGCGGCATTTCAGGCTTTCAGGCTTTCTTAGTGTTCCAGTGTAATTTGAGCTGTAGGCTTGCAAGCCAGAAGGAAGATGCGTGCGAGTATTTTTGAATCAAACCGTGAACGGCGCTGTAAGAACCCGACCTCGTTGTAGAGTTGAAAGCTCGAGGCGGGGTCCTGGGTTCAGAGTTTGAGGGTGTTTACCCTTCAGATGTTTTCGGGTTCATACAGGGGGTTACAATGTCAGTCTCCAGTGCCTTTCGTGCTGCTCCTCCGCAAGCTGCTACTCCTGTTGTGTTGAGTTTTTGGGTGTCGTGTTTGGGGTTAAGGATACTGTACGACACCAGGAATGACATTACTCCGACGAGTGCAACCATCTACCTGTCTTCTCATCTTGCAAGACCAACACCAAATGGTGAGGCAACACACCAGGCTTGTCATAAGAGTGTTCGCAGCAACAGTACTAGGAAACGACAATGGTTTTGTACGGCGGAGAGAGGCATGCAGCAGGGCCTGGAGGGCTGCTTGAATTCCTGTCTCGGCGGTGATGGAGCCATCCCTTAAAACTGCAAACCCCGAGCTCCAAAACCCTCAACACCAGAACTCCAGATCCAAAACCTTACACCATGAAGCCCGAATCCCTAAACACACGCGCACACACACCAAACCCAAAATCCAAAGCTTCCAAATTCGGATTCGTCCACCTCAAAGCCCCACTGAATGTTTAGTCCCATGCCTGGAGGCTCCCAGGCCCAAAACTGCTAATCCAATGTCTTCTTCATGCTCAAAGCATCCGACGACCTGTACACCGCCCAAAAGTGCATCTTTAACCAATGCTACCCTGCTGCATCACCCCCAAGACTCTCGCAAAGAGGGCAGGCGCAAAGGCATGAAGGGAAGTGTCGCCTTTGCTTGGCCCGGAAATGCCCGGAAGCTTCCTCACATCAAGGTTTTACGAGTAGCCTAAGCCCCAGCCATGACAGCCATGAGCCCTTTACACTTTTATTATTGTATGACTTGGTTTTAGGTTAAGGTTTGGGAACCTTTAGGGCTTGATGGCTTTAGGGCTTGGGCTTCGGGCTGGACCCGAACCATGCTATACTTGTGGGTTTTAGGGTCTAGGGTCTGGAAGATGCCGGAAGCTTCGTTTGTCGCCAAATTTGCTGAGCGACGCCGCTACAAAAAGTTCAGCCGCTGCCAGTGCTCCTGCTCCTGCCGCTGCTGCTGCGGCTACGGCTACAGCTACGGCTACCGCTGCTGCTACTGCTAGTGGTGCTCCTGCTCCTGCTCGTGCTCCTTCCGGTAGCAGCAAGCAGCAGCAGCAGTAAGCAGTGGTAGTGGTCGTGGTCGTGGTCGTGGTCGTTGTCGTGGTCGTTGTGGTTGTTATTGTTGTTGCTGTTGTTGCTGCTGTTGTTGTAAGCCTCTCGGCTCAGGAAAGGTCAGGCTAGTACAGTTGCCTTTTTCCTTTCTTGCCATGGCATTTGTCAGCGCCTGAGCAGTCCCGGTCCCAAGTCCGGGAGGGAGTATTAGATTTACAGCTCTCTAACATCTCCCAGAGGTGAGGGTTGTCGGTATTGCGAAGCCGACAGGAGCCGTACTCAACATGAGTGCTGCGAAACAGCCTAGTGGTTCGACCAAGCATCAGCCCGTTCCTAAAGGGAAGGGTAAACGCTCTTATCAAAGGGCAGCACGTAAAGCTCTGCTTGAAGGTAGTGCGGTCTACAAGGGAAGGACGATGTCGTCAACAGAGCTTGGAGTTGCTCCGGCACATGTAAAGCCCACCAATCCCGGCAGAAGGACTCGGCCTTCAAAATTTACAGAAGATAAGAATCTCAGCTATCTATCCTGGAACGCAGGATCTCTCACAACAGCAGTTTGGGAAGAGTTACTCTCCGTACTGCAAAGTGCCGCATTTCAGGATGTGAAGCTGGTAGCAATTCAGGAAACACACTGGAGGGGCTCATGGCAATTCAGCAAGTCAGGTTGGCACGTGATCAGCTCTGGTTCCACAGGGGAGAAGGGAGCCGGGGTCCTCATAATGGTGCACTCCACGCTGTGCAAGTCACAGGATCTTCGCTACAACGAGGTTGTTCCAGGAAGAGTTCTCCAGGTCCGGGTGCCGAGCAACGGCATCTCACTGGACGTCTTCAGCTGCTATCAATACGTTTGGCGCTCTAAGGAGACAGTCGCTCAGAATAAGGAAACCCGGAAGCAGACCCTTCACGCCCTAAGTAAGTCCATCCGAGCTGTTCCCAATCGCAACACTCTCCTTGTGCTAGGAGATTTTAACTCCTCGCTCAAGACCGACAACAAACACGTAGGGCCATGCACGATCCAGGCTTGCAGACTCGGGCATCGCGGATCTAAGGATCTCCAGACCCTACTGTCGGAGCACCAGCTAGTCGCAACCAACACTTGGGGAGTGCATAGACCAGCCACCCACGAACAAGGCAACTCTGTTTCACAGATTGACTTCTCGTTTGTCAGGATTGCACAGTCCCAAGGCCCTGCCAGGTTTTGCCGGCCACTAAGGACCTTCCCAGTGGCATCCTGGAGGGATGGTAGTAGGCATTTCCCCCTTCTTGGTAAACTGAGGCACAGCAGGAGATACTCCGCCCAAGCCTCAAAACCCTATGACCAGCAGGCAATGGAGGACTGCTACAGACACCGTTCCCCGAAAATACAGGCATTTGCCAGGGAGGTAGACTCCCTCCTTCAGGATCATCCCCAAACCTGGCAGAGTCTCCATCAAGCAATGAACTCGGCCCTCGCGACTCACTTTCCCAAGAGAAAGGGAGCAGCACAAAGATCAGATCTCAGCATTTGGGCAGAGCGCACAGTGTTGCGCTCACTCCCAATGTCAGTCAAGGTCTTAGCAGAGTTCTTGCCGGAGTTGCAGGTCCGAATGGTATTTCGCTGCTGGCTGTCGCTGTCTCAGCAAAGTGCACAGGCGAGGGTAGCAAAGCGTCAGAAGCAGGAAAGGCGACGACAGGAAATAGATGAACAACTCGAGCAGGCAGAGCTTAAATCCAAGCAAGACGGGAGTCATTCCCTCTACAAGGTGATCAAGCGCTTCCGGTCGGGGAGGCCTCAGGAAAGAGTTCAGCTACGTGACTCAGAGGGTCGCTTCCTAACAGCCAAGGAAGAACGTAGACAATTAGAGGAATACTCCATTGAACTGTTTGGAGCAGGGGACGACTTCCCGCTCACAGGGATACAAGGCAGCCTGCACATCACCGAGCAAGAAGTTCAAGAACAGCTAGGCACTATAAAGCTTGGCAAAGCAGTTCCTAAAGAAAGTCCTCCCATAGTAGCTTGGCGCTCCCTAGGCCCCAACGCTATTCGGCTCATCTCGGACACTCTCAATAGGGAAGTCACTGCAGGAAGGCTTTCGGACAGCGTCACCTCGTCACAGATCTCTTGGCTCCCAAAGCCCCCCAAGAAGCCAGATAAGCCAACATCACTCCGTCCGATCGGGGTGATAGCACCTGAGGGCAAGGTCCTGGCAGGACTTGTGAGGCAGAGACTCAAGTCCACCCTCCATCAAGCAATGCAAGGAGTCTCTCAGTTTGGCTTCGTACCAGGTAGGGGCACAGAGGAGGCGATCTGCAAGGCCCTCACACATGTGGATCAGGCCAGGTTCAGGCAGGCCCTTACAACTAGAGCGGCTGGTAAGGGACAACAGGGGCTCAAGCTCAGGGGCAGTCTCACGATGAGCGTTGACATGAGCAAAGCTTTTGACACTGTGGACAGGCTACGATTAAGAGAAGCCCTGGAAGCTGAACAAGCAGACCCTCTTCTTATAGAGGTGGTGGGCCATCTCCACATCAAAGCCTTGTACAAGATGACAGCCAGCGATCAGAGCTTTGAGATAGCCACACGCAGGGGAATCAAGCAGGGATGCAAGCTTGCACCTTCCCTATTCGCCTTTGCATCCGGGCTTCTCTTTAGGAAGCTCTCTGGAAAAATCAGCCCCTCCGAACTAGTTAAACTTCTCACCATGTATGCGGATGATAGCTTGATTCAGTCGCATTTCGAGACTGAGTCTGGCCTCATTACAGCACTAGGGTACTGCGACCTTCTTCTGGATCAATTGGTTGAACTTGGGTTCAAGGTCAATCCGTCCAAGTCAGCAATACTGCTGCAGCTACAAGGAGGTTCAGCCTCGACAATTAGGAAAAAGCTATTTCGCCAGGTAGATGGAGAGAAGTTTGTGGAACTCCCTTCGGGCAAGTTGATATCGCTGCGGTACCAGGTCCCATACCTGGGGGTCATTCTTTCTTATCATGACTACGAAATGAAGACCCTTAAACATCGGCTGTCATCCAGTAAGCTAGCAATGTCAGAAGTCGCCCATGCAGTTAGGAACCATCGAGTCCTATCAGACAGACGTCGTCTGTCAATTTGGACAATAACTGCGTGGGCCTCTGCTCTGTATGCCCTTCACGTGGTAGGACTGACACAGCAGGGATTGCAGAAGCTCCATTCACACATGATGTACCAACTTCGGTTTGTCCTGCGGAGCTACTCCCAGGAAACGAAGGAATCCAACCAGGAGTTACTCCGGAGAGTACGGATTCCTCACGTGAAGGAGCAGCTGCAAAAGAGGCTGACACAGTTCATTAAGAGACAGCAACACTCAGATCCTCAGCTCCTCCCACACTACAAGCTGCGCGCTGAGGCAATCAGCCAGGCTCTGGAAGGCCTTGCCATTGACTTCTCCTCGCAATCAGTAGAGGATAAGATCCTGACCTGCGGCGAGTGTGGAGCATGTCTCTCTGGTACCGGGGCACTCCGTCGCCACCTGCAGAAGGCCCACCCAGACTCGCAGCAAAGCTTGAAAGGACCCAAATTTGACCCTATTTTGCATTCAATGCCAGGGTCAGCAACTTGCATCGCCTGTAGAGCAACATTCCGAACAGTGTTCTATCTGCGCAAACACGTCGAAGCATCTACATGCCCTCGGGTAGAGCTCTTGCTTCGACAGCAGGAAGAGCTCCCTCTAGAAGCCCAGAACCGGATTTCACTTACAGAAAGTCTACAGTCTGATGCTCAGGAAAATCCAGAAGGAGCAGCTCGAAATCCGGTGTTCCATGATTACCTGATGGAGCACTGTGCACTCTGCGGTCAGGTCCTTGTTGGTCAGAAAGGAGCCAAACAGCACCTAAACAAGCAGCATCCTGAAGTGATGGCCAAGCTTGAGAAAACTCTCCAACCAAGACTTGCTCAGTTCAAGGTCTTCTTTCACAAAGGAGATAGCTGTCGTTATTGCAAACTCCGTGTGGATGCCCCGGGTAGACATGCTCAGCAGTGCGTTCCACTACTGCAGGTGCACGTACTGCAGGAGGTAGCGCGTCAGCAGCTCAGTAAGCAGCCCCGAGAATATACTCGAGCAAGGCCCACGACCTCGGCGAAGACAGCCACAAAGAAGCCCACAGATTCAATGCCAGGTATTCCCCTTCCCGAATTTAGACTGGAAGGCTTTCTCCTGCTAGCCAACACTCGCAACCACTGCTATGCCAACTCAGGTCTACAGTGTCTGCACTGGCTATCTGATCCCACAGAGGCGCCTTTTCACGAGGCATCTCGGATCAGTCTACTCGCGAGAATAACCCCTGAACACAGAGTCTTCTCGGAGCTCACCACGGGCTGGCTCTTTGACGGAGGACAGCATGATTCTGCAGAGTTCCTGCAGCAAGTGTTTCGGAATCTCTCTGCATCAAAATTTGGACAGTGGGAAACTCGAGCATCAGTTCCAGAGGGTGTGATAGTCGATGAAGAAGGGGGTTCTCCCATTCATCTCGCCACGGCGATCAAGCCCAACCTGCAGGACATGCTAGTGGCATGGTCGTCTCAGGAGCGCTCATGTGCTCTCATAGAAGCTGCACAACAGGTGTGCTTAGCCTTACCGAGATTTGCAGGTGAAGCAAAGGATCACAACTGCATTGCCATTCCACAGCAAGTTCAGATTCCTGTCTTCCTAGATCACACTTCCCGAATTTCCTTCTGTACCTACACAACTGAGGCAGTAATCATTCACCTAGGCATGGAGGCCACTAGTGGTCATTATCGAGCAGCAGTACACAAACTAGATTCTTGGTATATTGGCGATGACTCTCACCCTCCTAGCCCCTGCACCCTTGAAGATCCCCTGCTGCAACAAAATTGTTACGTCATTTTCTTAGCTCGCAGCGCCGTCTCTCACGAGCTCCACGCCGTAGACATTCACCCGAACAATGTCTCTGCAAGAGCTCTTCCAGCGAGCCTCGATGGATGAGAGCTTCTCCTCTAAAAGGGGAGAGGCCGCCCCCTCAGGAGGAGATTCTCCCCTGAAACGCCAACGCGGTGGAGTTACTCCCCAGCAGGGCGGCAAAGGACAAAAAAGAGGGGGCAGAAGCAGGGGACGAGGAAGCGGAGGTCGAGGGAGAGGAGCAGCCAGATTGCAAAACGGGAACGGTGGAAACAATCACCAGGCACAAGGCAATGTATCGCAAGAGCTGATCAACGCAATAGCGCGGCTGGCGCTCCGACATGATGAGCAAATCACAGCGATCGCCTCGGATGTGACATTCGTCTCTTATGTCCGAACCGAAGATCACTCGATCCTACCTCATCTTTACGAGGAATCTCAGCGAGTCAAGAACAGTCCCATCGGGATTCCTCCCAGGGCAGCTTTGACCCTGAAGTTTCTCCGTGAACTCAAGGAGAGATTGGTGACTACCAGCCGTGATAAGAGCATACAGGAGCGCCTGCAGAACGATGAGCTGATGACGCAGGACGGCGAATGGCCGTTCCTGGAGTGGAGCCCCACCGATCAGAAGATGATCGAGACGGTGGAAGACCCTCTCACCACGGCTCAAGTCGTTTCAGGCCTGGGGGACGCAATCACTAGAATTTCCTCAGATCCGGAACACATCAAGCTCTTCAAAACTTCGCGGCCATTGACCGAAGGCATGACGGGAGGTCCGGTCCGAATCCAGATCCAACTGTCAACCAGGGCGGCCACATCTGAACTGCAGGAAACCTTGCAGTCCTTAATTGGCAACACTGCATTTTCGCTCATAAACGCGGATTTTCAGCGACTGGGAACTCAGCCATCGCCGCTGGTTCGTCAGATTCGCGATTTGCTCTCCTGATCTTCTCCAGAGGATAAGATCTCTTCAGCTCTGCCCCACGAGTGGGCGGGACTGGAACCAAGAGCTCAGTAGAAGCAAATCTTACGAAGAGGAGTTGCTCCCACCTAGCTCCTTGCCCTAGCATGCTCATGCTCGTGAGGAGCTTGAAGCGTCTTCGACGAATGGCGAGGAGGCCCTCCCGCGGAGCACTGCACTCATGTTGGCACCGCTTGAATTGCTGCACATGTTCCTCCATGACGAAGCTTTCAGGCTCAAAAGCTAATCAATTAGACTGTGGTTCAACTCCTCGACCATGTATGATCAGACGCCAACTCGACTGGCCATGATGCTGCTCCCGACGATAGCAGCGGTGCACTTTCTGCACCAGAAGTCCCAAGGTGTGGAGATACTCCCCTGGGCCGTGCTCACAGAGCTGCTAGAGAGAGTGAAGGGGCTTGGGCTCATCACTAAGGATGAGATCCTGAACCTTGCCGTGGAGATACTCCCGGAAGGTGGGATTCGACAGGTGCTCACACACCTCCACTCCATCTCGGGCATCGATGAATGGGGACAAATCCGGCACAGACGACGAAGAGCCCTGGTCGAACAGGGGATGCAGTACCTCTCTCTGGTTCGCATCCACGCTGGAGACCTGATTTCCCCAGCAAGCCTCGGTTACCACCGGTACGACTTGGAGATAATGGAACGAGAATCCCATATCACGGGATACATCGCCAAATATCTCCCTGCTGAGTACCAAGAGGCCTATCAAGCTGATGTGCAGACGTTGAGGTCTCAGTTTTTTGCTGAAGACGGCAAACTTAACCTGGCCTCGGCGACGTGGGAGGTATCTTACAATCACCTCATGGCCGCCACTTCCTGAGCCAAGTGAGAAGAGGAGATGCTCCCTAAGCAAGAGCTCCTGTAACAAATAGAGGAGTTTCTCCCTCGTTAGGCGTAGAGCTGGCGGAGTTACTCCCCAGGGGTTTTTGAACTAGTAAAGAGTCACAGGTGGAGCTTCTCCCCTAGTTGGTGGAGCTTCTCCCCCAACGAGGGGTGTACAGCTGGTGGAGTCTCTCCCTAGGGGTTTTTAAAAGCTTTGAGTCGCTGCCTGCAATAATTCTGCCTGCACTGAGCCACACTGAGCCAACAGCAATCCACCATCCGTGATGCAGGTCTCCTCGTGGTGGCCTGGAGCTCAGTGGCCTAGTCCCAGCTGCCTGCTTAGAAGCCAGCTTGAGCCAACAACCGCAGCTTTCTCTCAAGACTCAGCATCATGTCCAGACCTGAGTCAACACAGGATCCCTCGTTTCAAGCGGAGTACGAGGAATTCTGCCAGCGACGGATACGTGAACAACTTCCGCATGTCACGTATCGCAATTTCCTGCGCCAGTGGAGGCGCTCCGCTCGTGCTCACGGCGAAAGCTATCCTGCATATAAAGGAGTCTCTAAAGGTACTGGTGGACAGGAAGAGCTGGGAAGCGGAAAGGGTGGAGTCACTCCCCCTCCTCCTCCTTCCAAGAAAAGAAGTACAGGGCAAAGCGAGGGTGGAGATACTCCCCCAGCAGCAAAGGCCAAGAGTGGAGATCCTCCCTCGGGGGACCCAATCACGGAAGCTGCGATCAAAGTTCTTCAGTCAGCTGGTTATACGCCCTTTCCCAGTCTGATTTCAGACTGTGATGGGAACATCACTGACCTGAACAATCACCGAATTATGGTGACAGTAACTCAGCAGCTGCGAGATGGCCTCAATCAGGCGGAACGACCCTCCCCGGAGATAGCCAATGCTCTCCTGGAGACCTTCCTGGCCTCTCGCCGGGGACTTGCCAATGAGCCTCTGCAGCCGAAGCTTGGATATCCCACGGAGAATGGGTGGTTTCGTTTTGAGTATTCTTCACCGAACATTCTTCCTGCAGGGGACAGCGAGGTTGCGTTCCACGGCACACACCTGGAATGTTTGCATGGGATACTGGCCACAGGCAGGCTACTACCTTCGACACCTGACCTCTCCGGCACGCGAAGCTTCGAGGCACGACCAGGTGTGTATCTCCACAAGATGTCAAACAGGCATCTTGCTGCCGGTTACAGTTGTCTGGTGAGGATAGGACCTCGGCACATATTCGTGCGGCCCATGTTTGAGGTGGAGGCTGCGCACTCTGGATCGCAAAAACGTGGTAAGAAAACAAACCAACTGATATACTCCTATGATGCAGTCAAAATCCGAGCGCTGCTACTGCAAATATCAACCAAGGAGACACTCACCTTAGGTGAGTACCTCCGAGAGTGGAGTGGCTTGTTGGAGATACCACTGAGACAAGCACGGGAATCCTTTTTGGCGTTGGGATACGAACTGCCTGGCGAAGCCTCGTCAAGTGGAGTCAAGGAAGGAGGAGTTGCTCCCCTTCCGGTTTGTGAGCAGGCGTCCAGCTCACAGGGTGGAGTTTCTCCCCCGACCATGGCGTCAGAGATTGACCACAGCTCAACAACGCCACGTAGCTCCACTATAGTGGCCTGGGAGGGCCAACCAGGCGATCTAGGGGACTATTGCACTGCCTCTACGAAGCCGGAGACCAGCTTCTCGTTCGAAGTCTCGAAGGCTCTAGCAGCTTCGCTCCGGCACGGACATAAACCCTACATCAGCGTCACTTCAGCTGGTTGGGCCAAATTAGAGGACGTCCTGAGATGGCCAAGAGTGCAGGCCCAGCACGCCACGGCAGGCGACCTCATGGAGGTCGTTCGGAGTAACGCAAAAGGCAGGTACGAGCTGGGCGATTGCCAAGGCCAGAAGTACATCAGGGCTCTGCAAGGACATTCTCGCTCTGATGTGGACTCCAATGAGGTGTTGGAGGAACTCACGGAGGAGATGCTCCCCAGAATGCTGTATCATGGCACATTCTGGTCCTTGTATGACTCCATACGCCAACGAGGCCTTCTGCCTCAGAACAAGATTTCCAAGGGCCGCGGCAAAGGCGGACGTGGCAGAGAGGGACGACAGCATGTTCACTTCGTCTCGGATCGGGACTATGGGAGACCTGGTGTTTCTGGATTCAGAGATAGCTCGTCGATGCTGGTAGCGGTCGATCCACGCAGAGCCATGCAGGTAGGGGTGCAATTTTTCCGTAGCAAGAACGGCGTCATTCTCACCCCTTCCGAAGTGCCCCCTTCTGTCATAGAGTACTACCAGAGCCTGAAATCAGGTACTAAGTACGGAGGCGACAACAGGCCGCTCTGATCGTGAGGACCCTCACCTAATGGTGGAGTCCCTCCCCACACTGATAATGCAGCTGCTCACGCAAAAAATCTATGTTATGAGGCTGAAGGTCACTTCAATTTCATCACCAGACAGCAAGTATACCCCGAGGTCGCATGTGAAGCTCCGTGCGCAGTCGTGGGCCCGGATCTGCAAGTGAGTTGTCAGCCAAAAGTTTTCTGGAAGCTCTACTTGCCTTCTCGTACAGGCTCAACTCACCAGCTGTCTCGACTGTAGAAGCCATGCCTGAAACACCGAAGAAGAGTGGCAGCAGAGCGACCTCCCGAACCCCTCCTCCAGTGCGACGTCGGCCCCACCTATCCAGGTCGCCGCCAGCCAGTGACGCCATTCGGGAGTCCGACTCCGAAGACACAGCAGCCCCTAAAGCAGCCCCTAAAGCAGCTGGGCCTAAGGGCCCGCCGCCTCCGATGCCTGTTAACCTGTCAGGAAGTGGATCTAGCACAGATCGGACACCGGGCCCAGGTAAGGCACCTGGAGTGCCAGTGAAAGGTGGAGTCCCGGGAGGAGTTTCTCCCCTGGGACCACCGCCAAAGGCTGTGACCTCAACGATCTCCCATCCAGGGACAGGAGAGCTTCATGTCACCAGCACAAGTCCGGCAGGAGTTGCTCCGCCATCTACAAATAGCAACAACGGGCTGGAAATGGCGCCTGGCCTGCCTTTACTGAGTGTTTCATTGCCTCACCGCCTCTACTATAACATAGAGCTAGTGGTTCGTACCGAGCCTTCACAGCGAGGCTAGACACTCTCGCGAGACAGCAGTGTGCAAAATGGACGTCGCCAATCAGTCAGCGATACATTGCAAATCAGCCGGTTAACTACTTCATTAGTGCCAGAGTCTGCAGCTCGAGTCACTGAAGACACGTCCGATTCCGACTTCATTGCTTGCAGCCTTGAGGGGCGGAGCGTGTGCGAGTGCTGTGTTAAGGCACGGCTCGTCATGAAGTGACCGCGCAAGTAGCAAGCAGAGCAGCAGGTCGATCCCTCGCAAAGCGTGGACGTTAAGTTTCACCTCAGACAGTATCCTCCCGCTGCGTGTGAATGAAAATGCTGTTGTTGTTGAGGTAGCAGTAGCAGTAGCAGTAGTAGTAGTAGTAGTAGTAGTAGTAGTAGAAGTAGTAGTAGTAGTAGTAGCAGTAGTAGTAGTAGTAGTAGTAGTAGTAGTGGTAGTAGAAGTAGAAGTAGTAGT
>CAJNDT010000069.1:0-205000 GCA_905221615.1 Symbiodinium sp. CCMP2592
CGCATCATCCCCGCGAACGCCTAATGCGCATCTCGCATCGATGTTTTGGTCACTTGCGAGATGAGGGGCTGTCCCAGCGAAAGATTTTTGGCAGGTCTCGGTAGCACCACTCGTCCTCAGATTGAAGTGCAATGTTGAGTTGGCCCTGTTGCTCTTGTACATGGCCGTGGAAATTGCATCATGGAACATTCCTCATACGCTCAGGAAACCCCACTTCAGACTGCAGAAGGCCCGTACATCCAAAACTGAGATAACGGTTTAACTCGACGGCCGCCTTGCCTTGCGAGATTCGACGGTACTTTAGTTTGCAAGCTTAAGATTGGAAGAGCAACAGTCAGAAAGCAGCAAGATACTTCAACGGCGCAGGAAGCTTCTTTCCGCCGAGCTTCACTCTTGAAGCGGTACACCTGTGGCGTGATAATCTGCGAGTCCTCGCTTCCGCGACAATCGACCACACGCGGTTGTCACAAGAGGGCTGAAGCGGAAGGCCTACCACCTAGACTGAGGTCCCATAGCGAGACACCACAAGTTCTACAGGTTGTGGTCATTATGTCCAAAGGAATATATGCCCTGGCGCGATGATTCAGGTGGGTACCGGTGTCTGAACAAAGCATGGCAGCAGGAATGCCCAGCTGAGCTTCGCCCCGACACAAAACGAATGTGAGGGCACGAAGACCATGATAGCTATGGGCAGTGCAACTGGAGTGGCATAGGAACTGCCACGAAGCAGGACAACAAACATTGTGAACACCGCGTCACAAGCGTGTGTAGAAAAACCAGGGTGGCTGTCCACGGGGCAGATGTTATGCCACCAGAAAGCAAGGGTTCACCCGGTTTGCTTACTTTGATGTACAACCACAGAAACCTTGCCACAGCCTCTGCGTCAAGTGCGCCTAGCTCTAAACTTCATCTGCGGATTGGGAAGCATCCTAGAGAGGCACGCTACTAGGAGATTTTACCTGATACGGTGTCCGGCTTGTTCAATAGTCAGCACGCATCGGTTGGGATTCCCCAGATGCAACTAGACATGTACACGAATGTAACGTAAGCACTCCTGATGGCTGCCAATAGCGGCTTCATGACTGTGCTTGCCCTATCCGGGAAACTGCAGGCCAAGGCCGGCATTGCTCCCTTACCGTCGGGATTTGTTCAGCAAAGCTTGGCTGTTCAGAAATTTGAACATGGCTCGGCAGTTGTGGCTTCTTGTGCGAACGGTTTTCCTATCCGTTTGCGTCCTCATCGATGGGGAAGGTCATTGGCATCCATGCTGCTCCCTTGGCGTCCGCAGCCGTTGGATTGATGACTTCCTCGTCGAGGCGGGTGTATGGGATGTTCTGCTGTGGGACACGGTCTAAGCAGCTTACCCTCAAACTTTGAACCTTAAACCCTTAAGCCTTAAACCCTTAAACCCTAAACCCTTAGACCCTAAACCCTGAACCCCTAAATCCTCATCCCTTGAGCCCTAAACCCTTAACCCTTAGCACAAACTGAGACTTTAGTCTTTTGCAGCAGAGGGGCAGCTCGTAGTCGCACGTAATCCTCGCCGGCACGGAGGGTGATCCAGAACCGGAAAACGAGGTTGGTGACAGGGTAAGCACCTGCAGATTTGCAAGTTGTCATCCTGTATTCTCTAACTACGAACATCGAACGTGCAAGCTTCAGCCTTGGATAGCCGATAGATGCATGCTTGGCCCGCAAGTCCATACCGTCGTGTAAACCCCTCCCTGCAGAATACCTACCCTCCCGATGACAGCCAAGAGATCCCAACACCCTCCCATCACACGCTAAACTGCTTTCCGAATTCTGAAGTACTCGAGCCTGTACCATAAAGCCTCCAGCCCGTGACCTGAAAGAAGAAGAAGAAGTAGTAGTAGTAGTAGTAGTAGCAGTAGTGGTAGTGGTAGTGGTAGTGGTCGTGGTCGTGGTCGTGGTCGTGGTCGTGGTAGTCGTAGTAGTAGTAGTAGTCGTCGTCGCAGCAGCCGCAGCAGCAGCAGCAGCAGCAGCAACAGCAACAGCAACAGCAACAGGAGCAGGAGCAGGCGAGCAATAGCAATAGCAGTAGCAGTACGAATAGCAGCAGCAGGGGTAGTCGTACTGATACCAATAGTACTCGTCGCCGTACTAGACTACCATTCACCGAGGCACTCATCGGAGCTCCATCAGGTAATGAGTACTTCCCCTGAGACCTTGGTCAGATCTAGTGCTCTTGTTTCTTTGTCATTGGTTCCTCTGGCTTAACATCGCTGATTTCGATCAAACTCGTCACAACAAAAGGTTTGCAAGGATTCCGCAAGATGTCTGCGACTGAACTGGCGACAAACCTCTACGTCAAGAAATCAATGAGTGCTCATTCAAAGTGGCTCAAGCACCTGACGGCAAGACCGAAGCTTCACCCGTTTCCATCAGGGGACAAGGTGTCGTTCAGCTTTTGCCGCTGCTCCAAAGAATCGGTGATGCTGAGGATAATGGATCGCGACTCTTCCTCCTCTGACATCACACAGAAGGAAAGGAAGGTGATGGAGGTGAACGGAGAATGTTGGGTTGCGGAATGGGGCGAATAGGGTTGGGACTTCGGGATACCAGTTCGGAATACTATTTCGGATCTCTGCGGCAGGAAATGGCCCATCGTAGAACAACAGAAGCCCCACAAAAAAGACTGAACACCGGAATGCAAACCACAAACAATCAGTTTGTGCTTCCGATCCCCTGACGAGTGGTCCGCGTCCTAGCCTCGCACCTTGCACTAATGGGCGAAGTCTCACGCACTACCTCCCACTGCAGAGAGTCTTCCGGCGTCGTCTCCTCACTCTGCTCAAAGGTAACGTCCCAAAGCGTGTCGTAGTACAAGCCATGCTCAGGGGTCACCTCGCATGCACGTGCGTTAACCATCTCGGCCGAATTGATGCCTGCTACCCATCGTTGAGGAGACACTCTAAATGCCACTCAGTACCAAGTCCTGTGCATGTCCAAACAAGCGATGCAGCCTCAACTTTAGCGTTCATGATTCATGCTCCTGCGAATGTCATATGCTTGCAGGTGGGTTCTATGTGAAGTCATGGAAAACTGCGCCGTCATGGTTTAGGGAATGCTAGTGCGGTCCAGTCTCTGCCGCAAAGCGGACACCACCATTGATGTATAGTCCACGGGTGAGGGGGAAGGTGCTGCTGTTCACCCCGTAGTAAATTGCACCCTTGGTGTTGTCCCAGACATACCTGACGCGGTCTATAACACTGTCTCGGTCGGTTTAGTTTACAGTAACCTGTCAATTGGAAACCAAGGGACGGATGTCCATCTTTGGACAGCTCCACCAGATTCCCACCCTTCCTCATGACCTTTGCGCGTACCCCCCGGTCGTTTTCCAGAGTCCATGCTGGCACTTCCTCGGTGGTCACTTTCGTCATGTCACCGACATCGGGAAAGTCGGGGGCATAGTACAGCGTGTGCGTGCTTGTGGTCAAGGTCACCCTTTCCAGGAGGTCCTTCTTCGTGACACGGTGGCGCTGGGCCAGCATGGACAGACCCTTATCACACCCAGGGGCCGATGACCTCAAGCCGGCACAGGAAGCAGAAGGAACTTCATCCTGCCGGCTGTGGCCTCTTTGCACCACAGTGAAGAGGAGCAGGAGGCATGCAAAGCCCATTTTGAAAATGCTTCGGCGCGACAAGGGAAGGGAACTTGAGCCGCAAGAGCTCCCGCGCACTCATGACAACATCGAAACCACGAAGCAGATCCAGTGCGGCAACACATCCAAACGATTGGTCCAGATCCTCATCAGTATCAGTGAGCCGTTTCAAGCAGTGTAACTTGACTTCCAAGAAGATGAGGTCGGAAACAATATGCAATCCAGGTGTATACCTTTTTGTATCCTGATGCCTTTGTGAGATCCGCTTTCTCACATGAGTGGTTTACGAGCAGCCAACCCAAAATACACCTTCAGGTTTGGCTTCTTAAGTGCGCTCGCAAAACAGGCACAACACCTTGAACCACCAACGGGCCAAGCCTAGATTCCTAGACAAGTGATTCTGCTGATGGCAAAAATCCTGCATGACCCTAAGGACTCTAAACTATGGGAACTATGGTATATTCCTTATCATGGCTAATGCAGGATTTTGTCCATCAGCAGTTTCCCTCATCTCCAACCACCCAGGCCCAGGGCTCCAGTCACTCTCTAAGATGCCCTGAGGCCTACCCTAAGGCCCCAAAGTAGTTCCTTTTTGGGGTTAATAATCCCAAAATAGGAACTACTTTGGGGCCTATGGGTAACTACAGACTGTCAGTTCTGAAACGCAAGAAGACGGAAAAGCCCTGAAAAGCGGTGTCCGATTTCTTCGCCGCGGCCGAGTGTGCCAGGTGGTCTGGTTCTCAAAGCTTGGGCCTCATTGCCGATGGGGCTGGATCAGGAGCTTCAGGAAACGACATCCTGCAGAATGTGGCAGAGACTGCAGAAACACCGGCAGTATTCGTGGATTCTGGTAGATTTAAGCTCGGGGAAGTACGTCGGCACATTTCATCTGAGCAAACCACCACCACTATAATTACTAACCCGAAAGCCTAGCCAAACCCTAAAGCCTATCCACAAGGCCCAAGAACCGTACCGCTCTTCTGAAATCATAAGCCCGGCAACCGCGAAAGCACCTACCACACATCCCGATCCCCGAGACCCCGTTACAGCCCCGCTTAAAACCAAACCTCCTATGTCGCCCCAACCCTTCCAAATCAAACAATAAAAGCCACAACTGAATCCCATAGTTTCAAGACTTGGGTTTAGGGTTTCGTGCCAGTTTAGGGCTTAAGGATTCTTGAGCCCTAGCCGACGCAAACCCCGGAACCCCCAAAAGCCTGAACTCTAAGTTCCGGATTGCCCACCTAAGCCCGAACTTCAAAGCCCCAAAGACATGTGTTCCTCAGAATCCTCGTGAACAACATAGTTTGAGGGTGAGGCAAATGCAGAGACGCTTTGGTCGCTTGGCCTGTGCTATGAGGACTTACTCTGACATGGCAGCATGGCTTCGCCTCCATCACCCGAGCATATGCCATCAACCGAACTGCTAATTACTTTGGCAATCCTGCCAATACCCTTTTTTTCCTAGTTTCAGTTGCAAGAAGCATACACCGATACCCCACGATCAAAACAACCTGGAACACACCATGAGCCTCCTTCCAATACCTGTACAAGCCTTTATGCCGCAACCATATAAACTCCCAAGGACCCCAAGTGTACTACGGGAGACCTAGCAAAACCCAATGCTTGGCAGCCCCTGCCGCGGCCATGGGGTCCGCATCAACAACGGTGCAAATCGCCAAGAACTAAGTACTTAGATGTGGGCAGAGTACGTGTAGGTTAGTATTAGGTGTGGGGATCAGGGCTTTCATGCCCTCTTCTGCTTACCAAGCACAATAAACCCCTCATAATCAGACTGCCTTCCCCAGGGCCCAACGACCTGATAACCACACATGCAGACCCCTGATTAATGAACCCACTGCCCCGTCTAGGGGTTACAGTCGCAGTAAGTCTTACAACAATGAGGGCCCTTGAAGACAAGGCATATTTTAGACGTGTACCCAACTACTAGGTCCTTGAAACCATCCCAAAGACTCCAAAAGCCCTTAACTAAGGCATGTAACGGAATGCACCTTACATCGTATGAGGGCTCCCTTTCTAACGTAAGCAGTGTTCCTGAGTCAGGATGTTTTGGAGTCTCTCGGTTTAGGGCTTCGGGGGGCTCGTGGAATGCAAGGCCTTCGGGGCCACGAACTGCAACGGTAGGCTTTAGAAGCTGCCCCCACCCTGTAGTAGTGACTACAAGGATTATATTAGGGCCCTATTACATTCCTATTATACCACTATTACAGGGTAGGGGCCCCTTCTAAGGTAGGCTTCACTGCAGCAACTCCGAAGGCACCTTGAAGATTCCTTCTCGTGGCCCGAGGTACCTCAACGCTCGAAGGACTTATAATTGTGGCTGACAAAGTTGAGGGCTCAAGGTTCCGGGTTCGACCCATAATTTCAGGCTCTCTGGCCCCTGTATCCATTGGTGGCAACGTCTTTAGTCCTAATAATCTCAAATGAAGCAAAGCAAAAAAAACAACGCTGTTACAGGTATAGGCAGACCTGGAACTCAGCCCTACCAGCTCAAAGATGGAAGCAGATTTTTCGCTGGCACCCCTTCAGCATCTGGCAGCTTTACGAGCTGCGGGCCGGCCAGGACATCATCCAAAGCGGGAGGCCTCGCAAAGTTTAGCTTGAGGCGTGTGGGACGGGCTTGGTCGGTAGTCAGCGAGGACGAGTGTGTAATCATGTCAGCACGAAGATGACGAGCAGCAAGTAGAACTGCCACAAGCGAGCATGACGAGACATGGGCATGGTCGCCAACGTGACAGCCGCGTGTATGGGAGGAATTCAGACAATTGCGATGCTTATGCTATTCTTTGAGCGAATGCACAAAAAAAACCTAAACTAAGGCTCGGGGCTTCCTGGGAGGCGAACGAGAGAACCTTTCGTGTCAGAGCCAGAGTTTCGTAGCGGGGCAGGGTGTTAGGACTGTGAGTGTGTTCCTCGTGTGTCTCCTTCGAAGCTGAGCCTGCGCACAGCTGCGAGCGCTGCGCCCAGCGTCCCTGCGCACGATGGCAGTGATATGGTTCGTCTAACTACTAGCAAAGCTCTTTTGGAGAATATCATGGTACAACTGTTGGATTTTAACACCGACCCCGAGGGAAGATTGGTGATTATTTTGGCCCCTGCCTGTGCTGGGTTTTATCAGGGCTGCATGGGATCAGGGTTCATACGGGATCTCGTGATATTCAGGGCTTCGGGGTGTCCATGGTTTGGGGTTTCGGACGTTTTAGCGAGGAGTTCGGAGCTTTGGAGCCTCAGAGCTTCAGGGGGGTTCAAGTTTCTCAAGAAAGGGTGTACGGGGTCTTGAATCCTCGTACTGACATCTTTAAGGTCTGAAACTAGGGTCCCTCATTCTTGAATCTTTCCGGCAGTCCACGATCTGAAGGAACATCCATTACCACAACTCAGTTCGAACATCAGATTCCACATCAACCCCGAACATTAAACATTAAACTCTGAAACCGAAACCCTAAACTCTAAACCCCACACCCGAAGCAGCGGAACACGACCCGAGTAAGACGAAAATAACAAAGGGATCTAGTCGGGTTCGAAAAGGGCGTGTTCTGCAACGCAGTTTGTGCTGCTTGTAGGAACTTCAGATAACAACATCGAACTTGGCAGGTATGGTGAACGGCTTTATAAGGCTATAGAAGGTGCTGGAGGTGTTGGTGTGGGTTCTTCGGGGTTTTGGTTTGGGGTCAAGGGGTTCGGTGCAGAAAGTTTGCGCAGAACCGTTGAGGACCCGAGGTAGAAGTGTTTGGGGTGTCGGTAAAGGGTTGTGAGGGCTAGCAGGTCAGGGTTCGGTTGGTTGGTGGGATTTCCTGGTTGAGGGCCATACGAAGGCCACTGTCGTGTTGGGCTTGTTGAAAAGACTTACGAGCGAACATGCGCTCTTCCTGTATACTTGCACGGCATTTGGAAGGTTCCGGGATGAGGGGGTGTTTGCTGTTGAAGGGGCTCGTGCTTCCGTATTTCACCCAGCTGGCGCCCAAACATCTGAAGCCGTCTTGGACAGCTCGCAGCACCACCACGCAATGCAGTGGAGTTCGTGCGTCGGGTGCTCCCCCAAAATTGTCTGGGGGCAGACTTTTTCCATAAAGCGGAGAAGGAGTCTCCCCCAAGCACGGCAGCAAGCTGGCTCCAGAAAGGCATTGCGTGGGCGCCCTAAGAGGAGATTGAGCCCTCGCGTTGCCCCAGTTGTACCCCACAGGGCAAACCTCTTCCGATCGCGTGGGAACGGCGTGGCTACATTCAAAGCCCGCAGGTCCCACGCGAGTTTGCCTGCCCAGTAGGGTCCATGACCAGGGAGTTCTGCGAGGGCCTCCAGCAAAGGTCGCCAAACAGGCCGCTGGGCGAGCGCCAACAAAGTGGCTCGCTGCGCCCAAGCCGCCTCAACCGGTCCCAGAACCTGACGTTGAAGTAGGCGGCGGAGGTCGGCACGCTGGTGGCCGGCTGCCTGGGCCTGGTTGAACACGGCCACGTAGTGGCTGCTGCTCAGCACCCCCGCGCCAGTCGCAGCAAGGTCCAGCAGCTTTCGGCACACCACATGTGGTTGCCAAGAAGACTGCCACCCCAGCTGCACAGCTGCCGTCGGGGAGAGGCGCCGTGCCAAAGCTGCATTAAGCAGCAGCAGCTCCGCACTTTCGCCGACCTCAGGGGACCAATCAACTATCAGACATCAGCGGGGCGTGGCGTCAAAAGTTGTGTTTCGACTATAAAGCAAGAAAAAAGTATCGAGGTATGTTTTCGACTGCTTTATTTTATGTTTCTTGTCGAGTCTGCACCTGCATAGCACTCATCTCAGGGCTCTCCAAGGGACTCTCCAGTTCGCCAATCACTCCTTGCGGAGTGTTGGGATGTCCCTGGTGCTGTCGCAGCATTTGCAGCAAGAGGCGGCTGCCCATGCAGGACCGTTCGGCGAGTGTCCTTGCGCTCCGCTCCAGCTGCGCATCCGTCGCTGCACGGAGCCGGCTCAGCGCGGTTACCGGTCTCCCGGCTGGCCACGGGCCTCCATGCTCCGCGCAACGGCATGCACCTCCGCGGATGCGGGGCTGGCTGAGACGCCGGTGGCAGTTCGGCCGCAAACAGATGAGGCCGCTGCGCACACGGCGTTGGGCGGGGTTGCCAGCCCGCAGCCCTCGCCCGTGTTGGGCGCAGCGGGTGAGGCCGCGGTCCAGACGAGATCGACTCAGCTGGACGTTGCAGCCTTGCACGCTGCAATAGCTGGGCATAAGTGTGTCTCCTGCTGCTTCCAGTGGTCGGAGTGGTGCTACAAGGAGACAAACCAAATAAAAGGGATTGTCGGGGCCTGTCGGGGTTTGTTTGGAGTGGCGGGAAGCCCACTAGCTACGTGTTTGCTTACAGCTTCCGGTGAATTTGCAGCTCGCAACATTCGCTGCGAAGGAGGTGGTTTGTTGGTGCTTGAAGCGGCACTGTCACATGGGTCAAACCGTGTTGTTACTAGCAGTTACTAACAAGCCTTCAGGCAAGTAGCTCTACAGAAACGCGAGCCAGACATGGTGCGGTGGAGACACTAAACGACGCAAGCAGACAGGCTCAAGTGGAGACAACGAGCAACGTCTATTCGGACAGCGAGGCCTCGCTTGATCTGCACGCAGGTCGCTGCGAATTCTCCTTGAGAGTTGCAGGCGCTAAGGGTTGCTTGAAATAGTAAGGGGCAACGTTGACGACTGCAACAGCCGTGTTTCGGGCTACGATTGCTGAAAAGCCAGCCTGCGAGTAAACAAACTTTTGCAACTGTAGCTGCGTTTGACAAGCGTAGTAGTACAAGTCGGCTTTCACGCTGGAAGGAACGGTCGGTTATGATGATGTAAGGAAGAAAGTCCAGGGTGCAATGCTCGGAGCTAGAAGCGACAGTCTCGACGCTATGTGCTGGAATGTTAGAACATGAAGTCGGACTGACGCATGGCAGTGCCAGTCGGAGATTAGCTCGAGGCTTGGCTTAGGCTGTGGGGCTCATGAGGGCTCGATTCTAGTCGAGGTTTGTACGGTAGTGTTAATCAACAAGTTAGGTCCGACTAAATCGAGGTGTGGAGTTTCAGTCGACAATTTTGGTGCGACTAAATCAAAGGAGAAGCGGGGCTGCTTATGTGCAAACATTCCGTCCAAGTATCTGGGTTGCTGGTTGATTGGATTTGCGGGTTTTCGGGCTGCAGAACGGGGCGGGTTTAGTGACAGTGGGCTGTAACGGCACTCATAATAATTAGGCCCAAAATGGGAGGAGCCGTGATGGCTTTCTCAGCAAAGTATACAGCTAGCTTGTGTTTGAGACAGATTGACTTCAGTGTCTGGTATGCTGTCAAGCAAAGCCTTGCCCCATCCTTTGATTCATTCCGCAACTAGCTTAATGGCAGACTCTGACATTGAAGCCCTGCCTTTCCCCAGGGACTATTATCGGAGACGGCCATCCCTGTCACGAGCTGCTGTCGGAGACTTGTAGAGTCTGTGGTTTAGCCTGAGAAACTGTCTCGATTGCCAGGACAGAAGCACACATCCTGAAAATCCCCATGATCAACTCCCCAGAATCCCCGATTCCGAATCAGGCGCAAGATGGATCGGATAGGTCTGGGGTAGGCACCCCCCCTTCCAAACAAAATTATGTTACTTCGAACATCCCCACCCTAGCGCCTTGTCCGAGGACGACGAGTTTGAATGGTTTGTTAAGTTTCAAGTCTGTCAGGGTTTATATAAACCCAAGACCCTTATCATAAGTATGAATTCAGTATGCCATGAGTACCTTAACCGTTAGCCTTAACCCTTAACCCTGGACCATAAAGTGTCGACCCGGCTTGGGGGTGGGCATGCTTTTGTTGTAGATTTTTTCGGGATCGTATTCTTCTAACCCCAGGATCCTCGGCACTGACTAAGTAATGCAGAGACTCAGTAATCGCCAGGAGCAGGAGGGTTTAGGGCTTTGGGTTTTTTGGGTTTTTCTTATTTTTTGAGGGCTCCTTTTCGGGTTTTAGGGTTTAGGAGTTAGGGTTTTTAGGATTTTTCGGGTTCAGGGTTTGGGCTTTATGTCACTGCCCCCGACTTCCGGATCTCTGCCCAAAGTGCCCTTCTCCCAAACCGAAGCAAGGCACAACACCAAACCCCAAACTCCAAAGGAGCCCCAAACCCCACAAACCCTAAAGGCATCCCCAAACTCTAGAACTCCGAAGGAGCCCCACGCCCCATGGACCCCTAGGTCCCAAAAGCCTGCCCCCGCAGATTTGATCAACCCTGACAAGGGTGCAGGGTTCAGGGTTTGTCCGCTGACACCCTAAACCCTACACATCTAAGCACTCAAACCCGGTAACTGTGAATTCCCCCAAGGCCCTCCAAGCCTTAAATCACTAACTCAGAGCAGCCTAGACCCTAAACTCTAATCCCCACGAAACCAAACCACTGGGCCATCTACTTGTCCTGGTAGATGGGCTTTGTCTTGTGCTTCTCGGGGTCGTAACCTGCGCCGAGATTAACGGTTACCTTGACCCTGAAGAACCTACCTTTTTAAGGACTTATATAAGGAAGTCATAATAAGGAACCCTAAAAAGGTGGGTTCTTCAGGGTTAAGGTAGGGCTTGGGGGTAAGGCTCAGGGCCACCATTCGGTACTTCCAGCTTGCCGAGTTTAGGGTCGAAAGGATGTTCTTTTTATGCCTAGAGCCAAAGCCTATAGTCTCCATTGTAGTTCCTTTTTTTGGTTTAACCAACTCTATATTAGGGATCCTATAAGGTAACCCCAAAAAGGAACTACAATACAATGGAGACTATAGGTAGAGCCTCAACCCGACAACAGCGCACTTAACCCAGTCGAGAGTCAACAGGAAAGGATCCACATACCATGATCTAGATTCCAAGCTGTGCTAGAATCGTGCTCAGGGGGAAAAGTTCGCGATATGTGGTATACTAGCTGTACGACTCCTTACAACATGAACTCGTCAAGCTCCCGGGCCTCTTGTCATGCATAAACACCCTCACGAAGCCCGTACACTAAACCCAATGCGAGCTCAACAGTACTGAACGGAAAACCATTTCACGTATACCCTAAGTCCCTCCAGCAGCCTTTGATTTCCCCTGTAGTTTCTGTCGTAGACCCCTGGTCAATATCTCCCATGATAAACCCCTGTGCGGAAAGGAGTTTCGTCAGGTGCCCGCAGTGGTTACAATCCGGTTCTTGAGGAAAGGGTATCATCACAAATTACTCAGACCCCTGTATTACGCTCACAAGCCCCTGCAAAGCCATGCTATGCAACAACTGCTCTGTGTAGATACGTGTACACATAATGTTTATATCTCTGTCGATCTATCTCTCTCTATATATATGTATCATGTATTTATACATATATACATATGTAAGTGTTAGTATAAGTATAAGTATGAGAATTTAAAGTATAAGAATAAAACCGTAAGTCTGCGAAGTGCTGTGCTGCGACCAAGGGGCCCATGCCACGGAGCAGGGCGAGGCCGAACGCCTCCGCAACAGCGGTGCTAAAGGGAACTCCAGAAAGTTGGAGTATGGATTAATGGTAGGATCCCCTATAATTTACTTTAAAGGGGTTACGATAATGATATTCCAACTTTCTGGCTTCTACTGTAAGGAAAAAGAACAGACGAATTGGGTTGAGCGCTTAGGGTTTACGGCCTTAGGGTTTAGGTTGTGGGGTTTAGGGTTTAGGGTAGAGTGTAGGGTTTAGGGCTTGGGGTTTCTGGCTTAGGGCATATTGTAGGAGCCTGCATGATAACCAATACTAACTATATTGGGGATCCTTACTATAAGCGTAGTACCATGTACCCCAAAGCTCTTGTCGAATCATTAAGGTTCCTATATCTTCTATGAGCCATACCCGAAAACTGTCCCTCAAAGCAGTGTCAACAAGGGGCCCGATGCAATAGTTTGGCACTAGTACAAAGACGACCCTGAGCAGCAGGATATGGGAGTTTCCGAAAATAGGGGATCCTAATACAGTACCCAAAAAGTAGGATCCTTATTATGAGACCCCCAAAATAAGGTACCCTAATTTTGGGAAACTCCCATATGAGGCCGCCTTAGTGTAAATCCCAGAGACTCTGAGACCCAGTGGAGTCGGCATGGGTGATTTTGCACAACCGCTATGGTGACGTTTACTCCTTCTTGGGTTTCGGAGCTTCTAGTCTAGCGTCTCTGATGCGATTTACAGCTTCGCGCATTTTGTGCATCAGCACGCTCCCTCCCAGCTCATAAAATGTGAAGCCCTAAGCTCTGAAACAAACTTGCAAAGCTAAACCTTAGCTAGCGAGATCAATTTCAACCTTATTCACAAACCCTCAACCCCAAAACTGCTGCAAGAGCTGAGTTCAGACAGACGCATCGCTCATCTTGAGCTGCCCCCACTGTAAGGGTCCGACTTTGTGACCCAGGGCTGCGCCGTCACGGCAGTCACGGAACTCACATCAGACAGAGTACACGACTATAGTTGGTACTAGCTTGCTGTCGTCATCTGTCGCCTTTCTGCTTTCGAAGTGGGATTAAGGATCCCGTACACGAGGGGCTCCTCTTCGGAACTCCCCACAGGCCCCACATACCTTCTTCCCAACTTTGCAAACATTAGCAACTCACCAAGCTCCCGAGGAGCTGCTTAGCCGCTTAGCAGGAGGCGCCTTCGCCGTTGCTGGCGGCGCGGTTGTTTCGGCTTCAGGGCCTCTGTGCTAGCTGGTTCCATTGGTTGAACACTCCCGCTGCGACCTCAGGTCCGGAAGTTGAGGCCCTGGGGCTGCCAGTGTCATGACATGGGTTTCGGATAAGGTCACACCTCAATTGCCAAGAAAGGGTTGGCTGCAAAGCGTGTGCCAAAATCGCTTGTGAAAATCCCTTGGCCGACAAACCCGACAACTGTTGTAAAGCCTGGGCCTAGACCCGTTTGAGCTCCCCGCCAAACGCGAAACTCCAAAACCCCACACCCTCGAGCCCCAGACCATTTTAAACCCTGAACCCGAACCCCTGTTTAGAGCTTTAGGGTTCTGGGTAACCTTTAACCCAAATACTGTCTCAGAAGAGCCTATGCACCAAGGGTTTAAGGTTTAGGGTTTCGGGCTACATTAGTGAAAACCATCGTCGAATCGTAGTATGTATAGACAGTGAACATTACCTCCTGGCATCAATACATATAACAATATCCCAACTCATCTAGAAGACCATCCATGTCAATATAGTCCTATTGGTATATGTGTCGTGTTCGGAGTTCGTACTTCATGGCCCTGTGGTGTTATCGGGTTTTGGGAAGTTAGGGTTCAGGGCTTATGCATTACGTGAAGGCTCCATGGCGTCTTGTTACTACTACAGTGCTCCAAGATACACCGCACGATAGTCTGTAAGGCTTCTGGGCTATTTCGAGTTCAAGCCCTAGGGGCTGAAGTTGTTCTCACGGTTTTCTGTGGGCTTTCAGTTGCTTTGATATCCTTACTGCGGGCGCCTGGGCTTCTGATTGCTAGGCTGTCGGTCCTGGATTCTGGTTATAGGCTCAAGGGTCCTGTGGGGGCTGGTACAATTATCCTAACCCCCAAACCCTAACCTGCCCTAAACCCTAAACCCTTCCTATCTCCCAAACCCTAAACTGCCCTAAACCCCAAACCCTAAACCCTTCCTAACTCCCAAACCCTAACCTGCCCTAAACCCTAAACCCTTCCCAACTCCCAAACCCTGCCGCAAACCCTAAACCCTAAACCCTTCCTAACTCCCAAACCCTAAACCCCCTAAGTGCAAGGAAGGGCGACCTCCACGGGCACCCTCTCGTAGGAGTCGCGAGTGACATCCTCTGCACCGCCTTTCGGGGGGATCCCATGCGCTTCGGTTGATGATAGAAATCCTGCATTAACTTAAGGACCCTAAGCTATGGGAATTACGGTATGTTCCTTATTATGGGTAATGCACGATTTATAACATCAACCGAACTTACTTACCTTTGGTTAGTAGGGAATGCTTTAGAAGGGGCCCCCACCCTGTAATAGTGGTATAATAGGAATACAACAGGGCCCTAATATAATCCTTATAGTCACTATTACGGGGTGGGGCCCCTTCTAAGGAATGCTGGGTTTGGGGTTTACGGTTTAAGGAACCTTACCTTTGGTCAGTAGGGAATGGAGGAATGGGATACAATGATAAGTACTGTTACTACCATTCTTCCATTCCCTACTTACCAATGGTAAGCTTACTCGTATAGGAACCTGATTAAGCAATGTTGGGTCTCCAATAGGCTTCCTTATATGCGTCCTGATATATGTTGGGGTGACAGAACCAAGGCTTCTTCATCAGGTTCCTACATTACCGATGCTGCTGCCAATAGCACTACTCAATACAGTCAAGGGCTCAGGGCTTAGATTGCTGGTGCTGCTGCTACGACGGCGACTACTACTACTGCCTACTACTGCTACAGCTACTATCTCCTACTACCGAGAGTCTTGCGGCCCGTATTACAGTAGTTTTGGGATCCAGAACTCCTGGCCAAAGCTGTCTCGGCGTTAAAACTTGCCGTTGCATGGAGGGCAAAACATGTGGCGCATGAAATGCAACAGGCCTTGAGGCCGTGTGCCGAAATGGTGACACTGTGACTCCTAGCACCACTTCCAGACACCTCTAAACCACCACCGATATCACAATCACCGCCGACGTCGAGATCATCATCACAACCCCGACCAACAAGTCACCAAGAACACCATTTCTATCATAAACATGAGCTCCGAAATGCAGGTACCAGACTTTGGACGATTCTGGGACGAAGGTATGACTGAACATACAACCAGCATTGTTGAACTCATCACTGTCGAACTCCGTGTTTGCTGCGTAGTTCCTGAAAACCTTCAACTGGTCCAAGTCAGCACTAGCAGATCCTTAAAGCTCTGTACTGTACTCATACTTTGACCCCTAAAGCCCTAAAACCTAACCCCAAGTCCTAAACTTTGTACCCTAAACCCGAAACCCTAAAACGAAATCGGGGCTCCATCAGATGAGCCTTCTCTTGCTTTCTTGGAGTTTTCCCGCATGAGGATCGGTGCAACCTGCATAAGGGCTCTAGGTTTAGGGCTTCGGGGGTTTAGGGTTTGGGGGTTGCGGGTTTCGGATTCCAAAGGATGTACTGTCAAATTTGCAGCGGTGCTTTCTGCGATTTTCATAGGGTTCTAGAAGAGCTATAAGCGTCTAGAACTCAGGGTGGTTAGGGCTCGGGGTTGAGGGTTTACGTGTGGCTTCAGCTACCTATTGCCTATTCCTTCAAGATGTTATGGAGCTGTAGGCAAGGCAAAGTGTTTAGTTCAGGTGGTACCGTACATGCCATCAGCTATACGGCTTGTCGTAATTGCCTGTCACAGGACACCCTCCTTCGGGCTGAAGCAGCACCTCCAACACATGGTCCATATAATTGAAACAGGACTACACTAGTTCTGATGAGGTTCTCTGTTGCTGATGCTGTAAAGGCAAGTAATCATATTATATCTTGTCAGATCCGGCTGCGCTTTTACAACCTGGTACATTGATTCAGGCCTCCCGACAATCCAGCTTACGGTCACGAGTATCCTAATTCTAAATACTTTTAAGGCAGATCCGCAATAGAGGACGCATAAATGATGGAGTTCTTGACTGACACGCCCCATTCAGCGGCTTCGGGATTCGGCATCGGGATTCAGCTCTTGCCCACGCTGACTGAACTGCTGAACCACGAGGCCTAAACCCTTGAACCACTCTCAAGCCTACCTAGAGCAATCCGCGTATCCTTCAAAAAGGGATATGACCCTAAAAAGTTGGTACATAAGGGTAGCACTTTAATATAGGGGCCTTCACAATTAGATTTGACTTTTTGGAGCATATTCAACTACACTTGTAATAGGGAACCCCACAATAGTATTGGTAACGATTTAGGCCCCTATATAGATCCCATTATAGAAGCCTGAAAGGAACCCTTATATAGAGCCCGTAAAAGGAGCGCTATTCTAATGATTTAGGCCCCTACTTTATGCTTATGAGTCAAGGCCCCACATCTTACCACCCCAAGAGGCCACAGAAATCAAAGCTTAAACTTTCCGATTCCTATTAAACTATATATAAGAATCCAAAAAGTTGAAAGGTTAGGTATTGGGGATCTAAGACATTGTAGGAGGCCTCACGGACGGACTCGCCTTCGCCATGTACGGCCTCCTTCCGTTCAATGGCTCAGTGGCAAAGCGTCCAAACCTCTCACAACATGGGCCGTGTTGCGGGTCTTAAGGGGTTGAGGGTTTGGGGTTTTAGCTTCTCGGCTCAGGGGCCTTCCAGAGGCGAAGTGGAGCAGGCTAACGTCTGAGCAGGTAGTATCTCCCATGGCTTTCGTTGAACCCGTAACGTAGATCCCTTCAGTATCCCTTAAAGGATCCCCTTAAAGGTCCTAAGAGTCAACCAGAAGAACGCCAGTTCCATCAGATCAGAGCTTTGGTGGATCCCTGTATAGGAACCCTTGTAGAACCCTTATAGATCCCTTTGAAGGAGCCCCTGTAGAACCCTTCTAGATTCCTTTAAAGGAAGCCCCGAAACGTTTAGGCAGGGCCAGGCTTCTTGAGGACCGTGCATGGGAGTGTGGGTATGAGAAAAGTGGCTTCTGGTTCGAGGGTTTAGTTTAGGGTTTAGGGTTTAGAGTTTAGGGTTTTAGGGGTTTAGGGTTTAGGGGTCTAGGGTTTAGGGTGTCAGAGCTCCTGAAAAGCCTACTTGTCGGGTATCATGGGGAACTAAAGGTTAACCTTTTGGGTTATATAGGGATTATATAGGGCCTATACTACCCAAAAAAGGTTAAAGGTTACCTACTCTACTACTAGGAAAGTGGCTTCTGTTTCGAGGGTCTAGTTTGTAGGTGAACCCGACCACACCGTGTGCTATGAAACGGTCACCCTAAAATGCCATCAGCTCGAGCACCGTGAAGTAGAACCCTTAAGGCTAAACTCCCTCTACCCTAACACTGCAAACATTCGACATCAAATTCGACATATGCATGGAAGCCTTCTAATTCTAGAACCCCCCACAAAAGCCTGTTTAGAACCCTGTTCGCAGAACCCTTATGGAGCCCTTATCGAGCCCTAAGAGAACGCTCGTGGAACTCTTCTGGAACCCTTGTGAAACCCGCTGGAACCCTTATCAAACCCTTATGGAACCGTGTAAAACCATAGGATGGTTCTCTAAACGCTAAACACCCTTAAAAGTACCCCAACTTAGAGGACGCCAAACGACCCTAAGCTAAACCCCTAAACCCAGGGACACTACAATTGCCCTGCTTGTCGGGTATCATGGGGCACTAAAAGTCAACCTTTTGGGTTATCTAGGGATTATCTAGTGTGTCGCTCAGACACAGTGGCAGACAATCACATGTGATCCATCGCACTTCCCTTTTGCGCACACACAGCTTGAGCCATCAATGATGGCGATCACGATTCCTTGCTGCGCACTCTGACGAACTGCAAGAGAGAAAGAGTGAGAGGGGAGATTGTTCGGATCCTTTGCCCTTGTTTGTTGGAAACTACTTATCGAAACTACACCGGTCCAAACCTCTGTTTCCAACAACAAGGAAAAGCAACTGGTGACCTTCTTGGCGCTCTAGCGCCTTTCTTTGAAGAGCTGTACCCTCTTCCATGATCGACCACATTCCTGTCCTTAGGACATGTCGGAGGTAATGGCCGGGGTGCTGTTTGGTCAGTGGATCCGCAATCATGGCCCTCGTATCTATCCACCGGATAGTACCGGCAGTCTGCTGTACATCGTTTTTAATTACTGCAAGATCTATTGCCGTACGTTTGTCGCTGATGTAGGCCGTGGTAGATGACAACTTGTTGGCAGCATCAAACAAACTCTTCGAGTCAACGGCGGCAAGGAACGGTAACTTCTTTGCTTCACGACGCCACTCTTCTGCTGACAGCATTCCATGAAACGCTTCCAGAAAAAGGAGTCTGTGCCAATGGACTGCTCCGATCCCAGATTGCAAAGCCTGTCCTTCAGCCGCCAAGGTATCCACAACCTTTCTTTTCAGCTTGAAACTCTTCCATGATGCCACCGTAGTGAGAGCCGGCTCGCTGTTTTGAGCCAGTCCTTGATCATGGTACAGCACGATCTGTCCAGCTTGACAAGCAAGGTTCTGCAGCTGCAACAAACTACTATGTATTTTCGAATGCGGCACTGCATCTTTTGGCTGGCTTGCCTTCCAGAAAACTGTGTAGCCCGTCCATGGTTCCTCCTTGAGAACGCGAACGGCCTTCTGGTCGTACCACTGATCTTCAATCTTGTCACTCAAGATCTGCTGGTTGGTGGGACCCGAAAACATCTGTGTCTGTCGCTCTCCTGTAAGAGCGTGTAGGTCCGGTCCATCTGGAGCGGCTCCAGGGTGGAACGCTGTCCTTCGGGGTCCAACATGGTGTCTGGTCCACGTTGTTTCATCTTCCTCCCACCAGTCTTCTGAATTGTCTTCTAGCCAGACGCAATCCTTAGCATTGCAGCCGTCGCCAGGGGATGGGCATCACTCGAATGCCCGTGTCAGCATAGCGATGCGCTTCCTCGGCGATCTTGTTGCCCTCAATGATATCCATGACGCGTGGAGCTGGGAAAGATTGTTGCAATAGTGCAACCCTTCCAGCTAAATCACATCTCGTTTCCTTCGCCAACCATGCCAACGCGCCCAACTGACTTCGAAGCTGCTCGATTTCCGAAGGAGTACAACGAGAATAACGCTGTTGCCGTCTAGCCCGGGCTAACTTAATAACCGGAACCTTATCAGCAACATAAAAGGCTTGATCAATCATAATGGAACCGTCTTCCTGTAGGCAGACGTCCTTTCCAGTGAAGCGGCCGCGACCTGATTGATTCTTGCCCAACTTATACTCTCGGGCGATGCGCTCGATCACTTCCCAGTGGCGGGCTCCTCCTCCATGAAGTAGATCATCGGTCGCCACCCCAACGATGCCTTCCAAGGTTCCGGCTCCTGGATCGCCTTTGTGCAAAAAGAAAACACATGGATCTGCCAGACTTCTGGTGTAACCAAAGTCCTCCACCAAGCGTCTGGTAAGGTGGCGGTACCAAGCCAGAGGTCCATCCGTCAGGCCATAGCACGTCTTGAGGAGTTTCAAGATCTGCTTGGGGTGGGTCCCTGGTATTCCTTCCCGTGGCTGGAAACAGTAAAGCTCTCGTTCTATGGCATCCCCAGAATGGAAGGCCTGGGTAAAGTCCAGGAAACCAGGGGTCCAGCCCATTGAAGCCAGAACCTGGGCCACGAATATCACTGAGTCGCGGCTCACCTGTGGGGTCGTTGATTCGACCTCGGTTGCAGCTTCCTCGGAGAAGCCCTTCATCACATGCCGGCACTTGGCCTTGTGAGGGCCGCTGCCGTCATCCTCAAGCAGGGTGTCCTCTGCACGAGCAGCTGGAACATCTGAAGGTTCGAGGGGCTTCTTGGTCAGAACGTAGCGGGACTCCATCACCTTCTCCCGCTTATTCCTTAAAATCTCCTCGGACTCCTTCAGCGTCAAGACCTTGTAGGCGCCGGTGCTGAGGTTGTTGTTGATCTCCTTCTGAATGGCTCGCTGCAACCTAGGAGCATCGGCCCCTATGAATTCCTTCGCTGTAGCTTCTTTCCTTTGGCGTTGCCGAACCAATGCCTGGAGCTGCATGTTGTAAATCTCTAGCAACTCCACACGACTTCGCTTGCCCGGTGGTTCGGGAGCCTCCTCTAGTTCCCTTTTGAGTTCTTGCTCTCCTTCCCGATTGGCCTCCATATCGAGAGGTTCTTCGGCAACTCCCGGCACCTCTGCTCCAGGTAGATGGACTGGCTGTGACACTTCCGCAGCAGGTAGTTCCAATTCCATAGGTCCTTCTCCGGGTGCTCCTGGACGATCTCCTTGGGACTCTGGCTCTCCTTGGAGAACCCGAGAAATATAATTTCCTGTTTTCTGTCGAACTCGCCGAGCGGGACCTGGTAGAGGGACTTCATCAGCCTGAGGTTCTGGTCCGGCTTCGTCACCGGAGAAAATCACCGGATCGCTGTCCTTGGTGAGGTCCAAGTATCCTCTTTTCGGTGCCTTCTCGAAGTTTTCTCTAACCTGAGAAATTCCATGCATCCAGCCTGATAAGGAAAGTAGCTCCTCTTCCGAAGCTGGTCTGACCCGCTCCGGCGCGACCTTGACCACAGTGTTCTGAAATGACAACCACAGGCAGCCCGGTAGGTCCGTCATCATCACTCGTGCAGGTCCTTGCCAGTAGGTGGCCCGGATCTTCTTGGTAGATCCCGCACCCCTTCTCCAGAAGAACACCGCTTGACCCACCTCGTAGTTCCGATGTGGGCGAGGTCCGGAGTGGATTGATGCCCGTAGAGCTTGGTCACAATCGGCTGCATGAAAGGCAATAGCCGCGGCTTTTCTCATCTTCATAGACCTGTCAGCTTGTGCGTCGCCCAACTTCACAAGGTCGGCCACCATGTGATCATCCTGTCCCCCGCTTAGAAGACCGCCAGGAAGCCGGGGGGTGTATCCGATGACTCGCTGGATCGGGGAGTAGCCGCCTCTGATCAATAGCCGGTTCCGCATCATACAGGAAATATCCACCAGCTCCTTCCACTCCTCTTCACTATTGCAGTCATAGTCTTGCATGGCCTTGTAGAGGATGTTCTTGAACACACCGCCGGCTCGTTCGGTAAGACCTCGTTGGTAGGGGGCTTCTAGAGCACCTGGAATCACTTCTGTTCCATCGCGCTCGGCCTGTCTTCGAAAAGCCGCTTTGTACTCGGTTCCCAGGTCAATCATAAGCCTCCGCGGAGGGCCAAAGAACCGAACCCACTGCCTGTAGGCCTTTCGAACTTCTTCGGCGGTTTCAGCTGGTAGAGGCACCACTAGCTGAAAGTGGGTGTTCCAATCGACAATGTTCACCGCCGGGATCGCCGCATTGTTGTGATCACGGAGGTGAACGGTATCAATCCCAACCAGGTCGTTCACCGTCATGGCTTCCCTGGGTGGTGCGCTCCTGCGTGGAGCGTCCGGCAATCTGTAGGAAGAGCACACCGAGCACTTCAAATCCTTGGCAATCTGGATGGCCTCCTCAGGGGCCTGACTTTGCCGAAGTATTCTCACCAGGCGATTGTTATCGGGGTGTCCGAGTCCTTCGTGGGCTCGCCGAACCAACTTCTCCATGGTAATCTCTCTCATCCCGGGAAAATTCCTCATCTTCTTCATTGGGCTTCCGTCGATCCTCGCTTGGAACAAGGTAGCCACGGTAGCTCGAAGTGGTAGTCGCCGTTGTTGATCTCGAAGATCTTGCCATCGAACCTCGTCCTCCTGAATGCTCCAAGGCCCATCTCCTTCTTGTAGCCAAATGCTTCTCCAGGGAAGAAGAAAAGCCGGGTGGTTCGCCTCTGGCACCACTCGTTCACCACTGTCCTTGGCAACATGTAACCAATCGTGGTTTCCAAGTTCGTGCCATCCTTCTTGTTCCAGCGTCTCCTTGGAAATGTCGAACGAGTCCGGGAAGATCTGCCGGTTCAGCTCCGGGACTTCCTCCTCTTCATGGTAGATCTCCAAGTCGTCGGGTATCTCGTTAGCCGCCCTTGTGAAGATCTCTCCCAGCTCGGCCTTTGTGAAGTAGGCTTCATCAAAAGCCCTGTCTTCAGCAAGAAGATCCTGGTAGCTGTGGACCTTGATCTTCGCAGGGTCCCGGAAGTGTTGCTTTGCGAAGCTGGAAATGAACAGTTTCACTGCTGAACTTTGACCCGGCAGCCCTGCTTCTCCTGGTTGCCTGGCCACAGCTTGGCGGATTCCCGGGTGATTGGTGATCACCTGTCTCTCTGGCGCACCTTGACCTTGATCAGGATCGGGTAATTGAGGAAGTTCTGAACCGTAACGTTCAACAACCGCCGCGGGACACTTCTCGAGCTTCTTCAGGCAACGCTTTTGCCATGAGCTAGAAGACCAAGGGCCATCAACGACAAACTTCAATCCAAACTCGGAACAAATCTGACCAATGTGACAAATGAACTCGAGTATCTGTCGACCTCGTTTTCTGTTTTCTACGAACTTCTTCATGACTGCATGGTTCATCGACTTGAAGTTCCGACTAAGATCGAGCAGCTGGTGAGGGCGAGCGCGGGAGTGACGTATAATCACCAGACCAGGACGTTCATGCCGGAGATATGTGCTGATCGAATGCTGCACAGACGCATTGGAAAGATCATCACCTAACTCAAGATCAAACGCACGTCCCAACTGCACATCTTGACGCCTGGCTTGCTGGGCTTGAGAATGTCCACTAGCCAACTCCCCAATGCATCGCAACTGCTTCTCACTCAAATGAAACAACTCCTGATAGTAGGCCAAATGCTTCTTGCTCGGCTTCTGCAGATCCCTGAACGTCCGCTGTTTCAGCTCCAGAAGCGCCTTCTCCGAGTTGGGGCCTAAGCACTCTACCAGCTCGGCCCAAACCTTCTCAAAACGCTTCAAGCCACTCCGCAGCCTACGCTCAGAGTGGATCGGGACCTTGTAGTCCGCTACGTCGCCTTCCGGCTGGAACTTCCCGGGCTCTTTCCAGATTGCTTCTGGAACTCCTTGAACTGCATCCACTCGAGAAACTGCTGGTACTCCGGGTTCTCGGTCACTTCCGGGTCCAGCTTGGCACTCTTGGAGCTGCTCCCGGAGGGCTTCGGCTTGCGAGCATTGCCTTCGCGAGTCGGTGAGGGAGATGGTGGTGCCGCCGGGGTCGTTGGGCTTCGGTTCGGAGTAGCCGGTAGAGATCGAGCACTCGGCTCCTCGGTCAGCCAAGAGGCTAGATCCATGGGATCCAGCTGGCTCGGCGAGTAGGGACTCCATTGGACATCGTCCTTGGCTTCTTGAAGGCGCATGTCCTGCACCATTCTCCATTGGGGGTGCTCCCAAATGATCTCCCCGGTCTTGGCATCGGTCACCTCTAGGTGCAGCTGGCAAGTCCGGCATGTGAGTCTCTTCTGCGAGCCGTTGCTGCCCGCCGCTGTGGTGGCATGATGCTTGCACAGCCTCTGCTCCGAAGTGAGCTTCTTCATCTCGTCCGTCAGCTTTTGGCGGTTGCTCGCCGGATCCTTCCAATGAGGTTGCACCTCCAACCACTGGAAGAACTTGCAGCGCTTCTCGGTGTTCCTCCAATGGGGGCACCTCCGGAACTGGCGCATGAAGTTCGGACCCTCCTTGCGCGTCATCAGGATCACCGCCTCGTCTCCATGATCGCATAGAACCCGGTGCGGCGTAGGTGGAGGCGGCCCGGCCGGAGGAACCACCACGTAGGATCCGAGACTGGACGCCTTGGTCGTGGAACTGGCGGCCGCTTGGCTGCTTGTGTCTTCCTCCGAAGACTCCTCGATCATCTCGTCGATCGTTTCCCTCAGCTGCTTCAGCTCCTTCTTGTTGAAGCCGTTCATCATCTTCTCGATCTGGCGCTGAGGGATCTTGGCCGGATTGATCACCCCCATCTGGTTCAGGATGATCTGCCGGAGGGCATTGGCCAACACCATGAGGATCCTTAGGGTGAAGCGTCGCCACCCCTGCTCCTCCTTGCTGTACTTGTCCTCGTCCTTCTCGGAGCGGCTTCTCTTGTGCGGGGACTCCGAGGGCATCATGAGAAGGATCTTCAGGAACCGCAGGGATAGGTTGGTTACTACTGCTGGGCCCGGCTTCGGGAAGAACGTGATGAATCTCTGAGTGTCCGCCACTGTTCAGTCTACTCATTGCTGTCCTGAGCTCCTGTAGCATGTTCGGGTTGAACCGGTCCAAGGGTACTCGAAGGGCACCAGTGGGTCCGATATGCAGGGGCACTTTGGAGTCGAACCTCTTTAAGTAAAGACTGAGGCCTGCTTGTGGATCCAAAGATAAACTCGCTCTGCAGTAGATCAAGAAGGGCAACGACAGCAAAAACGGTGCTTGTCTACTACTGCCGTCTTCGAACACCGCTGGCCTAAGGATGCAACCCTTGGTTCCCAAACTGGTCGGCAAACATGCGGTACGAGAAGTCTTGCTCAGTCCGTTGACCGATTTGAAGCAGTGGGCCTCGTGTTTGAAACAGCACCCAATCGGATGAACTTGACTTGCAAGAAACCGATTCAAAGTATCTGCTCCAATCGCTGTTCGCTGGCAACCTGTATCTACTGTGGCGCACTGGTCTTCTGAAATGGGCTCATACTGTTCTACATGGTTAAGCTCATGCACTCGGACCATGTATGCTTCACGTCGGCTGGGGTCAGCGAGTCCAGGCGGCGGGCCTATGCTCTCATGGCTGCTGGCTGCATGGTTGCCGGTCACATTCTTGAAGTCGAGGTACTCGATGTAGTCCAGAAACATTGCCTCTTCGGACTCCAAGTAGTGGGTCTCCTTGCTGCCACTAGCGCCTCCGTTCGGCGCCTTGGGGCACTCACGATGCCAATGTCCCACTTCGCGACAAATGGCACACTTCGTCCGGCGTTTTAGCGCCTCTATGCTGACCTTGTAGCTGCCGCCGATCTTCACCGAAGGTCCTTCACGGAATCGTCCTCCGGCGTCTCTGCCGACTCCATAGCCACGAGCCAAGGCCTTCGTCTTCTTGGCGCGGTTCACGGCAGTGAAAGTCCTCTTTCCACCGCCCTTGGTGTGCTCCTTCACCATGGCCGCCAAGACCTCCTTGACCTCGTGCTCGTCAAAAACTTCATCAGCTGCGTTGCTTCCCAGACCTGGAGCATCCTCGTCGAGCTCCTGAAGGGCACCCAGGAGCACTTCAAGGCCTCCGTTCTCCTCTGTCTGGTCGTCCTCGCCCTCGTCAAACACCTCCGCGGTCTCGGTGTCCTCGACCTGCATGATCTGGCTGGCCTTCTGGGTTGAGACCTTGTTCACCTGCTTGGTTTCAAACTCTGTCTCATGAACCCTGAGCCATTCCTTGACATTCTTGACCTTCATCTTGCCCTGTGTGAAATTCAGAAGCAACTTCAGCTCTTCATTCGATAAGTTCAGGGCATTCGTGAGGAGGAAGCCGAGGTACTCTTCCGGAAGTTTCACCTGGTGCTCGTGGAGTTTCCTGACAATGTTGTCCCAACGGGCGAAGAAAACCTTGTTGGACTCTCCCTTGGCACGCCTCAAGGCGTAGGTGATCTTGACCAAGGTGTTGATCATGTCCTCTCGCTGGTCGTCACCATACAGTTCCTTAGAGTCCATTAAGCTTAGCAGCTTTTCCCCATTGTCTGGATCATTCATCCATGAGCCATCTTTCGCCAGGTACTTCATATCATCGAACGGGGTTCCCGTCAGACTCTTCAGAAGCATAGGTCCCCGGGATTTAGGCTTGGTACGGGTAGTCGCTAACCAAAGCTTGGCCCTGATCTGGTAGTCCTTGAAAGGAGTCAAACCATCCCACACCGGAGCTGGACCGGCATGGCTCCGGTCACCGGCGTTGTCACGGTCGTCGTCCTCATCTTGCCAAGTGCCTCTGGCTCGCCACGACCTTCCCGCCGAAGCCTGCCGAGAAACCATGAACTCCCGGAATCGATCAAACTCTGCCGCCTCTGCACCGGAGGGTTCTCCCCGACGTTGCTCTGCAGCATCTCGCCACGGGTCGTCGTCTGCTCCTGCGGCAGGTTCCGGCCCTTCAACCTCATCATCTAGGGAGCCGTGGTCGGGGACGGGCGAAACTGGTTCTGTCATGTCGACTGTCACGCAGCAGTGGTTGGTCAAAGATCCAGTTCCCTAACTAGGACCTTCTGGACCGAACCAGGCGCTCCGCTACCACTGTGTCGCTCAGACACAGTGGCAGACAATCACATGTGATCCATCGCACTTCCCTTTTGCGCACACACAGCTTGAGCCATCAATGATGGCGATGACGATTCCTTGCTGCGCACTCTGACGAACTGCAAGAGAGAAAGAGTGAGAGGGGAGATTGTTCGGATCCTTTGCCCTTGTTTGTTGGAAACTACTTATCGGAACTACACTAGGGACTATACTACCCAAAAAAGGTTAAAGGTTACCTACTCTATCTATACTGAACTTAGAACCCCAGCAGAAAATGGAATTTTAGCTGTTTCTTAGAGGTTATAATAACCAAAAATTAAGAAATACTTCTAAGTACCCCTATGACTATACAAATCCTGTAGGACCGCGTGCCTCCAGCCCCGCTGCAGAGGCTGCCAGCCATTGAGCCTCATGACTTGGGGTTGTCGATTTCGTTTCAGGGGGCTCTTTAGGGTTTGGGGGTTTAGGGGGTTTAGGGTTTAGGGTTTAGGGGTTAGGGGTGTTTAGGTTCAGGGGGTTTCAGGCTTGGGATTTAGGGTCTTAGGTTTAGGCATTGGGATTAAGGTCTCAGGACTTGGAGTTTCCGGCTTCTTTTTGAGTGGTTTAGGGCTCGGGAGTTAGGATTTTTAGGGTATAGGGTATGGGGTCGTATGGGGCTTAGGGGGTGAGGGCTTAGGATGTGAGGTTTTAGGGCATAGGGCCGTATAGGGCTTAGTGGTTGAGTGCTTGGGATTTAGGGTCTTCGGGCTATTGTAGGCATTCGGGAATAGGGTTTCTAAAGTTCCGGATCGGCTCGAGAGGATTTTTCCGGCTCTTCGAGGTTTCAAGGGTCTCAACAAGGTTTCCAGATTTGGGAGTTATTTTGGAGTCCTTATACTAGGATACCCAGTAACCTAAGAATAAAAAGGCCTCTCTTTTTGGTATTGGGTAACTTTATAAGGAACCTAGGACAACAAAAAGGGAATAAGGGTACTACTGGGCAGTATAATCAGGATCCTACTATTTAGATTATTATGACGGGGTCCCCATTTTCGGAAACTCCCATTTGGATTCTGTGATGACCCCGTGGGGTTTAAGGGCGTTGTACGTATGAGGGTCGTAGGGTTCAGGGTTCTCTTGCCTGATTCCAATATATGGGTGGTTGTCAAAATTAGGGCCCCTTTTTGGGTACCCGAAATACTAGGTGCCGTACTATAATAGGGACCCAAGAAGGGACCCTAATTTTGACAACCACCCATATGCATGACATATCCTGCAGTTTAATTGACGAAGGTACCGAACTGAGCACATAGGCGCAAACTAGCCACAGATACCTTCGAAGCATTTATGCCAGTCAAGGTGTATGGAATCATCGTCACCAAGGCCTAAAGTTATACATTAACGCTTCGAGCGACGCACGGGAGAGGAGGAAGATAAGTTCCCTATCATTGAACCAACTAGGAGGTGCTGTTAAAGCCTTTGAAGAATATTAGTAGGTAAGATCCTCTTAAGCCCAATAAGAGCAAATATAAAATGTCCCAAAGCCCTACCTTCATAAATCATGATGGCCCGTCTGGAGGTTTGTGCATGTTTGTGCCTCCACCTACTAAACCATAGACCTCCCACGGTCCGGGCTGCCTCTTATGCCTGTGTGCCCAACACCCCCTAAACTAAACACGAAAACTACGTTGATGATCTAAATCCTGCATTACTTGGAGGACCCTGAACTATGGGAATTATGGTATGATCCCTATTTTTATGGGTAAGGCAGGATGTACATCATCAACCGCAGGACGCCTATCCCAAAGCCCCAAAACCCCAGAATCTCAGAGCTTCAGGTGTGCCGTCTTAAACGACCCCCTTTCGGTGGGAGCACGCATATATTGAGAAATTACTCCTAAGAGTACGGCTCTTTGAAGAGTTCCGATGAGGAATGGTGCATTCAAGCATGAAGGTCATAGGAATCCTCATGATTGGCATTGATTGGTACCTATTCAAGCTTCTATCCTACACTCCTAAATGGTAAACCTTACACAGCCTTACACCCCGTACTGAACCCGTTACCCATGTTTCTGCCACCCAAAAATCCGACTAGTCCTTGCTATAACAACTGCAATCTCGAGTCGGCATGTTCCACGGTTCTAAACCACCACGAAAAACACTTTGCAGGGTTTAGGGCTTAGGCAACTTTAAAGCCCTGAACCCCTAACCGCAACACCCCAGCACCCCAACACCCCTTAACCCCTAAAGCTCTTTTCCTGAACCCTAAACCCTAAATTAAACGCTAAACCCCAATAACCCCTAAAGCTCTGTATCCTGAACACTAAGCCGCCAGATCTGGCAAGACATCTGGTGTCACCCGTAAACTCTATATGGTTTAGGGTTTATAGGGTATAGGGTTTAGGGTTTAGGGTTTATAGGGTTTAGCGGACCAGGGGCCGTAGGGTAAATCCTAAACACCGGAATACGAGGTTGGCCCTTTCACGCCTCTGAAATAGATTCGTAAATGACGATTCTCTTAGGCCCAACAAAGAAAAATCAAAATGGCAGGCCTACCGAAAAGTATCCATAGTCACCCTGATTCGGGTTCTTGGGTTTGAAGACCAGCGCTGAAAGGCTCAGGGGAATCAGGCTTCCCAGTTTTGGGTCCAGGTTTCGGGTCTGGGGCCTATGGCTTTGAGGAACATGGTTTGCGGTTTAGGAGTTGGTTGTACGGCACCGTTTCAGGCTTAGAGCTATTAAGGTTTAGGGTGTAGGGGTTTAGGGTTTAAGGTTTCATGTATTGCAACCTGAAGGAACCCATGCACTCTCAACTCCATCATCTTGCTGGAGAGGTGGCCGTGTAGCCACTTGCCAACAGGGCGAACTCCGTCTCTGTTTTCTGAAACCTGGGTGTGCATTCACCGTCTACTGTACTGTAGTATGATGAGGCTGAAGTGCACGTGCATCTAGGCATGCATGCTCCTTGATACATGCACTGCCTGTCTCTGACTGTACATAACTTGAAGATGACATATACATATATATATATATATGTATACAGACAGTATACACATATAAGACATGCACGTATATACACACAAACCATAGATGGCTATATGCATACAAGCATATAAATATGGAAAAAAATATATTTCTGTTTATGTATTATATATATATATATATATCCACATCATCTACACGTGTGTATGTCCTAAGTCCCTACGCATATGCATGCATGCCGCTGCATACCCTTATGTTCTTCCTTACATACATACAGACCTACACACATACATGCACATAACAGAACGGATTGCCTGTACAAACCTTTCATGCGACCATGCCTGCATCCTTGCACGCATGCGGTGTTCGCATGGATGCGAACATCTCATGTACGTGCACGCACTTAGTTCTATGCTCTCGCATCAACATGTGGGTGTTTGTCAAAATTAGGGTCCCTTTTTGGGTCCTTCATATAGTACGGCACCTAATATTTAGGGTACCCCAAAAGGGACCTTAATTTTGACAACTACCCATGTATACGTCCAACTGTTTGACTGCAGATGTGTCCCGATGCACTCACCCAGCCATACATACGTGCTATCAGGGCCTTGATCACTTCCTGTACTACTTTGGGGGCTCCTTATTATAACTATGGTATGATGGGCCCCGAAGACTATTTTAACTATTAAGGCCCCTAAAACAAGAACCTTTTTTTTAGCGGTTGAAGAAGGAAGATGCACGCAGCTTCTGAAGTGTGGGCTACCAGAGGCGACTCAGTTTCGTGCGAGTTAAGTTTGATTGCGAGATGGATACTCGGAGATGTCTTGTCGCAGGAGATCGTACAAGCTAATCGCACGAAATGGGCAACCAAACCTTCCTTGTTAGCCTTGGTCTACGGCATGAGGCAAGGCTACGCTTCAGATGTCCGAGGTGTTTGCAAGTCATGCTCACCTAAAGCTAGTTCCTGCCATGTAAACTACCCCTCAAGTAGGGGCCTTAATGACGAGAATAGGGTTTGCATAGTATGAATGGTACAAAAGGGCCGTGGCATGCCACGAGCGCGCAACGTGAATCAGCCATTAACTAGGAGGTGCTTTTAAAGCCTTTGAAAAATGTTAGTAGGTAAGATCCTCTTAAGCCCAATAAGAGCAAATATAAAAAAGCCCAAAGCCCTGCCTAGTTGATCAACATACATGACCTGTCCATACGAGCCACAACAGTGGTTGGGCACTTACGATAAAATCCTAAGCTCCAAATCCCTAAAGATTGAACCCCACACCCCTAACGCCTAGACCCTAGAGGCCGTAAACCTTCAATGCGCAGACTCCTCGGAACCTGATATCTGAAACGGCATGGCGCTTGTATTCCAGTCTGCTGATTTTCTCCAGCGCCAACTGAGACAGCAACAGGTGTGAGCACTCATGTGCTGTAGGTTTCTCTCACGGCTCCATTGATGGGTTGTACATGAAGGTCGTGACAAGGTTTTGTAGGGTTTGCGGGATTTAGGAGTTTAGGGTGGGTTCGGTCTCGACACTCCGCAGCAGTGTACCTCCATATATATATTCCATATATCATCAAAACAAAAATGCGACTGGGGATAAAGCGGTTGTGAACGTGAAACAAGCTAAACGTAAAAAGGAACCATATTGGCAGTTGAGACACCTGAAAGGCGGCTGTAACAGCTATGGCAAAGCCAACGACAACGGCAGCAAGGATCACAACAATTTCCACAACGACGACAACAACAGCGATAGTGACGGTTAATCCCACTCCTTCCTGTTACCACTACTTGCACTACTACCACTATGAACACTACTAAACTACTACCAGCACCACGACGACCACTACCGCTACCGCGACCACGACGACCACCACCACCACGACCACGACCACGACCACCACCACCGCCGCCGCCACCACCACTACCCTACTACTGCTACAACAACAACAACAACTACAACTACTACTACTACTACTACTACTACTCCTACGCTACTGCCACTGCCACTGCTACGCTACTAGGCTGACAACAGCAGCAGCAGCAGCAGCAGCAGCAGTAGCAGCAAACACAAAACCTCGAAAAAATCGATTCGCGCCCCACCCAATCATCATCCTCACCATCTTCAACATCATCGTTAACCTGACCATCTTCATCATCGTCATCTTCATAACCATCATCCTCACCATCTTCAACGTCATCGTTATCCTGACCATGTTCATCGTCATCCTCATAATCATCATCCTTATCATCATCATAGACCCAAATTCTACAGACTCTGCGAAACCCAGCATTTTACAGCCTCGAGCCACTGAAAGCTACCAGGCGCCAGGAGGCGCGCAACCCTAGTAGTAGTAGTAGTAGTAGTAGTAGTAGTAGTAGTAGTAGTAGTAGTAGGTAGTAGTAGTAGTAGTAGGAGTAGGAGTAGGAGTAGGAGTAGGAGTAGTAGTAGTAGTAGTGGTAGTAGTAGTAGTAGTAGTAGTAGGGTTTCCCCCCCCGGTGCGACGCCCAAACCGCTTATTTTTGGGACTTGCTGTGGTCGAAAATGCTGGTATTTACAGCACTTTTTTCCGCAGTTATCGAAAGTGACAACAGTTCTTGGTTTCGTGTGTATATTTATCATATTTTCTAACATTGTTCATCAATGTCGCACACGAAAATGCTGGTATTTACAGCACTTGTCTTTGCGAATTTCATGATTTTTTACTGTTTTTGGGTGTCTCGATTTTCGTGCCCAAAACCTAGCGATCAGAATCAAGGTTTTTTGGGCCTCATTTTGATCATGATTTTCATTCAAATCGTTTGTTTGGATAGCATCCATATCCAAAACCTAATGACGTCCATGGTCTAGCGCATTTGGGTTTGGAGAGCATCCATGTCCAAAACCTAATGACGTCCATGGTCTAGCGCATTTGAGTTTGGAGAGCATCCATGTCCAAAACCTAATGACGTCCATGGTCTAGCGCATTTGGGTTTGGAGAGCATCCATGTCCAAAACCTAATGACGTCCATGGTCTAGCGCATTTGGGTTTGGAGAGCATCCATGTCCAAAACCTAATGACGTCCATGGTCTAGCGCATTTGGGTTTGGAGAGCATCCATGTCCAAAACCTAATGACGTCCATGGTCTAGCGCATTTGAGTTTGGAGAGCATCCATGTCCAAAACCTTTCGAAATGTTGCTTCTTTGCATCGCACCGAGCGGGGGTGGTACTTTCCACTGCTCTCTAACAGCTTACTCTGTGGTACACTAGTTCAATAAGGAGTATAGGCGCAAGAACCGCACATCAGCAGCATCCAGCATTATCATGTTCATCATCACTTTCGTCAGCACCATCTCGAATATCATCATCATGAACATCATCATTATTATCATCATGATCATCTTCATCTTTAGGTTAGGCCGGATTTCTTTGAGCCTGTGTTCGGGTAGTCTCACCATCAACCCTCCCTGTAGAACACAGGCTCAAAGGAATCATCATTCTCATCATCATTATTATCATCATGATCATCTTCATCTTTAGGTTAGGCCGGATTTCTTTTAGCCTGTGTTCGGGTTGTCTCACCATCAACCCTTCCTGTAGAACATGGGACATGATGTTCATCCAAGAACTCTGCGACCGGCGTCGCACCAGGGGGGGACGGCCTAGTAGTAGTAGTAGTAGTAGTTCTTGGTAGGTGTTACGTCTGCAGCCGCGCGGGGTGGTGCAATTCCTTTGCTGGCATGTGCTGAATCTCGAGTTTTGGCACTTTCCGCCCGTTATTGAACTTTGCTTTTGCTTTCGCCTCGCTTTTTGCGGTGTTTTCTAGCAAAAAAGTGATCCGGGGATGACGGCCATGCGAACGCGGCTTGTGTCTTCTGTTTCTCTTGTTGTTTCCTATATACACGGTGTTTTTGCCGATTCTCGACCTTGTGTACATGCCAGCTTTAACTGGCAATTTGTCTTTCAGCTCTGTGCGGGGGTGAGAGGAGGGATGGGGGGGGTGATGACGTCCATGCGAATGCGGCTGGCGTCTTCTGTTTCTTTGGTTGCGTTACTTCTCAATCGCTCCCAGTTGCTCTGTCAACTTTTGGTTGGGGTTTTTCTTCTTGCTTCACTTTGGCAACGTCCACCATGCAAAAACCTCGAGTTTTTGAAGCTTTCCAGTCAAAAACTTCCCAAATGAGCCTGAAAGCAACACAAATCAAAGACGAGAAGCATGGTATTTGCGACACTTCCGCAGAAACCTCACCAAAAAACAAGACAAACAACTATGACAAGTTAAGTCCGATACATCGTCTTCTTGACGAAAACCACGCACAACCCTGGGTTTTCTAGCTTTTGATCAAGAAACCTCCCAAAGATAAACGACACACCCCGCGCGGCGGCAGACGCAACGCCTTCCTTGTTCTTATTGTTGGTTACAACATGATGTGACGGCAATCTCCGCCTCCATATCTTCGTGGTCGATGGGGCTCACATCGAAGCGACTCAAAAGCGACGCATCCAATGGCTGCCTCGTTGCAAGAGACTCGGAGCACCCCTTCAATTACTCAAGGGCAGGTGAAAACTTCTCAAAGCTTGCATGGACTTCAAATCTGGCATGGCAGGGGCATGTCACACAAAAAAAGTGCTGCGTCGCATCGTGAATTTCATGCTCCAAAGTGCGGCCTTTCGCGGCCAGGTCCATAGCAAGAGCCACATGAGGCCATGCCCTTGGCTTCCACACTCGCGCAGGCCTTTTGAAATGACAGTAACAGGACTCTCACCCTGTTCCCTTTCCATCCTGTCCCGCTCTTGCAAACCAGGGCTCCACTGGTTGGCTCGCTCGACGAATTCATGGATGCCAGCGACCGGAGACCGCCATCCGAGATTCTACAGTACTTCCCTTGACGGGCACGAGACTTGAAACCACATGTTGGGCCCTCTAGCCTCACTACACTCCTGCTGGACGAAATCCTCCGCAGCATGCTTTGCCTGCAGGCTAGGAGGCCAGGCTGCACATGTCCCATGATTCCCATGTTGAGCTCTGAAGTCAACCTTCCTGAACCGGGACATGAAGAGGCATTTTCGCAGCAAGAACATGTGAAAAGTGATCACAGGAATCTCAACCCGTTCGCGGTAAGCCGAGACTTTTTCGATTTCAAACTCTGGAGTGCGTGGGTTCATTGACTGTGCGTGTCCGCTCGCTCGCGATGAGCAATGAGCTGCTGGCTCCAGGCAGACAGGTAGCACGTACTAGGTTGAATTCATAGGCACGGTCAGGCATGGGAAAGTGCAGCATATCATCGCAACTTTTCCCGCCCGATCGATCGCACTAACGAAGGAAATTGAGGTTCGTCACATATTATCAGCTGGCTGATTCAAATCTTTCCGGCGGTTTGCATCTACTACTAACATGGAATGTGGCCCTCGAACCAAAACAAGGATGGCCTAAGACCCAACTCCTGGTAGTCTATACGCACCCTCTGGGGTCATGATGTCTGCATCGTTTTCTTAGCGGCAGGTGCACCGGACTCGAGCATATTCCGTGACGCGCAGGTCGATTGCAGGCTCGACCCTGCAAACATCTTGCCCCATGACTGATTCCAGGTTGAGGCTATGAGAAACATGATCATGTTTAACCTTGGGTTTTATGATAACAAACACGTAGATCATAGCCAACCAGGACCCAGATGAGTTGACATCCTGGGACAAGTGTTCTTGCCGAGTCGAACTCTGTACATACGCCTTCCTGCGCCCTCCCGGTATGCAAGATTCAAAACAGGGGCCGGCTGGTCCCACAGGCAGCCCCTCAGACCTTCCAAAATCCGTTGATTAAGGAACATACCGTACGTGTAACTTAAACTATAATAAAGTCCCTAACATGATTTAGGAATACTCCTTGACTAAGTGATTTTTGAAGGTCTGGGTCCTCCTGTTCTGGGCCGCTTGAGTGATCCTATTATAAACACCCTTAAAGCACTATTGAACATCCGCAGCGATAATCCGATGAACATGACAGACACAAAATGTTCCTTCCCTGGCTAGATCCCAGACATGCGCCTTGAACCGGCAACTCTAAATCCGCAACCCCCGCCAACCCGGCAAGGTTCACCGGGTTCGGCGAAAGTTCATCACAATGCGAACTCACTTGGCGCTCTTTGCAGCCTCGGACAAGCCGGCTATGTGTGCCTCGCCCCTGAGCATGTGAAGAGTCGCGATGGAGACTCATGCGAACGAGTTTGTACTGATGGTGATGATGATGACTTCTCCTGAATATTTTATCACCAAATAAAGCAGACAGAAACAAGCAAATACCTATGGAGAAAGAACAAATCTGAGTCATGTTGGAGTCATGCTGAATATGATAACGAATAACCATACATGAAGAATTGTACATACATAGCAAGAAGCTTCGGGAAAACGAACTATAACAAATGAACTGCTGATTTAATAACAACAACAAGTTAGAACTAATGGCACGCACAAAAAACATACTATGATGATGATACTGAAACATGGACCCACTAGTACCACAATGAAACCTAAACCCGATAGTACTATCATGAAACCTTAACCCAATAATACTATAATAAACTCTAAAACCCAACCCAATAAGGCGACGGCCGGCTTCCACTTCTGCTTCGCCTTGTGCCTGGGCCAGTGCAGCAACCGTCACAAATATCGCATGTTACGGGGAATGTACGGATCAAACTGTCTGGTCTATCTGCCTATGTGTGTACCGATCCATCCATCAGTTTATTTATCTATCTATCTACACACGCATATATACATATACATGTGTATATATATATACACCGTACACACTTCCAGATATAGATCTCTCTCTCTGTGTGTGTATATATGCTAGTACCATGTGTGGCAAGGATGGCCATGTTCTGGCTTCCGACGGGCATGGCCAAGTACGTCGCTGCTACTGCGCACATCGACAAGCCAAACCGTTGGAAAATACTAGGCTCATCTCGGAACCACATTTGACCTTTGTAGTTCATCCAATGCCTGTGAAACTAGCAACTAAACCCCTTGGGTTGGCAACTGCTCCGAGTGGCCGCTTGCCCGCCCTGCGATTTGGCCTGGATGCCTTGGGTGGATGCGTGCTGGCACGCAGGCTGGCGTGCGGGTTGCACAATTTGGGAGTTTCCGAAAATGGGGATCCTAATATAGCACCCGAAATAATAGGATCCTTATTGCATTTGGGAGTTTGGGGCTTGAAGGTTGGCAAAGGTTCAGGCTTCGGCAGGTTATGACATGCAGGTGTTCCGGGATAAAGCCGATCCTCATCGTTCCAGGACTGTTTGGGTCGGAAACCTTGGATCGGGCGCAAGCAGTGCTCTAAGCAGGAGAACCCGGATAAGGATGCTAGAGCCTGAAGTATACTTCCAAAACTCGCAAAGTCTCCCCAGCTTGTCGGTGAAGGTCAAAGACATCGTCTTTTAGCTCCACACCTTAAGCCTTAGAGGCTGTGTACGCTAGCCCAAAAGATTGTTAACTTTTCAATTGTGATAGGATTATACCAACCCCAAAAGGTTAAAGGTTGCCTACTCAGCTCCCAACCTCTCTTTGGAAGAACCTTTTCGAGTTGCCTCCTCCTCTGAACCTTGACTACACTGAACTTACAGTCCTAGCCCAAAGTCTTAGGGATTATAACTAGAAGACAATTGGCCCGAAAGCATCATCAGCGAAGAGTGTTGCGCTACGTCATAGAATCCAGTGTATAGGGTCATAGAGTCACCGAGTCAAAAGCACGGAGTCACAGAGTCGGAGTGTCACATACAGTCAAGAGTCGTACAAGTCATAGTTCATAGAGTCATCGAGACATAGAGTCAAGTACATGTCAAGCACAAGTCATAGTTCAAAGAGTCATAAGAGTCATATAGAGTTATAGAGTCACAGTGAGACAGAATCATAGAGTCATAGTGTTATAGAGTCATAGCACCAGAGTGAGAAAGAGTCATAGAGTCATGGAGTCATCTATGTACCACGCACTTGACTCGATGTAGTTCACTCTATGAACACTAATGTTCAGGTTTAGCGGATTTAGGGTACACAATCCTGTCGAAACGGAGTCGATACAAGGAGGCACCTGCACGCTCGCAACTAGACGAGGGTTATGAGCTTTGGACTCAAGGACGGGATTTCGTCATTCATGCCTCCCCGGACTATCAGACAAGACGTGAAGGTGGTGCACCCGGCCTGCTGCGACAAGCTGAGAGGCAGTCCGGCTGCTCCGATCATGCCAGGGTAGACTTCGACTGGAGCACCTTGCTGGGCTTTTCAGTGGAACACATGCGTTTAGTGCTGTTTAATGCTTATGTGCTCGTTGCAGCGATCGACGTGATGAAGCAGCGACCAGGGATTCAGAATCTCAAAGCTTAGAAAGTGAGCTTCAGAACTTGCGGCGGTGCAGTGGGTTGGAGAGGGTCGTGTCTCTGCACGATCGGACGCCCTCCTTCTGGAAACACTGAACCCCCAGCCCCAAATCCTAAACTTCCCAAACACGAGATACCCTGAACCCTCCAAACCGCGGCAACCCCGAATTAAGAAAAGGGCCTCGCAAGAACCTCTGTAACGCCCTACCATGAGCCCCAGAACCCCCTCCGGCGGCCTGTCGGGTAGCCCTGCATCGGACCGAAAGCCCCAGTCGCTCCAGGCATCCTGAGCTTCGCTCAAGAACGGACGTCTTTTTCAGAGCCTGTTTTTGTGGGTTTTGTGGGCTTGTCGGGTTTTAGAAGGTCTTCTTTGTCGTTGTTGTCGTGTGTGTATATATATATATATATATACATACACATATTTTTTGTGTTTTAGAGTTGCAGTTTAGCCTTAGTTGAGTTACGACTTGGTTTCGGGGTGTTGTTTGGGCTGGCGCTTGAGGTGGAGGGCTGGCCTGGAACGTGTCGGACACAGGGCAGTGGGATCAAGACTTACGCCTTGCAAGTCTAGGGAAATCAGGGGCTTCAGGCAGGTGAACCGCTGGAGCCTTTATTCTAGGGGTGGTTGGGGTTCAGTTCTGCTGATTCGGGGTCTCGGCTTTGCGGGGTTGAGGATTTAGGAGATGAATGATGAGGGTTCGGAGGTTGTGCGGTGTCGGAATACGAAGGTCGTATGATTTATCTTGAGTGCCAGTGAGCTCTTGTGTCGTTACTCAGCTTTGGACTGCCAAGGACCCCCATTCGGACCCCCTTCGGACTGGAAGTGTCAGACAAATCAGGATCTCTGAACCTCAAGTATCCTCCCAACTTCGCATCATACTGATACCAACATCTCTGATTCTGGATGGTTCGGAGGTCGTTTCATGTTCGGGTCGCCGGGAATCCAAGAAACATGTAAGTTACAGAACGGGGACTTTACGACCAACCCAAGCCCAAGAACACTTCTGCAACTTGCAACTTGCAAACCCCATCATGAAGCCCTGAAACCCTAAACCCTTCAACCATGTTCATATAACCGTAACAGTTGCATCTCAACCCCACAGTCTACAACTGCAACAACCCCAAATCATCCTAAACTTGTCAGAACATTCGGTGTGGAATTAGAGCAAGGCTCACTCCGGCCATAGCGGTCTGTCCAGGTGGGAGAGGCGGAGGGACATACCTCAGGTGCAGTATACACAGTTGCATCTGGCTTCAGGATTTGGCGTCGGTGGCTTGGTACTCGCAGCTGGAAAGGTGCTCGTAATGCTAACACCTGTTCGAGCACGACGAAGGTTTAGGATCTCGGGCTTGCCGAACAGCGAAGCCTCAACTTGCCCAGTGCTCGCCCGAAGAGCAGGGACAAGACTAGCAACGTGCAGAATGTCGCTGGAGAGACTACTAGGAGTACTAGCAACACAAGGATGGCAAAATCTGCAGAACATGATCATTGCCAGCTGCACCACAACGCTAACCTGTACAATTAGTTTTACACGTGAAAAGAGGGAGTGGGCTGGCGATTTCCTGAGATCGTAAGTTCGTCAGCAAGTTGCCGGTCGGCAGCCCGGTTAAATACTCAAACAGGTAGTTCGGTAGCTAGGCAAGTGGCTAGTTGTATAGTTGGTCATCCATACATCCATGACAGATGGCAAAGGGCAGAAAACGAAGAGCAAAGAGCAAAGGGCAGGGCAGTGTAGCAGTAGGAGTAGGGGTAGGAGTGGGAGTGGGAGTAGGAGTAACCGGAGAAGGAGTAGAAGGAGTAGGAGTAGGAGCAGGAGCAGTTTAGCAGTAACAGTTCAGCAGCAGTAGTAGTGGCAGCAATAGTAGTAGCAGTAGTAGTAGTAGTACTACTACTACTACTACTACTACTACTACTACTACTACTAGTAGTTCTTGGACTAGTAGCAACAGCAGCAGCAGCAGCAACAGCAGTAGCAGTAGCAGTAGCAGTAGCAGTAGCAGTAGCAGTAGCAGTAGCAGTAGCAGTAGCAGTAGCAGTAGCAGTAGCGGTAGCAGTAGCAGTAGCAGTAGCAGTAGTAGTCGTAGCAGCAGCAGGAGTGGTGGTGGTGGTAGTAGTAGTAGTAGTAGCAGCAGCAGCAGCAGCAATAGTAGAAGCAGTCACAGTAGTCGTCGTCGTAGCAACAGTGCAAGTGGCAGTGGCAGGCGCGGGAGCAGGAGGCTGGAACTCGTCGTAGTGCCACAGCAATGACAGGCGGCACCAGCCCAGCCAGCTTGGCACCTGCTAGATCTAGCAAGCAGGGCTGTAGTGCAATGTGCCAGGGCTGGAGGTTTACGTAGTGTCCTTAGGGCTTTGGTGATGACATGCTAGGTGTACACGGCGCGACTCCTACTCGTCAAGCTCCCACAGTGTAGGACGAGGATTGTGTCGCAAGGCTTTAGGATTGCTGTCGGCTGCGATGTTTCCCGGTCTGGGATGAATGATTTGAAGCAGCTAGCTCTCAGCCCTAATGCTTGCTCATGGCAAAGGCTTTTTCGAATGACATTTGTAAATGTCAGGGTTAAGGGTGCCAAAAAAACTCATGATCACACATGATGGCTCCGTTGCAACCAACACGTCGCAACATCCGCGAAATCACACAAGAACCACATCTCACAAACACAATCATAATTCTGCTAGCCCCTATAAGCTTATAAGATCATCTGTGTCAGCAAACCCCAGAGCAACCTACAGGGCCACGTGATGCAGAGCACTGCGAAACACCTGCAAAGCCTAATGCTCCGACAATGCTCGTAGCATTACAAGGCACTGACTTAGGCCTGAACACAGCAGGAATATGCTGAATTGCATTTTGTTGAGGAAGATGGAAGTAAGAGGAACTCAGGGACCACAGGTGCGCCCGATTTATTTCGATGGGCGTGGCGAAGCCACAAACTTGACATACAGATGTCAACTTGTCAGCCTGTGTGTCAGGTTGAGCTTCTGGGACCTTCGTCCATCTGTCCCCCAACCGTGCACCCTGAATCCGATTTCCTAGCGAGTGATAGAAAAAGCAATCGAAACAGCCGGCGGAGCAGCCCTCCGGTCTAACTGGTCATGGAAGTGTAGTAAGTCCGCAGACGCGCTTTTGACCTGACCTGCCCATCTGATACCCTCAGGGAAGAGCCCCGCTTTCTCCACTGTTCAGTATAAGAAAAAGAACCCCCGAAACAAAACAGGAACAAAGGTATCATAAGGGAGCCTAAACAAAGGAAGCAGAAAGCTGGAATTGATCCCCTAAGCCCGAAGGCCTGCACGTTCCAAGGAAGCATGTGCCGTGCCCGGAGCAATCCTTTGAAGCTGCAGTTGGGGAGAGGTTTCCCGGGAGTGTACAGGTTCTCGGAGTAGGAGGTTTTAGTGTGATTTTGTGTCTTATCCCTAAACCCTAAACCCTAAACCCTAAACCCCCGGTTGAAGCCAATCGAGCGCCTGAGCTTCAGGCCTCAGGCAAATATCAGCACATGGCCTGGACGGTTGCGAGTCTTCCAGCGATCTTGCTGCAAAGCCACTATGCCTGAATACCAACATCAAGGTCCTGAATCACTAAGAACCCTACAGACATACTTCGCGCGCTTATTAAGTCAACAAATGTGTAACTTTACCTAGCGTTTGGGCGCTCGACCAAGCCAATCCCTGGGAAGGGTTGCGCGGGAACCCTAAAATGTGTAACTTTACCTAGCGTTTGGGCGCTCGACCAAGCAAATCCCTGGGAAGGGTTGCGCCGCGCGCTTAAAATGTGTAACTTTACCTAGCGTTTGGGCGCTCGAGGAAGCCAATCCCTGTGAAAGGTTGCGCCGCGCGCTTAAAATGTGTAACTTTGCCTAGCGTTTGGGCGCTCGAGGAAGCCAATCCCTGTGAAGGGTTGCGCCGCGCGCTTATTAAGTTCAAAAATGTGTAACTTTACCTAGCGTTTGGGCGCTCGAGGTGGCCAATCCTTGTGAAGGGTTGCATTCCCGATGGATGACGACGGTGCCACCCCTGGCTTTAGAAGAGAGATTACATACCGAGATGTAGAGAGTAAGTCATGTAGAGAGGTAGAGAGTATGTAGAGAGGCAGAGAGTAAGTCAGAGAGTAAGTCAGACAGTAAGTCAGAGAGTAAGTCAGAGAGTAAGTCAGAGAGTAAGTCAGAGAGTAAGTCACAGAGTACGTCACAGAGTCATAGAGTCGTCAAGTGAGTAAGTCACAGAGTTCTCAAGTTCATAGAGTCATAGAGTCATAGAGTAGTCAAGAGTAGTCAAGTTCGGTCTTAGAGTCATAGAGTCATAGGGTCATAGAGTCGTAGACTCAAGTGTCAAGTCATAAGGTCATGTGCTCGATTCTATGTTTGTCATCTATGAGGTTTCAGGGTCTGAAAATTTATAAACCCCTACCTCATTGGGGCCCAGGCAGTTTGGGGCCAGATCGCAAACGCCCTGGTACCGAACCCTAAGCCTTTAATAACAGAACTGCATACTTGCAGTATCTGCAAGTAACGACTACAACTTCCGAAACTGCGTGTTCCCCACATCGAAGGAAGACCAAGTCGCTGGGCGGCACTTTTTGCCTGAAGCAAAAACAAACGCCGCCTCCGCCCGCCGAAGCCCGAACCCTATCCCAACTAACTGTCTACAATTCTTCTTCGGGTTCCTGATTGTACCTATGTTCTGCGATACTCCAAACCCTATACCAAGGGTTCTGTATGGCATTTACACACTATGCGATATTCCCAAAGGGGCCCTGCAGATGCGGCAGAGATTCAGTGGGTGCGCCATCTGTGTAGCGCTCCTCCTCAGGTGCGTACTACAGGGGCCTGAATGATGAGCACTACTCTTCCATATCTACAGGGCCTATAGGGCTATAGGGCTCCATAACATAATCAATGTAGCATAAATAGAACTCCTCAAAACCTAGTTGAACTCTCTTGGCTTTTGCAGTCTACATTTGCTGTGGTTTGGATTTTGCTGCCGTATCTTGTTGCGTGGGATTGTTTTCTGCTACATTGCAAGACTCCTGGTGAGATCGTACAGGATGTCAGACGGATTTGAGTCGGATGCTCTACGGCCTCGGAGACTAGATCTCAGCACCATGCAGTACCCACAAGCCCCGATTCCATACATCAAAAGGGAACTCCAGAAAGTTGGAATATGGATTAATGGTAGGATCCCCTATAATTTACCTTGACGGGGTTACGATAATGCTATTCCAACTTTCTGGCTTCTACTGTAAACCCAAAACTTGCGCATCTTTTGTGCGCAATGAAGGCGCGAGACGACTGCCGAAGATGACTGCGACGTGCGCACGCTGCAGCGACCTGGCTTGACATGTTCGTTGCCAGTTCTCTCATCATGCTTGCTATCATCCTGAACTTTGGACCCAAGCTCAAACCCAAGAAATCTTTACATCCTAAGCACGTATCGTTGGTCTTTGCTGATACTGAGCCATCCCTTTCGAGCATCTCGTCTAGAAGGCGAGCCTCGCGTTCTTGGGAGCTTAAGATCTTTGGAGGGCGTTCAAGGTTCACAGTTTAAGGCGTGGGTTTAAGTTTAGGTTTAGCGTTAGGGGTTTATAAGAGCTCTCAAGCTTCAGCGCTGCGGGTGTATAGATATCTAACGATTATGAGGGCTGATATACCGTTTAGGGTTCAATCGCAGTCCCAAACCCTGCAAGTCGTTGCTCGAGCCCTATACTCAGAAGCTGCTTAGGCTTAGGCAAGGCTGTAAATTCCAGCAGTTGCGATTCTGCAGAATCCTGAATCGATGTGACACATGCGAATATGCTTCCAGCAGCTCAGGTTTATCATATATCTTAAACACACCCCCTCACTTGGCAACTCCGAGTCATCATCATATCTTAATCACGCCCCGTGTCACATATACCTTAAGCCCGCCCCCTCATTGGCCGATTCGACCCCTTTTTTTTTGTCGTCTAGACAATATAAGGGCCTTAAGTATGTTACAGGGTTCCTTAGAAAGGGTCTTGCAGGATATTGTCGTAGGCTTTCGGACCGAGACTAGCAAGGCAGGACCCCCAGCCCTCCCACTCGCGCCACAACGGGATGGGGGAAAGATCGCGTTCACCAGCACATGCACTACAAGTACCGACTCAGAAGTCAGAACCGGAGGAGGACGAAGCCAGTATAGCAGCGAGAACAACATTAGCACTCACGAAGGCAGACTATGACACGCTGAAGGCCACAGTTTTGAAGCAGGATGCCAGGTTGAACACTGTTGAGTGGAAATCCGCGAAAACAGCTTCACTTCTGCATAGAGACCAAGAACTTGAGGCGTCAAAACAGCTGCTTCTCATGGGATGGCCGACCGGCATGAGCGAACAAGACCGTGACAAAGAAATCCGTGGCATGGCACAGTACTATGGTGTAGCTGACAAGTTGCAGGGCACCACCACACTGAAGAACAAGCAAGGACTTGGCCACTTCACCATTGTGCACATGTGGGACAAGGACGCGCGCAACACCTTCCTGCACAATGTCAAGAACGACCCGCACAAGATCAAGGGCAACACCATCGTAGGAAGACCGCAGATACCCCGCTACCGCCGTGAACAAGATGCTCCCATGAAGTGCGCTATGAAGGCATTGGCGACCATCTACGGCGGCAACCCTAAATTTCGACCAACCTGGGAATTGCAGGCCCTATGGTATGAAACCGAATGGGTACTAGCAGTTGCTAACGACGCCACCAAAGTGACCATCTTCGTCCCCGATGACAAGAAGGAGGAGTTTGAGACTCAGTTTGCGGAGGATTGGCCGACATGGCAAAACCGGGGCAACCAGACGGAAGGCAGTCCACAAAAATACCTTCGCATCAACATTATCGCCTTCACCGATGACGCTTTGCAGGAGCTGAACGAACGCTACGCGAACATGAGCACGCGCTCCCGCAGCTCCAGACCCTCGGACGACGTAGACATGGCGAATGCTGATGAGGAGGTTGGTTCCCGCACCCCCGCCAAAGGCGGAGGCAAGCGTTCGTCGTGAAATGTACATAGCGACACGCATACTTTGCACAGTGCAACCGCAGACCGTAACAATCATTCACCTCGTGCACAATGTTCACATACGACCACTTCTTGCACGACCATTACTTCTTCACACCTGCCAATGCGCCGCCCAGCAGGCAAGCCGGGCACACCGCGAAGCAAATCTTTAAAGGAGAATCGTTTCACGACCATTTTTGACGACCATGTTGTATGCAATAATCACGCGCTTCAGCGGCTACAGAGACACACTCGGTCAGCAAAAAAGAGAGGTAGGAGGTCTACACTTGCAATCATACAGAGAAAAGCAAACATGGCCACCAAGCGGTCGCGGCACCGCCGGTGGTATAGATGGTGTAAGTCGAATGTTGGGTACTTTGAACAAGGCCTAGACATGCGCCGTCCGGGCAACGGTAGCCTCACCTGCTCGAAATCAACTGCCTCTCAGCCCTTGAAAGACACCCGGAGCGCGGGTTTGTTTGCCTACGAAGACCATACTGAGAACAGAAAGCGTTCACCTCTGTTATCCAAGCTTTTTCATGGTAGTTCACTCAACATTGCAACCCTCAACGCCTGTTCCCTCTTGAAACCTTCAATGCATCACCAAATTGTCCAGTACATGACATCAAAGCGCATTGACGTCCTTTGTTTACAGGAAACAAAAGCCAAGCGTACATCATACTACATGATCGATTCGTTTACCTTCTACACATTCAGTAATGCGAGCCCCGACCAGCAGGAGCACTATGGAACGGGTTTTGTTTTGTCGCCTGCGGCAAGACGAGCGCTCTTACGCACACTCCCTAGCAGTAGTAAAGTGGCCGGAATCAGCTTACACACGGGAGCAGGGGAATTTTCTGTCATCACAGGTCATGCGCCGCATAACCAGCACACTGAAGAAACCAAGCAGGCTTTTTACGAAGAACTCAACCAGCTCGTAGATAAGGTGGAAAACCGAGGCCCTTATCTCATTATGGGAGACTTCAATGCACGCATCCATGGTAGAATGCACGATGAGGATCTTGTTTTGTGGCCCCACTTGTACGGGAAAGGTGTTGCTTCAGCTGGAGGCGAGTCTGATAACAGGAGCTTTCTCATGAATTGCTGCGTCCAAAACCAGCTCTTGGTTTCCAACACGTGGTTCAAACATAACTCCGCCAGGCAGGTCACTTACAGGGAAGTAGGAACCACTGCCCTACCCCATGCCTCTGCCTCTTGGGACCCCAACCTGTTTGCACAACTGGATCTGTGTCTTGCCCCTCGGAGATGGAGAAATATTGTGAGGGACGTATCTTCCGATCCTTGGGCGAATGTAGACAGTGATCATTTCCCGCTGCTTGCAAAGGTGAGACTCAAACTGGGTGCTAGGCGCCAACAGGCACCGCGCCCTCGCTGGGATTTCCATAGTGCCTCGCCCAGGAACATCCGCGAGATGAACGAAGCCCTGGAAGCCCGATTGGACAACATACAAAGTAGTGATGATGTGTCACAAACATGGGACCTTCTCCGGGAAGTGTTTGTTCAGGCCATGGAAGAGCACATACCCAAATACCAGTTTGCACCTAGGAAACCCTGGATTAGCCAGAGCACTTTGGATCTGATTACCCGTAGAGGTGTCCTACGCAGCCAAGGCGACCTCCAGCAGGTGGCCGAGTGCAGTAAAGACATTAAGCGTTCTGCCAAACGGGACAAGAAAAATTGGCTCGAAGAGCAACTACAATCGAATTCGTGGGAGCCGATAAAGCAGCTCAAGAAATCGCTCCCTACAAAGATGGTTCGACTTGAGCCATCACCAAGTTTAGGGATTTCACCAACAGCCACAAATGCAGATATCTATGCCGCGCATCTAGAGCAGGTGCAGTGGGCTCCTGCAGCATCACTTGGGGTTGAAGATCTCAGCACGCATCTCTTGCCACATGCTGCCCCGGATATTGAAGAGGGCCCTTTGACCATGGCCGAACTCATTCAGGCCATTAAGCATCTCAAATCCGGTAAGAGTGCGGGCCAAGACAATATTCCAAATGAGTTTTGGAAGAACCTTTCCGGCAAAGGCTTAGAGGCTCTATTGGACTTGTTTCAAGACTGTTGGAGTCACGGCAAGAGCCCATCGACATGGAAGCAGTCTCAGGTTATAGGCATCTTCAAGAAAGGTTGCGAGAGCGACCCTTCAAATTTTAGGCCCATCTCTCTGTTGCAGACTTGTTACAAATTGTACGCTAGGGTGCTGGCTGCAAGGTTGTATGCAGGTCTGGACCCTGTGCTCCGCGACAATCAGTTTGGTTTTAGGCAAGGTAGGAGTACGAGCGATGCTATTTTTCTTGTAAGACGCATGCAAGACCTTGTAGATGCAAAGCGCAATCAAGTTCTGCACTTGCTGTTTTTGGATTGGAGTAAGGCCTTTGATACGATCAAACCCGCTGCATTACACCTGGCACTGCGTAGGTTGAAGGTGCCACCAACCATGTGCAAAGCAATCTTGGACCTTACGGCGTCTCCAGTTTTCCGTGTTGTTGTAGATGGTGAGGTTTCAGGACTTAAAACTCAGTCCAGTGGAATACGACAAGGATGTACCCTTTCACCTTTGCTGTTTATCGCAATGCAGACTGTCATGTTTCATGACATTCAAAGGACCTTCCTTGCAGAGCACCCGCTCGCTGTCACCCCTACGGTTTCCATGTTTGATATTGAGTTTGCTGATGATACTGTCTTGATATCTAGAAATTGTGATCATTTGCAAGCGCTGCTGCAGATTGTGCAAACGGAAGCTGCGAAGTACAACTTGCATCTAAATCATGGTAAGTGCAAGCTTGTGTCATACAACAGTCAGGCGGAAATCAAGTTTATTGATGGCAGTAAAGTCCCTAAGGCCACCTCTGTGGTTTACTTGGGAGCTGTCATTGACTCGCAAGGTAGGCCGGGAAACGAAATCTCTAAACGTATTGGGGAATGCAAGCAGGTCTTCAAGAAGCTAATGCGGGTTTGGAAACACACAGGCATTTCGCGCGAAAGAAAACTACGCATTTATTATGCTTGTGTCGTCAGTAAGTTGACCTACAGCATGTCTACCATGTGGCTCACAGAGAAGCATAACAAGATGTTGGACGCTTTTCATATTAAATGTTTGCGTTCAATTGCAGGCATTCCCACCACTTGGGGGGCTATGGTCATCGGTTGTGAAAGGATCCCCAACGAACAGGTTCGTAGTCAATTGGGAGTGCTGTATCTCTCTGACGAGGTCAAGTTACAACAGTTATCTCTGCTAGGTCACGTTTTGAGACGTCCTTTGACCCATCCAGCCAGGGTTCTCTCTTTCGATCGTTTTCTTCAACCACAAGCATTAGGAGGCCCGTATAGAGCTGGCGCAAGAAGACATAAGTGGAACGCCAAAATATTGGAGTTAGCTATGACCATTACTCACGACCATTACTTCGGGGCGAGAGCAGGTGTGGGGGAACGTGAAATCAAATCTAAGTTGTTAGAGGTGTCGCAAAACAGACAGACTTGGTCTTCGGTTATTCAGCGTGTCCGCAGTTCTTGGCGTCGCCCACGGGATGCCGACGGTGCCCCACGGCAGTGAAAAAAAAAAAAAGGATATTGTCGTATGTCGTATAAGTGCGCAGGGACATAGACGGCGAGCTCCAGAGTACGACTTTGACACGCTGTATCTTGGAGAACCTTCTAGCATACTAGTATGCGACCTTAAGATAAGTGGACACCAGTACTAAGAGTCATCAACCCCCTGTAGAGACCAATGACTCTGCCAAGACCCCTCCGCACTCCGGCTGCGACATGGGTTAAGGTGCCATTGGAGTATCCATGAAAGTACGTATCTTGAACCCATGGCACGCACGGAGACCTTCACTCTTTCAACCCATGTGACAACACGATAACCTACCATTTTGAGATATCTTTGGGGTTGCAGCCCGGAGCGGTGATAACATATAGACCTGGACCATACGGCCGAACCATTACCACAATTCGGGCCGTCCCGTATCGGTGGCCTAAAGGAAAATGCTCACACTATGTTGCATCGTTGGGAAAACCTAAGAATAAACTATTGTGAAAGCCTGCGATGCGTGTTCATCGAGCCGAGGGCGAAACGCTCGTGAGGTTTGAGATTTCACTAGATGACTCTGAGGCCTCGCGCCTAACTGTACGCACCGCAAACCTTGTAAGCCGTACGCCTTGCAAGCCGTACAAGGGGAGGTCCAAACGAACTTAAATTGTTGCTTGCAGAGCTTAGCTCAAAACCCATCCCGAAACTAGCCCCCATATACTAACAGGTCTAGCAAACCTCATGATGTATTTGCAAACCTTTCTAACCTAAACAGAAAAATCCCCAATGTACAGCGAAAGCCACCAACATTTCGGCCCAAGACTGCGGGACCTAAGAAGGATAACAAGGACTGGACACAATGTATATATATATATATATATACAAATACATACACACACTTCATATGAACATGATGAATAGCATGTTTCTCTTAAGTTACCCAAAGCTTGTTTGCTATTTCCAGACCCTGAAGCGGAAGAGGCCTCGCCACAGATGGAAGGCCCGCACAGCCTTAGCTTAGCCCATAAACTCCGATCAGGACAAACCAGAACTTTGGGTTTGGGCTTTTGCGCTCTGGGCTTAAGGAACCCCACAGCGCACTTGGGTCCGGGTGCTGGGTTTCAAGGCAATTTGGGGAGGGTTTCATGATTGCGGGTTGCAGGGTTTAGGGATATCGGGCTTATGGTTGCAGAGGTTTTACCGTTGGCTAGCCCAAATGCTGAATCCAAGCTGCCTTCTTGAGGATTTTTGATCCTGGCAAAACACAAAGGGGTGGCCCCCGGGGGGCGGGGGGCCGGTCAGACACAAGACGGGGGATGTATAAGCCCTGCCTCGTGTTCCGCGCCTGGCAAAAACACGTCAGGGGAGTTTTTGGGGAGGGGCTCTTTTCTTCCAAGCGACCTGCGACTGCAGCCGGCTGCGGCTGCGCAGCCCATGGCTGGATTAACCTTCCTTGAGAGCTTACACGATGTAGAGTTTAGGGCTTGTGACCTTAAAGAACCCGTAAAATGGAACAATCTTCAAATCCTGAGGACTACAAAGCCACAAAACCCTAGGGACCTTCGCAACAACGAAGGCTGCACCAGTCGCCAGAGGCAGGTGAGGCACCAACTGAGCATTTCGGGTTGAAGGTTCACGGCTTCGGGTCTGTACCCGAAGGGCTCCACCATGTACTCGAAAAGTAAGAACTTCGACCTGGCTGGGGTCCACTAGAGCAGCTTCAAGCCCAACGTATATTCCATACGATACTGGAAGTGTACATGGACCCTTAGAAGTACGGACTCAAAGTATGGCATCGAAAACGCCCCAGGCCCCGAGGGTGCAAGTACCTGTCGTGTGTACATTATCCATTACAAACACCACTATCCCTACACTGTTCGCGCAAGCGTTTCCTTTTGTGAAGGTACTTGGTGCCCTTTGACATAATTGCCTGAAAACTTAGCAGCGGTATCCCCGAACAGTCCCTATATAAGATCGCTGTAGTGTAATTACCCCAAAGCTATGCGCATCCGATATCCAGGCCCCTGGTTTAATCTATCCTGACAAAGGCAGTCAAACAAATACCATAGCTTCGTAACTCATAGACATGAAGCAAACCACCACCACTAATTACTAACCCGAAAGCCTAAACTAGAAGCCAGAAAGTTGGAATATGATAATCCTAAACCCTTTATGGTAAATTATAGGGTATCCGACCCTGAAATTTCAACTTTCTGGACTTCCCTTTAGCCTTGAACCGTTGGGGATCCTTCTGGGAAGGAGACTGCCGTGCTGAGTCCCTGAACCCCATATTTGAGGCACACTGCTTGCAAAACTCCGTATTGTCGCTATCGTGAAATCGGAGACCATCTCCTTTGGGCTCACTGTTGCGGGTTTCAGGATTAATAACGGTTTAGCGGTCGGTGTTCTGGGTTTGGGGCTTACGGACTTCTTTTGACGTTGCGCCGCAAGGAGCTCAGCATGCTAGTTGTCTGCGCGGCCCTTGCGCACAAACAATCATCTGGGACTGGCTGAAGCTTTGATGTGATTTGAGGCTCATTGAAGCTGGGCTAATGCTACAGCTGCTGCTTCTTTCACAACACCAACCACAACAACAACTGCTGCTACTACTACCACTACTACAACCACTACCACTAGCTCTACCAGAACAGCGACGACAACAACAGCAACTACAACTACGACCACCACCACTGCCACCACCGCGACCACGACCCCTACAACTGCCACTACCACTGCGACCACCAGCACCCGCACCAGCACCAGCACTGGCACCGGCACCAGCACCACACCGACTGCTACCGCTACAGTTACTGCCACCACTACGACGACTACGACCATGACTACGACCACCACTACGCCTACGACTACCCCTACCACCAGTGTTGCTGCTGCTGCTACACTACTACCACCACTACCACTGGTACTGCTACCTACTACATACTGCATACTACATATTACATACTACATACTGTAATACTACACACTAAATACTACTACTTACTACTTACTACTTACTACTTACTACTTACTACTTACTACTTACTACTTACTACTTACTACTTACTACTTACTACTTACTACTTACTACGTACTACTTACTACTTACTACTTACTACTTACTACTTACCACTACCACTACTACTACTACTACTACTACTACTACTACTACTACTACTACTACTACTACTACTACTACTACTACTACTACTACTACTACTACTACTACTACTACTACTACTACTACTACTGCTACTGCTACTGCTACTACTACTACTACTACTACTACTACTGCTACGACTACTCCTACTACTACTACTACTACTACTACTACTACTACTACTACTATGACCACGCCTTCTATTTCCACTTCTGCTTCAATTTCTATGTCTGAGTCTATTTCTATTGATATTTCTACTACTACTACTACTACTACGACGACGAGGACTTGTACTAGTACGAGTACGAGTACTAGTAGTAGTCGTAGTAGTAGTAGTAGTAGTAGTTGTAGTAGTAGTAGTAGTGGCAGAAGAAGTAGTGTACTAGGACAAGTACTCGTAGTAGTACTTGTAGTAGTAGTAGAAGAAGTAGCAGAAGTAGTAGTAGTAGTAGTACTACTACTACTACTCCTAGTAGTAGTAGAATAGTAGTAGAAGTAGCAGAAGTAGTAGCAGTAGTAGTAGTAGTAGTAGTAGTAGTAGTAAACCGCCTACTACAGCAACAGCACTGCTTAGGTCATCATTGGGTTAAAAAAATTGAGCCCCTCGGACAGCCGTGCGATTAAAACATATGTATATATATATATATATATAAACAATGTGCACATTCAAAATGAGAAATCCAGGGTACCCTGGACTCGGCGTGCCAATTTCAAATTTTGTTCTTTCTCATTTTGTCTTCGTCGGTGTTGTTCGCGCAAAAAACAAGAAACTAAGGCAGTTTCAAAAAGCTCGGTGCCAAACCCTTACAAAGCAAACCAAGAAATGAAGGCACGGGAGGATTCGAGACAACAGTACTTTCCACGCATATTCATGCGCTTATCCACTCGGGCGCAGCTGCCGACAGAGTTCCGAAACGCCACTATATCAATCCCTTTTTACCCAGCTTGTAAGCAGCCCATACCGGCACCCCCCAAAATAGAAATCGAGCCCCTCAATTTCTTAAATTTAAGAAATCGAGCCCCTCAATTTAATAAGGCCTTAATAACAGCTTTGGAGGGCTGTAGAGGCTTTGGCAAGGCTTAATAAGGCCTTGAATTAGGCTTCGCCATAGGACAAAACTACCAACATAAGAAATCGAGGGGCTCGATTTCTTATTTTGGGGCAGGTTCTGGTAAGGGCTGCTTACAAGCTGGTTAAAACAGGGATCAATAGAGTGGCGCTTCAGGAATCTAGTGGCCGCCACGCCCGAGCGGATAAGCACATGAGCTCGAATGGAAAGTGCTGCGGGCTCGAATCCAGCTGCACCCGCATTGCTTGTTCTTGATTTTTATTTGCTGCCGTTGCAAACTAAGAAATTTGGCTTAAGAAATCCAGGGTACTCTCAAATCCCGAAACTTTTTTTTTACTAGAAGAAAAGGTGCGCTTCGAACAGAAGAGATCGAGCCCTAACAGTTTCTTAACCGGTGCTGTCGCTGTACTACTAGTACTACTCTACTACTACTACCACCACCACCGGACCACCACCACCACAACTGCAACTGCAACTGCCCCTGCTGCTGCTACCACTACTACATGAAAAATGCTAACCAAAATTATGTTGACAATAAATATGCTGAACGACTATGTAACGTAGACATTCTGCATGAAAAAGCGAATAAAACTTACCACCACCACCTCCGGGACCGGGACTGGGACCGCGACCGCTACCGCGACTGCTGCTGCTTCTGCTACGACTGCTAGTACTACTGCTGCCACTACCTACTACTACAACTACTACTTCTTCTATTTCTACGCCTATACTGCCACCACTACCACTACCACCACCACCACCACCACCACGACTACTACTACTACTACTACTACTACTACTACTACTACTACTACTACTACTACTACTACTATAATACTACTACCACTACTTCTGCTACTGCTGCACTCCTGCTCCTACGCCTACCCTATTCCGACCCCGTCTCCTATTCCGACTCATGCTGCACCCGCTGCGGCTTCTGCTACTGCCACAGCACGAATACCGCGCTTCATGCAATTGACATGGTGACTTTGTTCTGCGGCCTCAAACCGGAAAACTCAGTGCGTCGCGTGTTTGGAGGTCCGTATTCGATGTCATTGCCGTTTAGGGTCCCAAACCCGAGCTACCAAAACCGTAAACCCCTAACCGGGAACATCCGAAAGCGCCAAATACAGGGACTTGCATTTTTGAATCTCCATATGCCGTTAGTGCAATCAGAGACCATGTCCTCTGGAGTTTGAGGTTTTTAAGATGTAGCGCTTGGGGCTTGGGGTTCGGGGCTTCTGGGGACGGTGCGTCGCAAGGAGATCAGCTGATGAGCCTGTGGGCTTTCTGCGCGGCCCTTGCGCACAGAGAGAGCGTGCACTAATAACAGAAGCTTCCGGGATAATGATGGATAGTAGTGTACTAACATCGGAAAGTTCATGGACTCGTCAACTAGTCGCAGAAGTTACGGAAGCAGTGTGGTTGCTCATGATGAATACACACTTTTAGTTCTGGCAGCAGAAAGACAAGGGGAAGTTTGGGGCCTTAGAAACCGAGAAAATGAGGGTGCTTGGGTTGGGTGCCCTTGGCGACAAGGCCCGCTTGGACCGGCCCACGCCAAGCACAGTCATTTTGAGGTTTTGGGCTTTGGAAATCTCGAAACTGAGTGTGCTGGGGTTGGGAGCCGTTGTAGGCCACAGGTGTTGCAGGTGCCCCGCACCAACACACACACACACAAACAAACAAACAAACAAACAAACAAACAAACAAACAAACAAACAAACAAAGAACCAAACAAACAAGTAACCAAGCAAGCAAGCAAACAAACAAGTGAACAACATCAACAAGCACATGTAAATATGAATATAAATAAAAACCTAAGTAATTGTAAATATACATAGTATAAATATTATAAGTTCATAAATATAAATATGCATACACCCACACGTTCACAGTTTCCGTCCCGCTCGCACTGGCATTCGCACTTACTGTTCACTTACTCTTTCACACGCATATGTCTCACGAATTCCAACGGTCCCAAGTGATTGAAGTGTCCCAACTGTCTCAAGTTGGCAGTACTTGCAGTAGGAAGGTTGGCATAGGTGCTCCCAGTGCCCCGATCCGTTTTGCAGTATCACTCTTGCTTAGGCCTGAAAAACTTGGTACACAATCTCTGGACAAGAAGTTCAAGTTGGCAGGTCTGCACGTCTGAAGTGTTGCAAATCCCCCCCAACACACACACACACACAAACACTCAGACTCTCGCACACAAAAGTGCGCTGCGCTCTTCATTGAGGATTACACTGCCTGTACTTGTACATATGTTATTAGTGCGTTTCCACTCTCAGTACCGAAGCTTCCGTTCTTAGTACACAGTCTTTGCGCACGGACGCTCATCGAAAACTGGCTCACCCGTAGTTCGAGGCTCAATCACTGCTTCTGCTACTGCGCTTCATGCGGCTGGCTGCTCTTGCGACCTCAAATCCGACAACTCACTTCGTGGCTCCGCTCGCCGGTCACTCAGCCAACTTTGACCTGTTCAGGGGCTTGTGACAGCTTTTCGGCTTTGGGGTCTCAAGCTCGGGGTTCTATCGCAGGGACACATGTGTCTTTGCTTTGGGACCATCGACTCAAAGCTCCCGGAAGTTGGGAATTTACTCGTGCTGAAGCCCCAAGGCGGTGGTGTGTACTAACTAATGTAGGGGCCTTAGTAGTTAGAATAGGGTTTGGGGGGGTATACACTATGCTATAACCAAAACCCTGTTCTAAATATGAAGGCCCCTACATTACACTCCGAGCACTTCATGGATATATTTCATACTCCCCGGCCGACTCACCGACTCTCTAGAGCCGAATTACTGGGTACTTGGCGTTGGGTTTGTAGGATTGTAGGGGACCTGCTCTCGAACCTTATTGTCTTTCCCAAGCTTTGCACTTTGGAAGTTCGAGGAATCTTGTGGGCAACTACTGGGTACACTGCTGCACTTTCCGCTCATCTGTTAGCTCTTGGCCACTGAGGCCGGTTTCTCGTGCCGACGACATGGTGTTGTGATATTCCGCGGAAAGTCGACTGCGGCCACATGCCTGAGCCCTTTAGAGTGCATATAAATATCTGTATATATATATATACACATCTATATACACACATGCATATGTGTATATACGTAAACAGATAGATAGACATATACATATAGATATGGATTTAAAAATACAGATAGAGATGGAGATAGAGACAATCATTGGGACGGAGATAAGGATATACACATGCGTGTGCGTGTATTTGTGCATACACGCACACACATATACATATATGTATGTATGTATATATATACACATAAACACAAGCATCAACGTGCTGCTGTTGGAAACAGCTGCCTTCTCGTCGATGGTAGGGAAAATTGCAGCAGAACCCATGCGTGCACGAACACGTTCATAGGCTTCCTCAGCTGCATGGAGCAATCATCACCAGGTGTTTTTCAGCGTTGGAAGGATTCGTGCTCAGAGTAACGTCATCTCGATTGGCAAAAGGCCCTAGACCCTGCGCCGCCCACCGCCACAGGCCTCTACCAACTCGAACCAGGGGGACAAAACGCGAACTGAATCCTGAACATTCCGTGAGTCCGCAGGCCTGAAGGGTTTAGTTTAGGGTTTCAAGATTAGGGTAGGACCTTAGACAAATGGTTTTATGGCTCCAGATAACAGGCTTGGGGGCTCATGGTCTATAGTGTTTGCGGCTAGGCTTAGGCTCGGGGTAGGGTTTACGTCCTTCGATACTTGGGATCATGGGTATCATTGCTTGACCAAGGAGCCAAATTGAACATCTTCCGCCTCGGAGCAATTTTCTCGGTGCACTGCTCTCCCTCGGGTTTCTATGCTGGGCGGTCAGGCCTGGGCTTCCCACGATTCCTACGGGTTCCAAGCGAGGGTTGCGAGGTGGGCCGGCTTCAGCCCCTCGGACATACCTGGCACCCTGAAAAGGGAAAGCTGCACATGTTTCAGGGCTTAGAGCTTCGTGTCGGAAGGCACATTCCGAACCCCAAGCCCTGCCACACCAACCGTGTGCGACACCAATCTCTCCGAGGCCACGGCAAGCCCTCGCAGTTCAGGGTATGCAAAGCGTAGAGCATCACAAAGCCTCCGGCTTGAAAGCTGGCAGAGCTTTGTGCTTTCCATGTTGTTCTATTTATGTATATATACGTACATGTATATATACATATATATATATATATATATGTATAGAACGGACAAACGGCTTCTAAGCCTCTAAGCTCCTGTGACTCCCGAAGGTGAACTCGAAGCCAGAAAGGCTCAGACAGAGTTGATGTTCTCAAGTCCCCGAATCTCCTCGTAACTATAACCTGAATCTCCTCAACTATACATTAATTATAGTTATAATTATATATTATATATTTCTGTCTATAATATAATCAGTAAACCCACAAGATGCTCAGGACCTTGCCTCGTCGAGGCATCAGCCACTCCTCGATCCGTCGCAGGGCGCTTTTCATGTCGAAGCCCCGCACTGACGGAAGGCCGTAGTAGCCAACCTCGGCTGCAGGGGAGGTGAAGAGAGGAGCGTATTGAAAAGATGGAAATTATGTCAGGTCCACGCCTCAGGCCAATAGGTGTCCAAAGAATTTCTGAAGAGACATGGGAGTTCTACCACAAATGTCCTGGTGCCAGTCGGAACGTCTTTGTCGTCTTTGTGATTTCTGGCTCTACACCTGCAGGTGCTTGTTTGTGCGGAGCTGAGCAATATGAGCATTTGCCAGCATTGCTGAGTCGGCGAGTTCTGTCTGCAAGGCTCCGCTCTCCCAAGATATTGTTGGGATGACCGGAGCAGCTTTGCTTCAGCTCAGGCTGCGGGGATAATCACAAAGGGGGCGATGCTTTCCCAGCTACAAGTTGCACAACCGCATGCGCACATCCCTGCCTATCCTGTTGACAGTGACAGTTGAGCTCCCTCGATTTGCATTAGCTTTCCCAGCTGCGTAAGTGTTACGAGCTTCAGCCAACTCAGTGGCTGACCGATTAAGATGGGGAGCTTCGGGACGACGGCTTACCCCGACCCCCGCATTCACAGTTGCAATACATGCCAATGCTAGCCACTGCTGCTTGCAGACATGGAGCATCGATGTACATAACATCCTTGTCTTTGGAGTGTGGATGGTGTATGGAGACAACCTCGTGGTGCTTGTTCAGGTAAGGACACAGCCATATGGGATACACACCTGCGCGCAAGTGCCAGTGGCTGCCAAGATCTGTAGCTCACATTCTGAACTGAAAAGAATAAGTTCTGAATCTCCTGTCCACAACAAAGCAGCAATCAGGAAACTGACTCCCGGCAAACAGCTATGGAGTCAAAGGCATCGTGGGCTGACGGAGTGAAGGCAGTTTCACAGAAATCTCCATGTCTGTCGCCATGAATATGCCAGTATGATTCCACAGCAATAGCTGTCTCATTGCAAGGAGCAGATACAAATTCTTCAAGTATCTTCAGAAAAGCGATTACACGCAACGTCGGCGAGAGCATGTTTGCCATGTTCCAGGCTGAGGTCTGCCTCCATTAGGGCTCCGTTGGTTTAGAACTAACAGCATCCCCTAGGCCTCGGACATGCGGCCACTGGGAGATCAACCTTGTAGCAAATGGATCCTTGATCAGTTTAGCACTGAAAATGAACCTGCCCAAGCTTTCCGCCGACTTCCCAACCTCATTCGCACGTCAAAGCAGTCTTTCTTCTCTCGACCGTAGGGTCCCGAACACTAGTATCAGACCATGAAACACAAAGCGGCCGCAAAGTCTCCGGCGAAGGTCGAAGCTGAAGCTCTACAACCGTAAACGCCAAGGCCTCCTGTAGAATCTCTGAACCTTCTGTAAACTCGCGGGCTCTTAAGCACCGACCCCCCTCCAGACTCTGATTGCCTAGAGCTTCGTCGCCCAAGTCGAGCATGGGCTTCAGCTCGGTGATTGGGACCAAGTAATCCTTCATCAAGGTGTCAACATCTGTGTTGTGTGTATGGGTATACACAAGTACAGAGCAGCAATTGTTGAATATGTAGATAGTTCCATCCATCCATCCATCCATCCATCCATCCATCCATACATCCATCCACCCACCCCGGTCCGATCCCATCCCACGCATCCCATCCCGTCCAATCCATCAACACATACATTACATTACGTTACATTACAATTAATACATTACAGTACATTACAGTACGTTACAGTACGTTACAGTACATTACACTACATACACACATGCATACATACATGCATGCATGCATGCACGCATACATGTCTGGACGTACATGCGTGCGCAAATGCGCAATCATGCATACATACTTGCACATCATGAAATTATTGGAAGGTAGCACGTGCTGGCACAAGACAACACATCAGTCCGTTTCTGAGAAGGGCAATGGATCTTGAGACACTCCCGCAACCACATAACTTCGACCGGGAACGAAAGTAAATCGGAAGCCGTTGGAAATCACTCTAAAGTCTGAAAACCGTGAACTGCATATCACCCAGGAACAGCCCGAGTGCTCCTGGATGACATTGACATCACAGTAGTACCTGCTTTGGCAAATCGAGACAACCGGCAAGTTCCCGTCAACATGCATTCACGATTCAGTGCCTTCGTCCTATGCAAGTTTTGGTTAAGCTCGGTTTGGCAAGCCTGCAGCTGGATTTCGAAAATCGGCACTGCCAGCAGTCAGCACACAAGTACAAGTATTACTTTGTCGAGCCTGCGGTCTTGTTGTAGTCCAAGCACACAATCAAACACCAGTTCCGACTCGCTTCATGTTGCGGCTCCTAGCCCGGGAGGCAGATTATTTGAGGTTGTGCGGAAGGCTCGACTGCTGGCACCGGTTCATGAAATAATCATTAGGACTTAGCTGTCAGGCCGGTGCCTTCAAGTGAACTTGGAATATTGAATATTGAGTATAATGCACGTGGTGCCACCCTTCCCGAGCCGACCTCATGGTGAATTCCGGCTGGTATGACTTCACCTGGGCTTCTGAACTTAGCCTTCCCGGCTCTGGCTTTGACTTGCTTCGGAGCTCTTCTGGGCATGGGGAGAAGAGAGAAGCCCTTGGCTTCTCCCGGCAACGTCGACACAGACCTACCTAACCTAACCCTGCAATGATCAGCCCCAACCTAAGGCCAAAGCCTAAACCCCAAACCGGCAATAAAACAAGACGCTCTAGGGACTTACAGAGCATACTCCCCAAGCTAGGGAGGCCAGCTTACAGTAAGTTACCCGAAGTGTGTCGACTTAAACCCTTTGTCTTCCCGCAGAAGAGGAAGCATGTGTTGGGGAGGGGGCTTCGGAAGTCTCTGCCGCCGGCCGAAACTGAAAGTCTTTGTGCCCAGTGGCCAAGGCGATATTCAAGGGATTGACCCAGCCCAGGAGATAGCGGAACAGTGGTGTGTTCCCCCAGGGCTGGAGATAAGACCTTGAGTGGGGACAGGCATGGATTTAAGGGGTGTACTTGGGGGAATCAAGTGACTTGACAAGCATGCTACAAACAGGGTCGAATTGTGAACCAACCTCTATGTATGCATTGTAATATACATGAAACAGTCCAGGCTTCACTGTTGCCGTCTTATAACAGCTTCTCATAGCCTTATCATAGTACCTCAGACTTAGCATGAGATGAAATCTACATATTCAGGCACACGTCGACATGCAGAACCAACAATGCAAAACTCTGACTTGAGCGCTTCTGAGATGGGTCTGATTCTGAGCTTCGGGCAGCTCCCAAAAGATGCCTCAATGAAGCTGGAGCCCCAGGGCAGCTTCAGCGTCTACTAGGGCTTTCCTCAACCCGAAACCTTTTACCCAAGAAAGGTTCACAGTCCAAAGCTTCAGAGGCGGCTTCAGCGGCTTTGATTGTGATTCTACAAATGAAGTTTTGTCAGGGCTTACGTGGGGTGCTGTAGGGGCTGTAGGGCTTCGGCGTGTTCTTGCTTCGGGTTGCTGGGTTCAAAACGATCACTGTGCCTGGGTGTCTGTATTGATCTGCTTGAACTGTTGTGGATTGCCGGTACTTGCGGCCGTCGTCTTGAGTGTTGGGCGGATCTTCGGCTGGGTGAAGGACAGCTACCACGAGAGGTACGCTAAGTTAAGCTGCCCACGTGTCTGGCCTCCCTGGCTACACTGCCGCACCTACAGGATGCAACATCGGCAGATTCGATTTCCGTGGACAGCCAAATCAACTCACTCATGTCTGCAAGATCACGGACCCACAATCCCATACTGGACTAACCCTTCCTCTCCTCAAAAAGTACTAGTGTGCCCTGCAACAAACACCTCGTGATTCATCCAAGAGGCTTTTGGAGTGCCGATGCAAGTATTCGTCCGTGCCTCGGCTCTGGCTTTATACCATGTGGGCCATGAGCACCAGCATTGCGTGGGAGTCTCAACGAAAGCTTAACTCGAGGAATTTGAGACCTTAGGGCAGCTCACTCTCCTCAACCATGCACTTCAACAAAACATGGACAACTACACTTTGGTCTAGAGATCTCCCGAAATCAATTTTGCAACCTGGAGGGCTAGAAAAAGCAAGAATACACACGGCAGACCTCGAGCAAAGGTCTGAGCCCACCACGCATGTAGACCTGACCTTGGTCGGGACTTGACTTCGTAGGCGGTGCATATTCCCATAGAGTCCCTACTTAAAGCACGCCCCAAACCTTATTCAAATCATGAAGATCCCTACACTACATTACAGTGCTTCTCCTCCTTGGGGCTCAGGGATGCTGCAGTTTTTGTGTTACGAGGGTTTTGGATGTTTGGTTTAAAAGGATGCTGAAGGGAGTTTCCCAGCTTCTTTACGTGGAATATGGCTGTGCATGGGATCAGTGAATGACTCTTTCGGACTCGTAGATCTCTCATGCAGTTTAGAAAGAGGCTTCAATTCCCTCTGAACACGGCAGACTTTGACGCAGTTAGCCGATCGAGCATGCCGATGACACGAGCAAAACTTCCGAAGGAGCTCCTTGCCTAATTCCGGAACTCGGAACCCTTTCGTGCCAGGCAACCATTCTTCAGCTCTTCGACCTGCTCCGACTTAGACTTCCGGAGTGGGTAGGTTTGCTTTAAAACTTTAGGCACCAGCTGCACAAACAGGATTATGAAGTGCACTGATGGTATAGCATCGTCGAGATAGGCAGTCACATAACATACGATGTCATCATCAGGAAGCAGATATGCTCGTACATAAGCATACATGGACACACAGACGGCGAGTTGTGGTAGCATCCGGTCAGTTTACATGCAAGAAATCATGATGAAGCATCACATCCTTATCTCGACAAGTGCATGAAGACATGCACGGCATGCTCCCATACCTGGCTGAGTCACATTCGGCCGACCAAGGCACTTTCTCGCAGAGGGCCCGGTGATTATTGGCAAAGGAAGTTGCGCAGGGCTGTCCCTCGTGACCCTAGAAACAACTCCTTTCAAGTCCCGAGTCGTGAGTTGCATGGCTTTGGTATTACGATTAGCATTGCCGTTGCTATGGGGAGCGGCCTTTCTCCGAACCTGTTAAATGCTTGTTATCATAGAACCACTGATCCAGGCTCCTATCGTATGGCCATCGCGAGTCTCCCGAGGTGACCCCCGGGATCCACTTCGATTTCGAGTCTTCGCCTGCTTGAAGAACCACCGGTCATACCAGCGGCCCAGTGAAAGCACCGGGCTGTCGCCTTTGGGAGCATCCTGGGCGAAAACTGACGAAGGCAGATTCAGATGCAGGGGGCTTGCGCAGGAGGGAGGCAGTTAGGTTCGCGCCTTCGGTCTTTTTGGTCGGTTTTTCAGTGACGAAGCGCTAGCACCAAGCCTGACCAACATGGAATACCAAAGTAGTCGCCTACCTGTACTGCCAAATTTTGTCAGGCTCCATGTCATTTTGGAGTGAGGGTGGTGTCTTGCGTAGAAGCACAACAGATCAAAGAACCCGTCACCTCTGACTGCACACCCTGAAGCTCCTTCCACCCTGAACCGTTTCAAGTCCGCAAGCTGCAGCCGAGCAGCCTCAAAGGAGCCCTTCATGACCTGACCAGCTTAGAACTTCAGCATTCACGCGCTTTCTCTGTTCTATTGCGGTGCCGCACAAGGCACGTGGAATACAATGGTATCATGTTCATTATGCTCTATAGGACGTAGTGCAGAGGCTTACGATGTAGACTTTATGCTCAGGACCCGTAGTTGTGCCCTTACCCCAACTCTATCTACCTTCGCATGTTAGCCTCAAGACGAGCCGAGTTTTCACTGCAAAAGTTGCTGTTTCGGAATGTGTCATTCGGGCTGGAGGGGAGTTGGGCTTTAAGCGTGAAGATTTCGGACTTAAGGCGTAGGGTCTAGAGGTCAGCTAGCGGTTGGTGGAGTTTAGGTATGAGGTAGGTCGTTAGGCGTTAGACCGTCACACCCCCTCGCTGATTATAATGAAGCCCCCTGCCCCCAACCGCAAGCACTAAAACCTGAACACTTGAGCCCCTCGACTCCAGGTTGTCTCTCAAACCTCTCCTATGTGAGGAGTCCTGGTGCTTCTGGAGTCTATAAACAAAAGGTTCCATGGAAAGGTTCGCTTTTTTGCTGACCCCAAAACCTAAACCCCAACCCTGAGTCCTCAACCCTTCCGGCCCCGAGTGTTCAGAAACTCTGCTTCCCAAGGACGACCGCGGACTTTGGGTTGAAGGCGAGGCCCTCAACAAATTCGTGGTCCCCTGCGGCGACCGCATTCCTGACGAGGGGCTGTTTGGTTTGGCGATGTTTGGGGTTCAGTTATGGGGTCAACCCCAAAGACCAACAGCCGTCATATAGGGGCCCTAAAATTACCTATGCCTTTTTTATTTTTTTTTGGGGGGAGGTCCTTATGATAATTATAGTGTAATGTACCACCCCCCCCCCCCACCAAAAAAAACTATTCTAATCATCAAGGCCCTTTGTGATGGTACCCTTGTAGATCCCTTATAGTATCCCTTTGCAGACCCCTTGAAAGGAACCCTATTCTAATCTATTAAGGCCCCTTTATAGGTGGTTGTCAAAATTAGGGTCCCTTTTGGGGGTACCCTCAGTAGTAGGTTCCGTACTATATTAGGGACCCAAAAAGGGACCCTAATTTTGACAACCACCCATATAAAAACCCCAAAGCCTAAGAGCCTGAGAGCCGAGATTCTGCAGCTTCTCGCAGAGGGTGTCTCGGTCTGCGCAATGTGTCAGCTCCAGCTTCACGAAGGGCTTCGCCTGGGAAGAATTTTGGTTCGGGGCTTTTAGAGTTTTCGGGTTTTAGGGCTTAGGTTTTAGGGTTTTAGGACTGAGGTTTTAGGGCTGAGGGTTTAAGGGCTTAGGTTAGGGTTTTTAGGGCTGGGGTTTTAGGGTTTAAGGGCTTAGGTTCTAGCGTTTTTTGGCAGAACCGGGCAGTCAGCTTTGCTGCGTTCGATGGCATGCATTGAGAGTGCAAATCGGCTGATGATGTGGGTGCGAGGCACTGAAGCTGATGTGTGCTGTACTGGCTTCTATTTAGCAGTGATGCCTTCTTCGAAGCCGTTTTACAGGCAACAATAACATCCCAGGTAGCAAGCTGTTATAAGAATCACTCGCCTAGACTTGAACCACATACCTATCAAGTCTGTTGGTCCGAGTTGCAGGATTTCAGGGATTTCACAACTTAGTCAACTCTTCTTTGATGAGGAGATGCAATGCCGTTGCCCTGTCCTTTGCACATCCTGGCCACCAACATGCTTCCACTCCTAGCAGCAGCTTGGCCAGACAATAGGGGCCGTTGCCCGTTTATTGCAATCAAGTACTACAAAGTTCTCGCCCGCTACGCCACTCGGCCTCCTGCTGAACCAGAACCTTATGCCGATTATCCACCATCTCACGTTTGAGGCTCATCCAACAAGAAGGGCTGGTATGGTGGGCCACCCTGAGCTATAGGTCCCCTCGTCGCTGAAAGTAATTTACTTAGTATTCGCCAAACTCGTAGCACTGCCCAGGGCTGCCAGGCGACTGGAATGATGCGGAGGGTAGCCTCAGTTGCATTTTCGCGGATCGTGACCAGCTTCCTGCACCACATCAGCCCTCTCCCCTTGGTCTGATGCTCCTCTCTGAAACGCAGCCGAGCTGCCGCAACTAGGATGCCGTGGGTGCCATGGCTCCAAGGCAGCGTGTAGAACAGCTCCTTGCCAGCGACTTGCAATGGTCGGAGCACGGGTCCGGGTAAGAAAACACTCCTGGCTTGCTTCTTGAGAGACCCACGGCGAAGCGTACTTAGGATGTTGCAAAGTGCAGCTCCTCCGACATTGAGACTGACTCCCCAGGCTGAGGGTTTCCGTTCACAAAGAGTTGTATTTTGGGGCTCTGTCACCCGAGCCCGTTCCCGCAAGAAAGTCCTTGTCGCTCTCCGGCGTGACGTGAAGAACCTGGCACTTGTCACAGCGATACTGCAGGAACATGGCTGAAAGCCCTGATTGTGTGTGTGTGTGTGTGTGTGTGTATGTATGCATGTATGTATACATGCATACATGTATGTGTATATATATATATATAATATAATATAATATAATATAATATAATATAATATAATATAATATAATATAATATAATATAATATAATATAATATAATATAATATAATATAATATAATATAATATAATATAATATAATACAATACAATAAAATATAATATAATATAATATAATATAATATAATATAATATAATATAACATATATATATATATATATATATGCGAGAGAGAGAGAGAGAGAGAGAGAGAAGAGAGAGAGCGAGAGAGAGAGAGAGAGAGAGAGACATGTCCTGCTCCTTGAGTTTTTGCAGCAGCGGGGCTCTTATTATCGGCTCCTACCTTTGAATTAGTTAAGGGCGTCTGCATTCGAGGACTGCGTGCCAAAAAACAAGCAGCCCACGACAGTCGCAACTGTTACGAAGGAGCTTTCCAAATCCGAGGTGATCATGTCCTGAACACCGCCACCACGAGACTTCGGGCCTCACCGGTGCAGCTGACAAGTTCGTAGGCATTGCCTCAGCCGGCCCCACAACTCAGAAAGTTGCGGTATTGTGTGGTGCAGTTTATTGGGGATATTTCCGTGTTGTTCTGTCGCTTTGACCATATCATCCGCAGAAGCAAGTTCCACTGCAGCGCGTCCACTGTGTTGCAACGTACCATGCATTTATCAGAAGTTAAACCACGATACCAAACATCGACAGCATCTTTCCTTGAGGTACTCTTCTTGGAGGCATAACTGTGCAAACACGTTGGACAAACTGGGAATGCAATCACGGAGCCTATCTGTATCCTTGCTCTGTGTGTCTTGCCTGTCTACTTTTTTCTGAACATGGCTATAACAGCTAGGAACATACAAGCAAAGCCTCACACCCTAAGAAGTAAATTCCATCATTCTAGGGTTGACAACGAAACACCTTGTACAACCCCTCAAGGAACCCTTCAAGGAACTCTTCAAGCCCCCAAACCCTGAACCCTTCGACGCTTGGCCGAGATGCAAATTTCGTTGAACATCCCGTACTTCCACGAGGTGGACTCGATCCCGCAACCCATGAGGAGCCTCGGCGAACAACACTTCAAGGCTTCATGAGGGCTTTGCAAGGATTTTAGAAGGTTATACAGGTTTCTATGCAAGGGATTACAGGCTTAGGTTGGTTTTTTTGTTCAACTGTTTCGGGCTTTGGGGCAGGGTTTGGGTTTAGGGGTTCCCATACTAACCACGGCCATGGTTTCACCGTTGCACTGCTTCCGCAGCGCCAAGTTCCGCTATTGTTGCCCGTGCTTGGTGGTGCTTCGATTTTTGGCAGTGCCATTCATTTTGAGTGTTGTAGCTGCCGTCGGTGGGGCTGTTGCCTGCCTTGCCAGCACGTTACAGTGTCCATAGTACACAAAGTATACCAAGACCCGAGAATCTATACAGGTGGACTCTCGCGTTACATTGTCATCGTGTCCATAAACTGTACAAACACATGGGGTCTACATATTTGCACTGGGTGCAGGCCGACTCTGAAGTTACGCACTGGTACAATGCTCATAACCTAAACATAAGTATACCAAGATCCATGGATCTACAGGTGGGCCGTGGCATTACATTGCTACAGAGTCCATAAGATATACGAAGCATACAAAGATCCAAGGATCTACGCGCTGACTTTGGCGCTGCACCGTTACACCGTCAATAAAGTGTACAAAGCATACGAAGATCCAACGATCTAAGGGTGGACTCTGGTGTTGCCATGTTACCGTGCTCATAAAGTAGGCAAAGTGTACAGAGACCCAAGGATCTACGGACGGATTATGGCACTGCACCGTTACAGTGTCCATAAAGTGTACAACTACAAAGATCAAAGGATCTACGGGTGGACTGTGACGTTACACGGGTAGAGTGTCCATAAGGTATACAAAGTTACAAAGTATACGAAGATGCAGGGCGAACACTGCTGCTGCACCTGCTGCAAAATGAAGATCCATAGAACAAACCCTTGTCACACTAATGAAGCCTGAGCCCTCTCATCACTAAACCCTAAGACCCAGAGACATATTTGCAGAGCCACCCGCCAACCGTCAGGTCATCGAGCTCTGGCACGCAAGGGACAGTATAGCCTTGCCTGCATTTTGTGCTGGAACCATCTCAAAAAGAACCACATCAAACTAATATGCACCCAGAACCCAAAGGTCCAGGGGCAGTTCTGAGGAGGCCTCTGCTGCTTTGGAAGCCTTGTAAATGATACAAGTGAAGAGCTCCGTGTATCCGCCTGTTCCACTAACCATTTTGGACTCCCAGACTGTCTGCTTTGATCTGGAACCTAAGAGGGTCGAAGGGCCACGGACTCCACTTCCTGATTACATAGTTCAATTTGCCTAGTCTGTCGGGTTTGCAGCACGCTGATGTTCGTTCTCAGCATCCGAAACTTTTTGCCGGAATAGCTGACGGCGAAATCCGGAACAAGACACATGCTGAAGAAAACATGCCCAACAAGACTTCCTCCCAGACTCGTTGGAGCCACCGTCCCTGCATGAGCGCCTGAGGAGGTAGTGGGACAGCTCCACCATTCGCAGGCGCGGCTCCACGTAGACGACCCCTTTCTCGGTGTCAACCTGCGCTCAGGGCGGAAGTTTGGTCTAGGGAACATGAACATAGCGTGCCTGTTGCAGGGTCTGGGTATCAGGTAAAGTCAGCGTTTCAGGTTTCAGGTTCAGACCCTGGGTTGACGTCTAACTACACCCCATCTAGATCCCAAGAGCCCTCAACCCCCACGACACGGCCGAAACCCTTCCTAACCCCATCTGGGTGCGGGCCTCGATGATGTTCTTCAGCTGACTGGTGTCGACCGTCCGCTTGCGCGGAGCTGCATAGGATATAAGGTGTTGTCGGGAAAAAGCAAAACAGTTACTGTAAGGTACTATGATGCATTATGAGGTGCTATACTCGGTATCTTAAGATACTCTGATGTACGAGAAAGCACTGTGAGGTTCGATGGGGGTCTTTGGAGAGCAAATCTTTTTACCGAATACATACAATGGTACGAGTATTTACATTTATACAAACTTCATATAAGTCTAATGCCTCAAATGTCTATATATAGTATTATTTTGACGAAGTCTGTCGAGTGTCGCATGATTCGCGAGCTGATGCGTTCCCGGTCCGGGCGCGAGGTGAAGAGCCCACCTGGCACAGAGTTTTTGGGTTTAGGGCACGGTTTAGGGTTTGGTTTAGGGAGTAGAATGCATGGGGCTTTACTCGTCAGACGTCAAGGAGGTTTCGGGATCTTCAGTTGCAGGGGAGCTCCCAAGCTGTGGTGCAGCAGTACCCGTTGTGGGGGTTCGGCTGCCGCAGTTCGGCCATGTTCGTAACTTTTGCCTAGTTAGCGTTTAGGGTCCTTGGGCTTTGCTATCGCACTCCTGCTGTTTCTGTTTCTAGCATTGATAGGTCAGAAGAAAGGACCCCCCCCGGGACAAGAACTGCAAATAATCTAGCTCCCAGCCCCTTGATACCCCCCCCAAAGACAGACCCGAACCTAAAACAAAAGGCACGTAGAGGGTAAAGGTCTCCCTGAAGTACAGGATCCCGATAACGTCTCACACTCCAGAAGTCTGGGCTCGAATTCCTCGCCAAGGCGCCATCTTTTGCCTGACTCCTGCCAGCTATGCTCTTCTGGTATAGAAGATTTGGGGAGCATCTGTTAAGCATTTTGCCTGTTTCAGTCTTGCGAGATAAAAGGAACAACTCTCAAGGGACTCTGGATACACCAGGTCCCGAAGACCCTTACAGCTGGCTCTTCTCAAGATATGACTTCAGCCATGTGCCAGATGAGAAGCTCTCGGCTGGCTTGCGAACTGCGGGACTTCCCCTGCAAGGTCACCTCTCCACTCTGTGCAGAAAGATCTGCAGGTCAGTCGTAGCACAAATGATGAAGAAGCGATTTTGAGCTTAAAGCATCCTGTTGCTGTCAATGCCGGAAGGGCGGAGGTTTGGTTGCTCGAGATGGACTTGACACTGCATGTTCCCTGACTCGCCAAGCAGCAGGCTGCTGGGATGAATCATGCCTCCCCATGCCTAACCAACGGCTCTGAAGTCCTAGAGCTATGCTTTCAGACCGTCAGGTAGTCAGCAAAAGTTGGTAGTACGGCAATTACCAAATTCAGGGTCAGGGCTTCAGAACCCCGACACCCCAAGCCGAGAATTGTCTTCAAGGGATACCGCCGTCCTAACATCCGCAGAGATTTTGGCAACACGCGCAGCCTTGGCTTGGATCGACCGCCGTGGTTCTGGTCCGTTCCGATGCATGTATTTATGCCTGTGTATGTGTGTATGGATGGAAGGATGGCTGGGCGGATGGGTGTAAGTATGTCTGTGCAGACCATGTGCATACATTGTCACCCCAGTATCTGTGCTGCAAGTGACTATGCGACTATGGCGATGAAAGCGGACGACAGGTGCTCGCGTCGTCAACATGTGCTTCAGGTGTTCAGTAGAGCTGGATCAGCAATCCACACCGCCGAGTTCTCAGACCGTCAAGGCTGTGCGTGCGAGGGGCATGTTGATCTCGAGCATCACCTGACACGTCTTTGCTTCAACATGCTACATCGGCAATCGATTTGGAGCCAAAGGCTTCTTCGGGTCCTACACCGCCCAAAAAAGTTGCCGACGCTGCTCGGTTCCAGTGCTTCCGAAACTTGCAGCCGTACTCCGCAACTGAATGCTGCTTCCGGACTGGAGCCTCCTTCCAACATTGGACTGAACCATCCTCAGCTGCTACCCCAAGATCCCGCTAGTCCTGGCAAACCGTCACAAGTCTTGCAGTCTCGCGACCCTCCATCTCCTCAAGCTTTTCACTGGAGATCAAAGCCGAAACCTGAACCCTAAGATCCTATGCCCTAAGACCCTAAACCCTGAGCCCTAAGCGAAGCCCTGCCTGCTATGGAAAGCTGCGGCTTTGTCCTGGTCCCTCTGCTCCACTCGACCACGCAAATGACCAGTGAAATGGGGAGGAAGACCGTGGCCTTCGGGCTTTGGAGCTTCTGCCTCTAGTCTCCCATGGATTTCCGTTTTAACTTTACTTTCTGAATCCTCTGCTCCACTCGACCACGCAAATGACCAGTGAAATGGGGAGGAAGACCGTGGCCTTCGGGCTTTGGAGCTTCTGCCTCTAGTCTCCCATGGATTTCCGTTTTAACTTTACTTTCTGAATCCTCTGCTCCACTCGACCACGCAAATGACCAGTGAAATGGGGAGGAAGACCGTGGCCTTCGGGCTTTGGAGCTTCTGCCTCTAGTCTCCCATGGATTTCCGTTTTAACTTTACTTTCTGAATCCTCTGCTCCACTCGACCACGCAAATGACCAGTGAAATGGGGAGGAAGACCGTGGCCTTCGGGCTTTGGAGCTTCTGCCTCTAGTCTCCCATGGATTTCCGTTTGAACTTTACTTTTTGAAAGCCTTGGGGGTGCATGGTGTTGATGGTTTGTGGGGTCTGAGAGGTTAGGGTTGAAGCTTGTGGCCTTCATGGTTTTCCTGTTCGTTGTGCTTGAAGCCTTGAGGGTTCTGGGGCCTCAGGGTTCTGGGCTTCAGGGTTTGGAGGGTTTCGGGGGTTAGGGTGGGTTCAGGAGGCAGGCTGCACCCTCCGTCTTTCAAGCTTGGAGGCATTGCAGTTGGATGATTTGGGAATCCCAAGCCCCAAGCTATCAATGTTAGTATACCGACAGAGGTTGAACAAGTTCAACTCAAGATGCTGAGCCTGACATGCATATGCGTAGACACATATTGTGTGTGTGTGTGTGTGTGTCTACGCGTCTTTGTGTCTCTGTCTGTCTGTCTGTCTGTCTGTCTGTCTGTCCGTTTGCCTGTACGTCCGTATGTATGTCTGTATGTAAGGGTATGTATGCATATGTACGACGGACTAGTTCGAAGCCCTGGCAGGCACCCCCCCACCCCCCCAAACCTGCACGATGACATAGACTTGGTCATGCAGGAAAAGGCGATGTAAGTCCTGCATGGACTCCAGGGCTTCGTGCTCAGTACCAAGGTTTTTTCTGCAAGGATCCAAAAGGAAGCTGCATCACATCCACAAAGTTCCCGAAGACCGGACACATTCAACTTCAAACACGCTGCTCCCGATACAATCTAGAGCCTTGTGCGACAGTTTCTTGTTTTAGCCCTCAGCCAAAAGTGGTTTGAATAACCAAAGGAAGATTGAAACCATCACACCCCTTAGCCCAAACCACGTTAACCTATAACCACTCCGAAACCGTCAGCACTACACCTTCAACACAAGCGCAAAACACATCAAACCAGTCAGCGCATGTAGTCAAACAAAAAACGAGCAAACTTATACGTCAGTAAATGTGTCTTCGGAGACAGAGATGGAGCAGCAGACATGATTCTGTTCATACTAAGCATGACAATCAGCCTCATCGTCTTATTCGCCTCTATCTTCACCTTCATCACGATGATCATCACCATCCGATCATCCCCGCTCAGCTGTGTCATGATGAAGCTCGAATCCGGTCCGAGAGCAACAGGCCCAGGACCATCGGTGCCGCGAGCTTCGGTGTGTGGCAAAGGGGTCCTTGCAAAGAAACTTGGCCAAGGAGCTTGGAGCGACTATTAGGCTAAACGATGGGTGCAGCATTGTACAGGAAATGTAAGCCCATGGAAGCAACCGTGAAACCTTACCATTCTGGCTAGTTCGTAGAAAAGCAACTACATAATAGCAACCACCACGAAGATAAACGACAAACACAACCATGCTCCGAACCTAGCCCTCTCTTCGGTGGACATATCGACTCCCAAAAGAAACTAGATGCTTCGAAAACGTCATGCTTCGGAAATGGGGATGAGCTCAAAGTCCCGCCCGCGGCGCCTGAGTTCAAAATCGTCAGAGGCGGAGAGCCTCTTGATCGAAGGGGACCCCTGCAAATGCAAAACTTCAAGAGCCTAGACAAGCTGCGAATCGCAAAGGAATGCACAAGGGTGGACATGTTCCATGCTGTCAGGGCTGCAGCTCCCAAACTACAAGACGCCCCACGTGTGCCGATGCGCGAAGGGTTGAGATGCGGCTACAACCGTTGACCCTAGGAGCTGTCATACTCCCTCCCCAATGATGCATAGCCATTTTGGGTTGCGGCTCTGCTGCTTACACACAGAGCGAATCATTTGTCTTCTCCTACATGTCTCTGCAAACGAACGGTAGCTTGGGTTTATGTTGAGACGCTACCTGGCAGAGGAGCTCCGAATCTCGTTGACCAAGCTAGGACTTTTGGATATCTTCGGGATGCGTCAGTTTTAGCATGGCTATATGAGTAATACGAGGGGACGCCATAACCATGTATTCGGACCCCGCATATCACCAAGTCGTAGAGCCAGGTTTAGAACTCAGACCAAATCCAGGACTAGTAGACCCTCTCCGCCATGTAAACAAGGGATTTGTTAATTTGGGGATATTCGGGGCCGTGGACTACACCGAGGTTTAGGAGTCAAGGTAAAAGCGTCGCAGTCCGTTGCAGTCCCGAAACTTCAAGAATAGCGCACATTCAGGGGGGGGGGTTCAATTTCGCTCTCCCAAAGCAAGCTGCTCCCAAGTGCACAAGTCTGGTGGCACAACTGGAACTTCGAGCTCATAACAAGGCTTTGGGGTTTAGGAACTAGGGTTTCAGGTTTGGGGCTCAGGGCTTAGAGTTGGTCTCTCGCACTGGTGCTCTCCAAATGCCAACAGACTCAACCGATCCTACTTGCAGTCTTGCAGACTGCCAGACGGCGCACTGATTTGCCATCAACATGCATACACACCTTTAAGCAACGAGCAATTCGAAGACTGAACCGATGCGGATGAACAAAGACTAAATCGATGCAAATGAATGCAATGAAAGACATGCAAATAGACAAATACATAACATGTGAAGTAAGTAATGTGCACGCACACACACACACATGTACACACGTGCATGAGTACATACATACATGCATGCATGTGTTTATACATAAATATATATAACTGTACATATATATATATATATACTTCTATACACACACACATACATACATACATACATACGCACATACGTACATACGTACATACGCACATACATACATACCTCGCGCACATACATACATACATACATACATTCATGTAGACAGCCAGACAGAGAGACAGACACAGACAGAGACAATCAGACACAGACAGAGACAGGCGGAGACAGACAGACAAAGACAGACAGACAAAGACAGACACAGGCAGACAGACAGACAGACGGACATGTACATGTACATATGTATATATATATATATATATGTATCTGTATATACATATACAAAGCTGCATGCATACACACATACACACATACACACATACATACATACATACATACATACATACATATGTATGTAAACACAGCATCTCACGTAAACCTTAAAACCCACGTGGGCACATGCAGTCCGTGTAGAATGCACAAAAGCACATACGCAGACATGCCGGTTGAGGACAAGCGCCGTCCAACTGCCCTCCTGCAAAGCAGGAGGCCCCGGCCCTACACAGAGCCAACGACGACTGAGCAACCCCCTCCGGCTCATTTTTGCCACTTGAGGCTTCATCTTCAAGAAATTAGGAGAAGGAATGAAACTGAAGAACCGCAACCCCACACAATGAACCAGAGATGGTCAAGTCCATCAATCCAAAAAGTTCGGTTTACTTTTCTCAAGTCGTTGGCTCTTCCTGCCCCTTGAATCCTACGATGCGGAACTTCTGTCCGGAGTTTAAAACTGCAACGGCCTCACGTAGGGGCTTGAACCAGTTGAGTAGGCCACCTACACTATAAACTTTCAACCGTATATTCGGTACTGTTCATAAACTCTAAACCCAAAATTTTCTTATTCTTAAACCCTAAACCCTAAATTTAACTGCCACCCTGAACTTTGAAGTCCTTGTCTTTCGGGCGATTCACTCAGGAAGGCATGGGAAAAGGCTCGACTCGCCGCCTCGCTGAGTTCTGGCTCGCCTCCACAAGAGATCTTGGAGGTCAGACGTTCCAGGGATTTGGGCTTTGGGGTTTAGGGTTTACGTAGGGTTTATAAATCCCCTTATATGAAGCCCAATAAGGTAGGGATATCCCTATAAAATGCTTATGCGTATGTGCTTTTTGGGTCCCTAAGTTTAGGGTTTGGGGTCTAGGGACGTGTCATTTTCACGTATGCCAGCCGCTCTGCATATATACCAGCGGCAAGTATGCATCCCAGCCAGCGCTGATGACGCAGATGACGGCGGCTGCAACGACACTCACTATTGAAAACAAGCTTTCAAACTATGTAAGCCTTTAAAACCTTCCCCCAACCAAAAATCCTGAGTCCCTCGACCCTAAATTCCCTACATCGAAAGCCTATCAACACACCCTAAACTAACACCGGGACCCAATTATGACTGCTGCAAAGCCTAAATAAATACCACAACTATTTTGCGGCTCCCTAATATCATTACAGCAGAAAGCTATACCGGGCTATACCCAAAGCCGTATTCTCACTACTGAGGCCCCTGCATTACCCTTGAAGCCTGATCCCACCCATCAAGACCGGCCCTTGCCTCGTGCTCTCGCGCTAGGCGTGCTTTGCTTCGTGCCAGGACGTTGCAATCTGGCACTGGCGATTTTGCGGGTTTAGGGCGCATCTTTGCGCCTCTCTAGGCGAAAATGGTAAAAGCGGCTTTTGTTACGGCTATGTGGCTAAGGGCTTGGGGCTTTCAAATTGTACGATTGGGTTTCTGCAGCATTCGGAGAGAGTGCGTGGTCCTTTTGTAGGGAGCTCGGGCATGTGCATCCGGCACAAGGTGCGTCAACCCTGAACCCGATCCATGGACTGACTGATGCTCACACTCACGGATTAAAGTCCCAATTTCAATTAAGGTCTGACCGACTCGCTCAAGATTCGATGCTACTGGCCCTTTTGTTCTTCACACCATCCTGTGTACTTTGGCAAAGAAGCACGTTGCAGCTCTGTGTGTGTGTGATCCTGTGTGATTGTGTCACAAACGTTCACAGCTTCGCTCTTTGTCTCACTACTGAAAGATGTAATGCAACTAAAGAAAACAGCAACGGCCTTCGCATCCACCACGAGCGGGACAAGGAACCTGATTGGGTTGAAGGATCGGGTTTGTTGAATGGCGGAAGGCAACTAATTATACACACGATGAGATCACAAGCCAAATGCAACGCACAAGATGCAGTCAACTTCACATTAACCAGGCAAGCTGCAAACACAGCGGCATTATGCTCAGATGCTGGCAAAATCAAACAACAGAAGCAATGGTGCCAGGTCGATTGCCGAACAAGCATTTGCAGTACTAGATAGTGCGGCCAAAAACACGGTAACCATGGTAATTTCTATTTCATGAAAATAGCAGCCAGGTCGGCATCACCGACAACACCAAAACTGTCGTCAGCATTGCCATCAACATCATCGTCGTCACTTCGTCACCAACATCATCATCTTCATCATCATCATCATCATCATCACCATGATCTCAATCATCATCGTCATCACCATCACCATACTCGTCATCCGAATCCTCATCCTAATCCTTATCCTCCTCATCATTGTCACGGCCGTACTCCTGAGCATCATTCTGAACCTGCATGTGTGGCGTAGAAACTTGGAGCTTCCAACACACGTACACACCACACATGCCTAACTTGACAGATGAAGATCATGTCGCCCTGAATGCGCCGGACGGTATATATAGGCTTCAGCACTTTACATTTCTGCGCACTGCGTTTTGGACCCCAAATCGGGAAGGAGCAGGAAATGACAGGAACCAGAGGCAAAGAGTGGCGTCGCTGCAGCCGAGGCACTGGTAGTCGTCCAGGAAAGGGTCTTCCATTACCCGCCTTGGAGCTCAAACTGCCGAGTCGAGGGACTTGTTTCGGGATTCAAAAAACATCACCAGGTATGCTCAGATGGCCCTGATCTAGCGGGGAAGGGCTGCAACCAACGCAAAAGGGTAGGACTCGGGATTCTGGGTCAAATTAAACCAACCCGACTGAACAAGTCTAAAAAAATGAAGCCATGTCACTTCAAGTGCAACAAATCCAAAACCAGCCTGCACGTCTGCAAGCTTCGCCTGTGTCGTAAAAGGTACGCCAGTTCAACTGATCCTACAGGGCCTTCAAACCCTAACCCCCTAATTCTAAACCCTAAACCGCTTTTCTCCTAAACCCTAAACCTCTCCCTTGCAATCGAGCGCTGGGCCTGACAGCCTCCAGGGCTTCTTCGGCTTTTTCCTCTCCACGGACGTCGGGTTTAGGGTTAACCCGTAGGATTAACTTTGGATTATTAGCCCATTTAAGTGGTCGCACACATCGTACAGATGTATCATGCTATTGCTACTGTAGTAGTAATGGCAGTAGTAGTAGTAGTAGTAGTAGTAGTAGTAGTAGTAGTAGTAGTAGTAGTAGTAGTAGTAGTAGTAGTAGTAGTGGTAGTAGTAGTAGTAGTCGTAGCAGCAGTAGTAGTAGTAGTAGTAGTAGTAGTAGTAGTAGTAGTAGTAGAGGTAGTAGAGGTAGTAGAGGTAGTAGAGGTAGTAGAGTAGTAGAGTAGTAGAGTAGTAGAGTAGTAGAGTAGTAGAGTAGTAGAGTAGTAGAGTAGTAGTAGTAGTCGTAGTAGTAGTAGTAGTAGTAGTCGTCGTCGTCGTAGTCATCGTCGTCATAGTGGAAGTAGTTGTGGTAGTAGCAGTAGTAGGAGGAGGAAAACGATTTCTTCAAATAACACTGTTACATACACTACAATACCAACAAATACAATGAAGCACAACAAACACAGTACTAAGATAACGAATGACCAGACTAGGAAAGTCCATATGAGGCAGGCGTGCAAACAAGAAAGTGCATCGCCGATGTAGAACCCTGCCGCGAGGCAAAATATCCGCGGGCGAATGCGCTCTAGCATGTCGGATCCCAACGCTTCGTCACATCACATGTCTACTGCTAACAAGAAGCAGCAAGATTGTCAACTGAACCAGCAGCAACGTAATGATTTTTATGGATAAGCAGTTGCAGCTGAATCCGTCTTACGGGTATGGCAAAATGGCCTCCGAATATCAACGGCTGCCCTGCCCACGCCCAAAAACTTTACAAAGCAACCCAACCTAAAGTTCAAAGCTTCAGGCCCAAAGCCACGCGAGCCCTGAACTCAAACAGCCTTGGAACTTATGAGTGCTTGCCTTTGACCCAAAACCCCGCACGGCCCTCAAGCAGCTTATAGATGCCCTGGATCTAGAACCTGAGCCCAAGCCTGAGAGAACACAAACCCTCAACGAAGACAAGCCCAATGCTCCGAAAACCCGAGCCCCTTCCCCTTCAACAAAAGTGGGAAAGAACAGACCAGCAGGAGAGCTTGTCTGTTGCATGCGCGGGAGAAGAGGATCTGACAATGAGAGTGGTAAGAGTCCGAGAAACATCCATACTCGGAAGTGCGCGTATATTTGAAGATTATATAGGGGCCTTAATAATTGCAATAGGGTTCCTTTAAATGGGGTCTACAAGTGCTACTATAAGGGCCATTATAAGGACTTAGAATATCCTTCCATTCGGTCCTCGGGCCCCTCGAACAGCAGCTCATCGTGGACCTGAAGTGAGCACGAGGGTAAAAAAGGGGCCTTCACAAATCAGAATAGGTTTTGGGGTATATGATACTGTAATCATAGTAAGGAACCCCCAAAATAGGTCATTATTAAGGCCCCTATAATATATCCCGCAGCCCGGATGACTGCGGAGCATGTTCGAACCGCAGGCATGGGCTGTTGCCGAATCTGAGCCTGCCGCAGGCATTTGCGGCTGATGCTTCATATCACCGAATACCATTCGTTCAACATTAAGATGTCGAAATTACTATGTTATCTATGTGCCGCCATCAGTTTACAGGAGTGGCAAACAAGCTCATCCTGCACACACACTTCAGTTCTATCGATGGGACAACCGTCGAAGAAGTTGCAAGTGGACCTGCAGCACCATGTGGTAGCCCAACTCTTTGAGGACCTCGTCTCTGGCAGCCTTGCGGCTTCTGACCGGAGAAGAGCAGGAGCACCCGAAACATCGGATTCGTAACCTTTCGTCTCTTTACCTTTCCAGATGCAATGACTGCAGCCCAGTATACCTTAGGACAGGAGTCGAGTACAGCCTATCGCCAAACACCCAAAGCTTTCCGGACGTTCACCTGGCAATGCTATCCGTGATGGACACACAACCTGCCTTGGCTGATGTACACTAAACTTGGGGGCCTTTGCTATTGCATATTCCTTATTGCGGACACTGTAGAATTCTGTAGGATTGCGTGCGTCGCCAGCAGCGCGACTCTACCGCTTCTGCTTCTCTGGCGTCGATCGTGTTGATGCTTTATAGAAGCCGTGTTGAGGCTCGGAGAGCCTTCACCATCGCCTCCGCGACGACATCTGCCGAACCGCCCTGAACCTCGCAAGACTCAATCACAAACACATCAAAGTCTATGTATCTGTCTATGATCATATCATCTTGGAGACCGGCTGACACTTTGATTTTTTACAAATGCTTACCTGCCCTGCCTCCCTCACACTTTACCTGTTTATCTTCCATCCATAACATTGTCTCGGGCTCCCTCCCTCCCTCCCTCCCATGCTCTATATGTTTGTGACTGTCTATGTATGCACTTGCATATACATATATACATATGCACATATACATATACACGTATATACGTATACATGTACATACATGTATGTGCGCAGATATACATATGTGCTTAAATCTCTTTTTACGTAGATATCAAGACATGAATATCTCTAAGCATGTCTGCAAATATCATATTTGCATGCGTATATATGTAAGCATCATATTTGCATGTGTATTATCTGCAAACATCAGACTTGCATGCGTATATGTGCATAAATGACAACAGAATAAGTGCGTTCCTCTAATGTATACAGATAGGTAGATAGATAGCTAGATAGATATACATGACACCTCCGGCAGCCCCAAACTGTCGTCACCAAACCACCTCAATGCTGATGCCTTCTACTTCAATGAATCAAGAGCAAATTCTGAAAGCCTTTGTCGAGTCGCTTGCGCCGTTTTCTCAAGTTCTCATGCTTGCCTAGTTCTTGTGCCTCAATCGAGCTGTTCTCCTGCTTCACACCTTCTTTAGTCCCTTGCGATGGGTTTGAGAAGCAAGAGCTATCTGCTCGCAAGAGTTCGACAAAAAGGAGAAGTTATGAATCAGGAGCAAACTGTCCCAAACGAAGGCCGACAGAGGGAGACAAGCGTCGAAATTTCGGCATGGGCCGGCGAAGGAAGACCCGGGCACTCGAACTAAGCATTCCTTGCAGAGAACTCCTACTGTACAGTAAAATATTTGGCGAGCTATCCATCTTTGTATCGTCTTTCTATCCGTCTATCTGTACGATCCTCTGTCTATCCATCTACCCATGTTATTGTTATCGATCGATCTAGCTGCTGCATGTCTGTCTACATATCTCGATGTCAAACTGCAGTAAGTCTGTCAGGTCTGTTCTCCTTCTGCTTCTTAGGACTAGTTTCTAGTATGGTTCATAAACTCATAATGGTCTGGTTCCTGATTTCTACTTCTTACTAAGAATACCGATACAATACTATGAAGATTCAGTTCCTCATTTACCGCTGCCATACTACTCTAAGCAAACACTACCCGCCCCCCCTTCTGAAACCCAAACCGTAGTAAATGCGACCATAAGTAGACCCCTGGCACATATCTTGAAACACCCTTTACCCCAAACCCTTTGAGCTCTCTGCCCCAAATAGCCCTAAACCCTAAGTAAATCCTAAACCCTTTAAGCCCTATAGATCCAAAACCCTGCTGTCTGTCCGTCCGTCTATGTCTATGTATCTGTTTCTATCCGAACAGTAAGCTATCTATCTATCGATCTGTCTATTGGTCTATCAATCGACCGATTTGCTGTCTCTCGGACTTATGTTGTATGACGTATGTATGTTGGCTTCCTTTGTATTCGTGACTGATGCCCGATGACGGCTGTAAACATGCACGAATGTCAAAAGGTCGCTGCCATTTCGGCGGTTCTCAAGAGCGCTGCAGCCTAATTAATCCCTAAACCCTAAAGCCCTCGGGCGAGAGTTCGTGCGCTGAGCGTGTGTGCTCGCGCAACTGGGTGCTTCGAAGTGGTACAGACAACCGCTGTCAAAATGACGAAGCGAAACGTAAGCATGATTGATTTGAGCCCTGGTGAACGGAACTCAGGAAACCCAAAGCCAGAAACAGGCTATCTTGGAGGACCTAAATGTGTGATGGATATTTGGGGGCGAGAGAGAGAGAGCAACAACACAAATCAAATCAATGGAAAAGCCAGTTTCCTTGCCTTTTCAAACTTTATTGTGTGCTTCTGTTCCTCTTCCAAAAGCTTGGGTTTCTATATGTTGGTCAGTCATACCATGATTCTAGGTGAGAAGGTAACAAGATATGAACGCAAACAACCGGTTCCGTTCTTCTTTTGTGCAACTGAATAACACAGACATGCGCGAACATGCAGCTGCAGCAGAAGATGAACAAAACAAATAATCAGCACTTGCAATTTTCAGTTCTAACAAGGAACAAAAGATAAGATAGTGTAGGAACCACGCAACTGCTCTCACGGTTTCGCTCTTACTTTCAACTGGCCCTCTTGTTCAACTCATGTTCTAACGTATGATAGATTTAGCAAAGAAGGCCAACGGAAAATGCTCCCTTGTGATCTGATGCTTGTTGTCCTTCGTCTCCGTTCCTTTAGTGTTTCATTGGCATGTTGTGCATGTGCCCTGAGCGAGAGGTAGCAAGGGCGCCCCCGCAAGGCAGACGAGACTGGGATTCTGAGTCCGCGTCGGGCGCATTGATTGCTTGCCGCTTGGCAGAAAGGTATTCCCAGAACCTCGGCGGCACCGGATGTCGGGCCCTCCTCGAGCTATAGGGGTCCCCCTTTACGGGTTCCTGGTTTCATGGTCCTGCTCTGACTTCTTCGATCTGTTTATTATATGTTATGGAAACTCAATCGGGAAGCAAGTGCCCACAGTAGATACTCTATGGACACATGCTCCAAAGATAGGCATGCAAAAGGTTGGATCGGCACAAAAAAAACAAAGAGACAGAAGACAAGCTTGCGCTCAGGCTACTTACAAACCCTGCAGCATAGTGAAACACGAAACTGTGGATATACGGCCGACCTCACTGCAAAAGTTGCGAATCAGTAATCAATTAGTAGACGGTTGTCATGGCCATCAGAACTATGATCGAGATGCCGATGGTGATACAGTGAGGGCGACGTTGTTCCTTGTGAGTCCACCTGCTGGTCCTCCTACTCTCGTCAACCCAACTATGGGCGGCATACAACTACACAACGATTGTTGCGATGATTGATAACGCACTTCGAGCCCTTTCAACCAGAAACGAGATCCTAAACTAATGAGCCCATCTCGACTCTCATGAACAAAAGACCAGCTCGAATAGATGACCATAGATAACCCATCAGACGATGAGAGACTAACGGCGAGCCCTTCGAACAATAACAACAGCAAAGCTCTCAGTCACTGGCGCTTTGTCTTTGGAATACCTGGACTGGCTTGGTCCAGGGCAACGAGAGGCAGGCCAGGCAAACGCGAGCTTGAGGCAGTTACAATATTCTTCGTACCAACCGATGCGCCCGGCGATGCCGATTAATTACATGTTACAAGACATGGAACGGGGATGTATAGATTTATCTCAGTTCGAAGTTAAAGTACGCCTAAGAGTTCTCTTAGAGATGATGTCCTCAAAGTCTGTGCTTCCTCCTTCCCTTGAAACTGAACCGTCGTTTTTTGACCCCTGTATGACTCGCAGTACACAGTCCGCACTGGCCGTGGGCAGGTCCTGCGGGGGCCGTAAGGGCGCAAAAAACAACAAAACCGCTGACATTGGGCAGGATATACCGTACATTTACTCTTGAGCGGATGACGGGACAGTCTTGCCGATTAATTACTCAGAGCTTTTCTGTATAAGTCTTGACATCCGCAGTTTGTGGAAATAACAGTCATGAGCAACAGTTTAAGAGGGACCTCCTCCTGAAGATCTCTCTTATCTGTACTTCAGCTCAAGTGTTGTGTTTAGCAGTGCTTTAAACAAGTGCCATACAGGGCCTGTGGGTTTCAGCTCTCTTATAACCCGAAAGCCCGAAACCCCAAGAGATTGACTGTGGCCCGGGCATGGGACGCTTCGAGTTCGCAAGTAGCGGCCTCCCGTTGTCGCCCGGCTTGCTATAGGGGGCTTTTAGGAAATTACCTATACTGTTTCGATGGTTCCTTACTATGATTAACGTATAATGTAGACCCAGACCTTGCTTCTTCTATGGCTCCCAGCTCCTTTCGGGTTCGCAGGTTCTCACAGAGGCGGGAAGGCAATGTAAGCGACGAAATAACTACCAATACCCTTTTTTTGGGGGGGGGAAGGACCCCTTATTATTACCCTATTCTGATTATTAAGGCCCCTATGCGTCGCTACGACTCCGGCTGCCTGACGACTTGGAGAAATTGCGGCCCGAGGTTTGGCAACGGAGTGGCACAAAACCCCACGGCTCCTCTGAGTGCTCCTCCCCGACATCAATGCAGGGTCGTAAGATGCACGTTTTTCATAGGGCTCCTGATTAATTATGGCCTCCGTTTATGTTGCATTGCAAGAGAGAGCTGTTTTTGCATCGGCGACGCGTGAGGCCCTTGTATTCGAGAAGGAAAATCTCAGAAGGACCGCAGAACCACCACCCGTACAGTGCTTATATAAAGGTAAGGTTTGCAGCGTTGCAGACAAGATGTGAGTCGAGCAACCAAACAATGATGTCAACGTAGAAAGCTGCAACTTCCTCATCCCGCTGCGTTGGAAATCGGTTTCAGCAGCAGGGGTCTGCAGCAATATCAGAGATTCAACGCTAGAATAAGGCGCTTGGGTAGTTCGTAAGGAACCCTAAGGAATCCTTTGCGACCTCCACAGTAGCTCTATACTAAGCTCTCCTGCGAACGAAGCCGCACGAGCCCTACACTGCGAACTCCAGCGCCGCTCGGGAGGCACAAGTAGAAAAGCTTCGAAGCAAGCAAATGTAAGAGAACGGAGTGGGGTGCTACAGCAAACCAGCGGTGATAAATTAAGTTTACGTGCTTGAAAAGTTATAGCGTTGCCTTGGGCAGCTTGAACTTAAACTTCGGGTTTCATGCATGCAGTGGAACGCCCAAAAGGACTCGAAGGTTACCCGCTGGGCACCTAATGGATGTTGAAAGATGCTTGGGCCCCCTAGATCCTGAACCGCAACCCCAAGCCCAAAGTCTCCAAACAGGCCCCAAACCGAAAGCAACCCTAAAACCAAGTAGAGAAGAAGATCAAAGCCTCAGCACCAACTCGTGGCCGATCCTGCGGAAGCTTTTCGGACTCCACCGCAGCGGTTTCTACTGTTCGACCGGGTTTGGGGCTATAATGGTTATTGAAGTTGAGAAGGGACTCTAGGCCTGCGAATTTGAGATGCAGGGTTCAGAATTAGGAGCTTTATGGTTTTACAGTCTAGGCTGGAGTCTTGTTCAGGTCATGGACTTCGAGTTTGTATACTAATTCAAGAAGATTGGGGCCTCCCAAAAATGCAGAACAGCACCAAAAGTCTCCATGGTAGTTCCTTTTTTCGGTTACCTTATAGGTTTCTAAACGAATAGTTGGTTAAACGAGAACAGAAACTACAATGAAGACAACAGGTACGGACCTGAAGCAGAAACCTCGGAGCAGTCCCATGTTGGTACTGATCGCTGTTGAACATTGTTGAACCATGGAATACTTGCTTGAGCTTGACCCTCTGTCTGAGCAAAAAAACAGGACGACTCCAGCGTTGAGCCCTTTGAACCTTTGACCGGGCGAACTGGAACTCAGCAGCTAAACCCTAAACCCCAAACCCTAAACTTGAAGTGCTGTCAGAAACCGTGGCCCTCGGCAAGCTGGGCCCCTGAGCGTAGAGGGCCCCAACCCTCGAACCCCCTCAAAGCTAACCGTTAATTAAAGGGCTTATCTATCCTAGTAAAAAAGAGCCTTAAGCATGTCCATTCGCTTCCGGATCCCGTCGGAAACAAAGCAACAGCCAGAACGCGATGCCTTGAGGGTCGAGAGCTTTAGGCTTGTAGGATTTTAGGATTTAGGGTCTAAGGTTGTATGGCTTAGGGCATTAAGGTTGGTTGGTTTTAGTTATTCTTTAGAGTTTGGGCTTGATCTGCAAGGCGCCTCGGACGCCTGATCAAGCCGACGATATGCCTCACAGCGTGTTGCAGAGCTGTTGGGGCCTTGGAGCCTCTAACTGAGCAGGAATGCTGACACTTAGACTTGGAGTGTGCGGATGATGGCGACATTCCCAGTCCTCTTCAAGACACATGGATACGTGGAGCGCTGATACTCGTAATGTCAAGACCACAGCCAAGCAGCACGAAGATCGTGCTTCAAAGATATCCCCCCGCTGTGGTTCCCGTGTTCGCAGAGAGAGACGCCCTTTTCAAACCCAAGCCTGCCAAGGGCCTAGCTCCTCAAGCGACCAACCAGGCACCCACAGCCTTCGAAGAAATGAACACACAAACACTAGATCGCTAAATCCTCAGCGCCTTTAGAAGCCCCCGACAACAACACTCATACCTTTCAACACCTCGACCCTGTAACCCCTACGCCGCCCTAAGGGCACCCCCCTGCCCCCCATGCCTTGGCCGACCTCGGTAGGTGTGGACTCGGAGAATCGATCGCTCGGCCTCTTCGATGACCTGGCCTCAGGCTCTAAACTGTGAGGATTTCGCAGCAGCCAGGAGATTCTAAACCGACCAACCCTAACCCCCCCAACAACAACTTCCTGAAAAGATAACTCCTGTGTACCTAGTGTTTTTAGGTGTTCAATGTTGCCCGAAAGCCTAAGCGCTGACCAGGTTCTAAAAGCTTTCACATCTTTTTGCAGGGTCTCATAGGGCGTAAGGTCTTCATGGATATTCACTGGTTTCAAAAGAAGGAACGATGCTGCGGCACGTAGAGATGCGCACAGAAAGACCAACTGAAAGAAACGTTTGAGGTGTGACGACAAGTCATCTTCACCGGCACCCTGCAATGGAGCCTGTCACATCTTGTGCTAATGCCCACCAGCCTCCCAAGTGGCTTGCAGCTCCTTGTGCCCTCTGTCACTGGAGCTTACGGTCGTGGATACCCGCGAGGTTTTGAAGATGTAAAGGTTATTGTAGGTTTCCGACTACTTAGCTACTGCACATGCCTAAGCAAAATCAACTAAAATGCTCTTCCCACAAATTGCCGCTGGGGGTTTGCACTGGCACCACGCAGCACCCGTTCACTAGTCAGAGCCCAGTCGCTCTGCCATTCCTTCACCTGCACAACGGCAAGCGCCGCTACAACGAATGCAGAAGCCGCAGTGTCAAAGTCCTATATAGTGTCCTAGTGCATCTGCTATCTCGTGAGCCTCGAACCGGCTGCGCCAAAACGCCCCAATAGGCTTGGAGGGTCGCACCGCTTGAGCATTTACTGCTAGCGCACTTAGCAGCCCCAAACGCTCCAATGGTGACAACCATGGCAACACCATGGTGCTAACAAAGAGGAGCGTGTTGATAACATGGCAGTGCATATCAGCGACCGTCAGCGAATCCAGTGTGCTAACACTTTCGGTTCTGTCTGCTCGCTTTCTCAGGGCTCCGATCTGCCCAGGAGCCACAACAAAGGATTGGCCCATTCTTACCAGAACGACTTTCTGATCTGATTCTAAATGAGAAGAAGCATAACAACCGTTTAATTCAAAAAAATCTGCTGTGCAACTGCTTGGAGAGTTAACCGTGCAACTCCTGAGTATGGATCACCTCCTGACCTGCGTTCACAAGCTGGCCTTCGGGTAAGCTTCGTACCACTTGTCGATCATGTCTTGTGCCTCTTCGACAGGTTATAGGGCTCAGGCATGTATGGGCTTGGCGTGCATAGTTCACCTGAAAGCTTGGCACCTCTGACAAACGGAGCCGAAGGATGCCTCTGATGGGAGGCCAAGAGGGGGGCTTAAGATTCTTGGGGTAGGGATTCCTTAATAGGAACCCTATTATGGGAACCCTAATCCCTACTAAACCCCTATGAGCCTCCCCTGTCCTTGCAATGGAAAGACCTACCTTTGGTTAGTAGGGAATGGAAGAATGGTAGTAATAGTAGTTATATGGTAGTAATATGGTAATAAAACGGTAGTAATATAGTAGTACTAGTAAGTATGGTTGCACCCCATCCCTCCATTCCCTACTAACCAAAGGTAAGAAGACAGTTCATCCCGGCCTCGGGCTCCGCGCAACTCCTTGGACACTCGCGTCGTAGGTACAGCGCGACAAGGGGCATAGTAGGGGTACCTTATTTTGGGCTCCTTATGAAATGGATCCTACTATTTAGGGTGAGTAATTGTGTTCCCCAAGCACTGTGGTGACACTATAGGGGGGTTCTTGCGTTCAACCTAAAGAGAGTGTTGATTGCGGTCCGCGCACAGCATTCCTGGAAATCGAGCTATCCGCGTCCTATTACACAAAAATGCGAATCTAGTCTGTGAGTCCTAATTACCATAGTTTTTGCTCACGTCCTGTACTATTTACACAAGATCGCTGCGGCCGTGCGCCATGCCGAACCCGATGCCCGTAAACAATACTGCAAGGCACATTTTGGGGGATCTCCGACGCAGTTGATTGTATTATGGGTGTCGCTTGTTTGTGTACGTATGTGTGTAAATCTTTTTTCTACACAGCCTATATGTGCACGTATGTATGTATGATTATGTAAACATATGTGTTTTATGTACACCTGCTATCTGCCTCGCCTCATCATCATCCCTTTGTCCTGAATAACCAGGCCGTTTGAATCTGCGGGCGTGTGGGAACCGTGTCAGAAATACGGTCGTGCTAGTTTTGGTGGATGGAGGCCGGCTTTGCTTTGTTGGGGGGCGGGGGGCAGCAACGTTGCGGTTGAGAGTAGCTCGGTGTTTTTGTGGGCTGAGGGTTTCAAGGGAAGACCGTTCCTAGAGATGCTCCAGCCTTCAATATTCGAGAATGCAGTGAAGAAGAAGGGAGCAGAGCAATAATGGGGTCGGAAAGGTTGCAGGTGTATTCCAGGTATATATGATGTCACTAAGAGGTGTTCATTCACAGTGAATACCTGTCTGAGCTTGGCCGTCAGAATGAACACAAGACCTGCAAAGTGAAAAGAGGTAGTCTCAGAGGTCAGCCAAGAACTCTAGAAAGTGCGAGAACGCCAACGAATCATTGCAGCATGTCGGTCGAGTTTGAAAAGCCATCATACAGAAGCATCGTATAACTCAGCAGCTCCGGAATCGAGACAACTCTCGAGCTCGTGCAAGAGTGCAGCTTTGCCGGGCCAAGCAAGCACGAACAGAACCGGTGCACTCCAAGGCTTGGCATGGCTCATGGTTTGGGAATCCTAAGTCAGCCTGACTTCCTGGAAGCAGAACACTTCGGATTTCCCAGCCTGAATCCCCTAAAGTCCCAATACATACATGTACTTCACCGGTGAACACAGCCCAAGGTTCAGCTGCTTCGCCAGGCCGTATGAAGTGAGGCCATAGGCGATGCCAAAGTTGACGGCCTCGCACTTGCAAGGGCCGGAGAGTCTAAGTCTATCTATCATTCAACCTATCTGCCTATCTACCTATATAAGTATATATATATATATATATGTACCTGCACATACATGCATACATACATCCATCCATGCATGCATACATAGACATAGGTACATACATACATACAAACATAAATACGTAAACACATGTATACATACATAGGTACTATATCTATATATATATATATATATCTCTCTCTCTCTCTCTCTCTCTCGCTCTCCGTCTCTGTCTGCGTTTCTCTCTCTCTCTCTCTCTCTGTCTGTATTTCTCTCTGTCTGTCTCTCTCGCTTCTTCAGTCTTCTCCTTCTAATATCTCATAGGAAGTGTGCTAAGCTCCCCGACCATCGGGCACCCCCGCCCTGTGTTTAGGTCTTTGCAGGGAGTGACAGCACTGCTGCAGAAACCTCAAGGGTGGATACGATGTATCTACCTGTATAAGATATGTACATAGGGACACGTGACGTATTCTTCTATACACATACACCTACACGTATAGATACTAGTATGATACTAGTAGAAAGTACCATTGTGGCATTCGACCGCGAAAGATGGTCCTTGTTCTGACTTTGGTGAGCTCAGTTCCAGGCGGAGAAAGCATTTTCGTTTCTGTCTCTAGAATACCCAGAGGAGTCCATGCATACTAACACTGTGGAACTAGGTTCCCAAAACCATAATAGTGATGGTCTGTTGAGACCAAATTCCATAATGGTAGTATATATGGACCCTATAGGGATACAACCCTAGATCCTAAAACTTTTGGTCGAGGGATCCGCAGGACTTTTGGTCGTGTGAGGCGCCCGGGATGAGGGTATTTATGGTTTAGGCCCAGGCCATGAACTGACCAGGGTTCTACAGAGCAGGGGGTCCTGGGCAATTTGTTTACGGATTCAGGGTGTATTATAACATACACATAATTGACAGAATGCTGAGGAAGCCCCCACCCTAAGTAATCCGGGACATGAATAAACATAGGTTGTTGTAAGCAACAAAAGACCAAATACCAACAACGACAGACTGCAACATAGTAAATACAAGCGGCGACGACAACAGACCAAAGACATCATGCACAAGTCAACAACTGACACAAGACAAACACAACAATTCTACAATACAAGCGAACACATACATGAGACGACTACAACAAAACACACATAAGGCACCAGACAACAAACAGCAGACAAAGACAAAATGCAAAATACGAGAGACCGCCGCTTTTAGTTCGCCAAAAAGGAGGCTCCGAAGATTCTGAAGTTCGCTGATGCTCTGAAGCTCCTGCAGGCTCGAGCTTCAGAGCTTCAGGAAGAAACTTCCTGAAATACATAGTGCGAACCAAAGTACATACGTCGAAAGACGGAAAGCATGAGACAGTTTGTTCAAAAAGACAAAAGACGAACTTCATAGGACAGAAGACGAAGGACGAGAATGAGCAGCCCCAGCCTTGGCGCTACGGCGCTCCGATGGGTACACGTCCTATACCCGAGTGTCTCTTTTTGCAGGGGCTTCGGGTTAAAGGGAGGGTCTTGTCGAGAGTCGGGGGTTGGGGCTCAAGGACGTGCCTCGGGGTTTCTGGTGTGACTTCGAGATACTTGCCGCATATGCTGGTTGGAGAACACAGCGTGCATGTAGGCATTTGGTTGAGGATTGCAAGGGGAGTTTAGGCAACCTGTCGCCGGCGGCTACCAAGCCCCGAAGCACGAGTCAAAGAAGTCCCACAAAATCTTCGCCACGACGCTCCAAACTAGTAGTATGAGGATTCTTCTTCTTCTGACTATATTATATGATAACAAGCAATCTTATGATTACTACTTGTACTCTTGAATTATTGAACATACTGTTATCCTTCGTTTTCACAAATTTCATCATTGTTTTTCTCGGGTCCTTGACGAGGCGCTGGGTGTGGTCGCCCTCGGCGTTTTGCACTTCTGGCTTCTCGCCCTCAAGCCTTCATCCCTTAAACGGGAGACTTACTGTAGGGGCTTTAATAATTAGACTATGGTTTTGGGGTATGTTAGACTATAAGAAAAGTAAGGAGCCCCCAGTAGGTACTTTACTAAAGCCTCTTTTTTCTAGGCCTGGGTGGGGAAGTTGAACCGGGGTTCAGCGTGGTCGGCAGCTTCGAGACTTCCACGAGCTTCCCCTTCCTGTTGACTACTGCTCTCATTGGGGCTTCGTGCGGCTGGGTCTCGGTGCCACACCTGCCACCTGCCCTACTAGCCACGGAATTGCGCACCCAAGTGCACAGCAACAAAACAACTTCTTGACATCTGAAATGGCCCGCGCCTCCAGAGACACCTCACCCTTGTCTATGGCATCTTGGATGTGAGGATACCTGGGATCGGATATATGGCACAACCGCTACAGTCAGTCGAGCAGCCAGGCAGACACCAGGGAAACAGTGCCGTCCAGAAGTCGAACTTCTTTGCTTGTTTCGGATGGTCACAGGCCAGCAGCCCTTGTTTCAGACAGTTGGAAGCGACTTCGCAGATCTTGATGAGTGCACCCCAATAGCCATTCTCCCGTATTCCTATAAGGAGTCCCACAAACACCACAAGCCCTCATACGAACCCTGACCTACCTCACACAACCCCGAAACCCCTTTGTAGATTCCCTGAACGAACCCTCAGGAGAGTCCCAGTCGAAGCCCTCATCCTCGATCTATAATACGAATATTAACAGTAGTAGCAACATTAAGAGACCGAATAATGAACAAAAAACACAAACAATAATGCCGGTAATAACAATAATTGTGCATTCAGCCTCAAAGTCTCAAAAGCTTGGGCAAGGCTGAGCCACATCTGTGCCGCTGTGTGGGAATGGAGGTCAATTCCTGCCCGGAGCGTCGTATGGGCGTGTCGGGGACTTTGGCGCGTGGGAGGGCTAGCGTATCCATGGATGTTTAGGGTCCAGGACTTAGGGCTTCAGGGTTTAAGGGCTTTGGGTTTAGATGCTTCGGGGTTCAGGGTTTGGGGGTTCAGGGTCCAGGGCTTAGGGGTTCGGAGTTCAGGGTTTAGGGTTTCGGGGTTCAGGGTTTTGGGTGAGATAATGATATGACCGGGAATGCTCCACTTGCCATTGGCGTCTGGATCTGTGGTTGGAGGGGCCAGCCATTTCCCTTCCTGATCCTTCCGTGGCTCAGTGCTTTATATTTGGTCATTATCATTTCAGTAAGCTTGTTTCACAAGATCGTGGATGTCTTCCCGCAAGCTTTGTAAACGGCAGGTTGGACAGGCTAAGCCCGCCTTGAGGTCGTCAGGCTTGCCTTTTACTTAGTACCTATAGTCTCCATTGTAGTTCCTTTTTCTGGTTAAAACTGGTTAACCAAAAAAGGAGCTACAGTGGAGACTGTAGGTATCCTAACCCTGAAACCAAGAACCCTAAACCCAAGAACCAGGAACACGCTGTACAGGTACTCCACTGAAGCTGGCCCAAACACCTAAACAGAACCGCTCAAAGTTCAAATTATGGTATATATACTATATGTTAGATTACTGAGGCTCTTGTTAGTCTTTGTACCAGAATATTATTGCTATTCTTATGCCTGCATGCCCCCACCCCCTCACCAACCAAACAAAGTACCGGTCACTTCGGGGCCTGACTTGAGAGCGCCAATGAGGTCGGGGCAGCCGGAAGTATGCGCCAACACTCGCAGGTCAAGCTGCCCTCAGCTTCAGCTGCGGGGGTTCATTTCCGGATTTAGGGTTGCACCTGTCATTTTCGTATTCGATCGTCTCAAACACATTTACGCTACGAGGCTCCCTTCTGCGACCGAAGAGTCCGTAATCTGCCACGATGAAGACTTTCCCACTTTCCGGGATGATGCTGTTGCGGATCTGCAGTGGCATGGGTTGGCTTCCGCAGACCCCAGACGCTGTAAAGGACTTCGGATGCTGTGCTTCTGTCGGGCACGATCACAACTTGTGTAGCAAGCTGGTTGCCAACATAATGATATACAATGCATGCCTCTCATGGTGTTCGTCTGCTAGTCCTAGCCAACTCGGCTGAACCGTAAACTACCCGTGACAGGAACTCCGCTGCCCTCCGTTCATGATGCCTGGTAGCGGTCCTTGTCCACCGCAGGAATCTGCTGCCTCGTGCTGTGCACTACGAGCTTGCCGCTTTCTAAGCGTTGGCTGCCGCACGATGCCCGTGCGGCGTAAGCGATAGTGTACATACCTTTTCCGCAGCATATCCATCATTCAAGTGGTCAGGCTTCATTGATTTCGCACGGAACACAGCTCCTTTCGTGGCTACAAGATCCGTGGCGACGCTCCCGACGCACACGTTCCCGCATTTTCGACTCCTTCAAAGAGGCGCATTTATGAGAGATGAGACCGCCATCAAAGACACCAGATGTCGGCCACATCTTCACTGGCATGCCAAAAGTGGATACACTTTCGAAGACCCTGCCCAGCAAATCGCCCTAGCTCAGGGACCCTTGCCAAGACGTGACCATCAATCAACGCACAAACCTCCACTCTGGAAGACTGTGTGGCCTATCATTGCTGCTGCAGATCTGACATGCAAGCCGAGGTCTTGTGTCGCACCTGCAGAGAGTCTCCAATGCACAACTTCTCCGATGAAATCTTAGCCCCATTGCACCCGTTACCATGTACCCTCAACACCCAAATCCCAACGGCACGTCCCTTAGCCTTAACCTCTTGCCGGGCGGCAGGTTCGGGTTCCGCGAGGTCAGGCGGCCGGTGCGACAAAACAAGCTCCTTGGAATCTGTCCCGATAGGTCCCGACAGTTCTGCCGTCGCTTCTGAAACTTCGAGGTGTGGGGTTTTAGATGTCGGGATTCAGATGGTTGCTTTTGGGGGTTGGGAGGGTGTTCAGCTGCGGGTTCACGGACGAGAGGGACAGAGCGAAAGACAGTCAAAAAGCGCCACAGGATTTACCGGAGATGCGAATCAAATCGGATGGCTGCGCTCCTGGTCCTGGAAGGCTACTACATCAAGGAGTAGTGATACAAACACTTACATACATACATACATACATACATACATACATACATACATATACCATTAGCAGAGGAAACCACTTCAAGATCTCAGGGCAAGAACCGGAAGCTGGACACCAATTATCCCTAAACTCTGAGCCCTCAGGATGACTCATCTGGCTCTGGCTCGATGAGTTGCTATCAGCTGAGGCCACCGACAGCGAGGTGTGCAAGCGGCCACGCTCGTCCACGATGTCGGGCTGCGCGCGACACTTTCGTGCTGCGGCATGCTGCAGGAAGACTGGGGATAGATGCATCGTTACGGTTAGCTAAAACTCCGAGTGTGAAATGAGTATAATCATCCATGGTGGGGCCCTTAACACCACAGCCAGATGCTCTTAGAAACCCAAGGCCGCCAGAACAGACAAGTTATGTCCGAAACCAACCTGGAAATCCATGCCTGATTAACCCGGTACCATAAACACTACACTCCACGACACCCTATATATCATATCATAGACCCGGAACCTAAACATATCCTAAACTCTAATTCATTGAATGCTGAGCCCCGAATCCGATACAAAACCCTTATCATCTGTTTCAACTGACTCCCAACCCTACGCTCCAAAGCCTTTTTCATGCTCTCTCCTACCATGGCAGCGCGCTGTCTTATTCCAGCAACACACCTTGTAAGTTCATAATATGTGTATGACACAATGTTTTAGTTTTACGGGATTGACAGACCCATCAGTTAGGCAATATGCATTGCAAAAGTCTTGGCTTTCAACAAAAGCTGCCACATACCTCAAATTGTAGGGAGCTCCTTGACCTGATTTAGTTGTACCAATATGCACTCTTCAGCGAAAGCGTCTTCACGTCTCTGCGAAGCGCTAGCGACCCCGAGTGGCCTGGGTGAGCTTCGACAGGAAGGTGCTCACTGCCTGCCGACAACTGGTACTTCAGCACATTTGATCCGCTAGTAATCGCAGATAAGGGCTTTGAGCGGGTTCCGTGAGGGTTGCCTATGAGGTTGCAGACGATTAAGGGTCCATGTTTGGGGGAGTCCATATAGGGAGGATCCTGCTATTACTTTTTCTGATGTTGTTTCCGGGACGGCTAAGTGACAGCAGCATTGACGACTTGTGAGCGATTCCGGTGTTCCGCCCAGACAACCTCTCAAACTCTGAATCATAGTATCAACCCTAAACCCAGAACTCACTTAGATAACCAAAACCCTGTGCCGTGCTGTGACCCCAAAGTTGTAGTGCGCAAACCATCATCCCAAATCATCAGAGTTGCGAGCAGCTAGCGCATGAAGGAGCCCGAAATCCCTTGGTGGCTCCTTGTTGACGAAAGCCATTTCCACGTGGTGGTTGAGACCGACACAGCCTGCGTGACCCTTTGCTACGGCAATCGAGGCTACGAATGAAGGCAGCCAAAAGGAACAATCGCGGCAATGTCTCTGGATGGCAAGAGCAAGACAAATATTTACGGGGTAATTATGGACGATAAAATTTCGCAACAGAACAGCAGCACAGCCCGACGTTTTCACCCAGGCGATCAAGGGACTGCCTCTCAAAGCCTCTTTGTGTATCTTTCCTCCTTGCCTATCTGGTCTCCCCTTTGAAGTCTCCCGTTTTCAGACCACCTTCATTCCTCTGGTCTCTCACAATCTGCCGACATGTCTTTTCCGATAGTTTACCAGTTTCGCTCATTGTTGCTATCGGATTTGAGCCCGCCGGTCTGGACATGTGCTAGGACTCAATAGGCAACGATAAGGAAGCCACTAGGCAATGCGCTGACTTCAGATCTTGATTTTATTGGTCAGATGTTGCTGCCACGGTATCGGCATCGGATGCAAGAAACTGATCTGCACATTTCTGCTCGCAAAGATTTTTGACGGAGCCCCGAAATGCACGCGATATTCGGTGAAGGGGACACTCCACAGCGCTGCAGTCAGCAGGCTTTGCAGTGCAGGACACCATCAGGGCTACTGCAAGGGCTGCGTATAATGGTTACAGCTATAAGGGTTTGGGACTTGCTGCGCCTTCCTGTCCAAGGATCTTTTCGGCTGTTCCACACCTCAGCAGTCTCCGGCGGGGGCGATAATGTGTGCAAATACAGGGGCCTGAATAAGTATTTTCACTGCTCCTGAATTCCCGAATATGTCTATACCAGAGCACACCCCAAAACCCTACTTATGCACATTTACCATACCATTCCGCGCAAAATCCTATGGTCCTATTATTCTATCAGCTCAAGCGTCTCAAATTAGTGTATGCAGCAGCAGAGCATGGCAGTGTCATCATAATCATCATCAGAATCATCATCCCTCGTCGTCATCGTCATCATCATCTTCTTCTGGTTCATGGACATTGAGACAGTGCTCAACTTCGCTTCCTGTCTTTCCGCCTTACCATAGCAACGGCACACGACCCCATGACCTCCGAGAAGGTTGTCAGATCTTGCACCCGCCAAGCGACACCTTTGAGCTGGCGAGCTACTACATTCGCTGCATCACCCGCTGGTCCTGCCCATCGACTTGATGGGCAAGAGCAGCACATCGAATGATCAAGGCCATTACATGTACCCATCAGGGCAGTCCGCTGGAAATCTGTCGCAACAGGTACGATAGTGTTGAACCTACCCCCCCCTCCTACAAGTCCCTGATAACCCCTTACAAAGCACAATGCAACCTATGTAAACCCCGAGACGACGCTCAAAAAACCCATCATTCCGGCACTTAAGACCCCAAACCCCTCAACCCTAGACCCTAAACTCTAAACCCTAAACCCTAAACTCTAAACCCTAAAACATCCGAGGGCCCCGACCTGCCCTCCTGTGGCGAGCTTGGGGGTTCTCTGCTCGCTTCCGGGCCAAAGCTTAGAGTTTGGGGTCTCTGTGGGCACATGCTTTATGATTGTACATATAACATATACTGTACATATATACAGTTATCTACATATATACATATATACATATGTACATACATACATACATACATACATACATACATAAATGCCTACATACATACATACATACATATACATACCTGCATACATATATTTCTGCATCTAGTCAGGTAGTCTTCCGCATGTTCTTGCATGGGGTCTCAGAGTGTTTCGTCTGAAGCGGGCGTCTGTGTCCGTCTGCACGCTTCGTCGAGAGGGCCGTGGAGGTCTGGAGGGTGCTTGCACGGTTTAAGGTTCTGGGCGTTTTGGGGTTTGCTAAGATGTCGAAGATTTTCACTTGTTTTTGGTATGGCTGCTATCTTTTGCCCCAGCAGCTATGCTGCACTCTCGTCTTTGCCGTGCATGCCGCCAGGAAGAAAAGTAGAATGGACGGCCCGACGCTCCAAATCTCTACATTAGACCCAAGGTCTGCAATGCAGCATCTCTCACTCAAAGACTATAATTACTATTCCTAATTTCTGCCTTTGAAGCAAGAATATTTCCGTGATGCATGGGGATTGCTTGGAGGGCCAGCTTTGCCTCTGGAGCTGGACCGGCCAGAATCGCGAAAGCCTGACGAAGGGGTCTTTTGACGTACGGATCCTCTCCATAACAGGAGCTCGGACGAAGCTTCTTGAAGAAGCTATTCGGGACTTACTCCCAATTAAACTGTTGCCACTTAACCGGTTGAAATCCGCCTACTCATTGATCTTATTGTGTTGTATCTGATACTCGATGAGGTGCCCTAAGCAAAGCACAAGCAGGGACCCAGCCACACGGTTTTCGACCACAAGCTGTCCAAGCCGAACCGATGCTTGTATGAAGTACTTCTCCACACCCAAGAACTCTGAACCCTTACCCGCACACTTTCCTGCCTCTTGGCCGGTGCTTTCCTGCCGGGGGTGCCGGTTCAGGATAGGGTTTGGGCCTGGTAAGGGTTTGAGGGCTCGTAAACAGTTCACATAGTTCACAGGGTTTGGGACCTGCGGTGTGGAGTTCGATAGGTTTGGGGCTTCTGGGGCTGATCAGAGTCTAATCATACCATGATTTCAGCATGTAGGGTTTGGGGGCGTGAAGTGCCGGGTTTGGGGGCTTGCAGGTGCAGAGCAGGCCGTTGATGGGACTCTCCCAAAGGGTCCAAAGTACCTATATGGTAGAATGTAGGGTTTATATAATAGGACATTAGGAATTGCTATTGTGATTTGGGGAAGTATTCCCCATAACAGTAGTTAGGACCCTTTGGGTCAAGCAACATGGCCCAACACTCGCGGAGCAGCTCAGGGAAGACCGCGGGATAGTACTATTCAGTCTGCTTTGGGGTTTATAACGGTTTAGCGGACTAGCACCGCCGCCGAAAGAACCAGAAGCCGCAGTGGCGGTCAAGCTGTTGAGCAGACATCTACAGGCTGCATAAACTCACTGAGTTTCAATTGGCAGGGGTCTCTGCGCCTGCAAAACCAGGATTTTGTAGAAAAATACGAAGGCAAGGCTCAGTACAAGTAGCGACTGAGAATTCTGAGGCTTGAAAGTCCGGGACCGAGGTGAGAAAGCCCGAACTTCTGTACACACGAGAGCAGACTTGTCACCGGAACCCTCCGTCCCCTGCTCTCCCCCCCCCCAAAATCCAACGCGGTCCAGAGATCTGCCAACCTGGCCAGCAGACTGCAGATGTGTTCGGTGCATATATGAGCAGCTGGATGTGGGCTTGAGGTTTGGAGCATAGCATATTATAGCGCAGTAGAGGGGCCTTTGTCATTAGTGCAGGACGTGCTGGACTACAAGAAGAGGTACGATTGGTAGCTATGCAGACCCATATTTCTTACACCTCATTAGCTCTTTTTTCAGAGGCTCCACACACTTCAAGAATGGCAGGGTGTATGGCACTGGTGCTTGGATGTACGAACGAAAGGGGCTGCAGGGGGGGGGGTCCGTGCTAACCCGAAAGGAATCGAAGTGCCTCGCGGGAACTTCGCCCCGTCTTATCACCGGATCTGAAATCTCCGAACACGAACTGGCCCGAGGAGCTGGCCTCCAACTTCTCAATGGCCGCAAATTCGGATACGGGTGTCCGGATACGTGCATATAGCCCCGGTTGTTCCACTGTCATGAAGACTGTGGGACCTCTATCATACAAGTGTCTACAGAACCCCCTACACGAGCCCAACAAGACAGGTTCTACGAGCCCCCACATCAGGCCTTGCACAACCTTATCCCCCTCCCAAGAGAGACTAAAATGCTGCGACCCAGTAGCCGAACAGTCAAAATCTGAACATCATAAAAGGCGTAGGCTTTCGCAATGTTAGCCGGACTTACCTCAACCCTAAGCCTCCTGAACTCTAAAGCGTTTAATATTTTGAAGGGACTTCTGAGGTGCTCCGAACTTCCCCAAAAGGAGAGAGAGTCGCCTTCACCGCCAGCAGCCCGAGGCCACCAACCAGATTTTTCCCCACCGCCTTGCGGATGGTGTCAGGTCTTTTAGGAGACTTCGACCCACCACATGCCAAAGGATTTCAGAGGAGCAGCGCAAAGCTTTTAGGTTTCAGGGCTTTGGGGGTTTGTGAGACTTTAGACTAGAGCGTTGTTTTGACCGTGCAGCGGCCCTGTCTCACAGCTGCTGCATAGACCCCAACTACCCGCTAATATACACCAAATACCCAATATTAAGGGCTAGAAGGACTCTAGTGAAGGGCCCTTGGGGGGTCTGCTGCGGTTCAGGCTTTTGGGCTTTAGGCTTTGCAGTCAGAGGCTCCGATTGGAGGCCAAGGCTTTCAGGGCGTGAGGTTGGGATTGTATTGGTTTGAAGGATACGTTTAGGACGTCTTAGGGTTATAGGAGCCGATCACTATATGGACGATACAGGGAAAAGCGCTACAAAGGCAAAGGCTTCAAGAACAGGGTTTCGGCTTTTCATTGTTTTGGAGATGCTTGCAGGTTTACATGTGTAAAGGTGGGTTACGGGTTCAATGTAGGGGCCTTAATAATTAGAATAGGGTTTTCCGGGGTTCCTCCTCAGAACTTTCATAGTATGATATACCCCAAACCCTATTCTGAGTTATGAACCTACTTCGGGCTTTAAAGGCTCGCTGGTTTCGGAAAGGTGGGCCTTCATCATTGCGTAGATCTATGGGCTGACCGCACTGCTTCCGTGTTTGAAGGGCCAGACTACTGAAAATCGGGTTTCCGGGGTATAGCCATAGTATTGAATAACTAAATTACAAAGGGGGTGGTGGGAGCTTTTTGATGCCAGCTCCTTCATGCCTTGTTGATTGCTGGCCCTGGTCCAGCGGGCTTTCCTTCGACCTATGGCGAGTACTTCTCCAGCCACCTCATCAGGAACTCTCTTGTCTTCGGAGTTCGGCATGTGCGCCATGCTGCCTTTGATGTCTCCATGACGTCGCCGGGAGTCGAACCAAGCGTAGTGGGCTCCGCTGCCTTACGGGCCTAAGCCGGACCAGTAGGCGACGGCAGTGGACGGAGGCAGACAGGGTGGCAGGGCAGACGTCGGTATGCGCGCAACAACGCGCGCGCAGGGGGTTGGGGGGGGGGCAGTCGGAGTGGCCCCACTTGGCTCGGATAGGCCTGCCAAAGGGCACTGTGGCTGCCAGTCCGTCTCTTAAAGCTGACGACTGACGAGGGCCCCAGACACCTCTTTCTCATCTTTTCCCAACTTATCCTCTGCTTCCAGACACACCTCAATCTTCCGAACATGCATAATCATATACATATCTTTCCCACACACGCATCGATACTTTTTTCCAAAGCTCTGAGTGAAGTTCACCACGTCTCAGTTAACGCAAGTACATGAAAGCCTCAATTCAACCTCTGCGTCTCTTCACTAGATTCTTCTACATCATCTGATCTGACGTGGGCTCACAGATTGAAAAGGTTCAGGGTTTGGGGTTCAAAGGCTTAGCGAATCCTGGGGCCCCTTAACCCAAAGACTCCAATATATCTTAACTAAGGAATATACCCCTCATGGTTCCTTAAAGGGATAGACGCCAAATTTTTGAAAGAGCTGCCTGGGAAAAGGGCAGGGCAGGGAAGGGCACAGGGCAAAGAGGCAGGGGCAAGGCCGCAAAGCAGAGCTGGAGGGTCTTCCGCTGCTTTGTCCAGGCAGGGCAGGCACAAGGGGGGGGTGAGGTGGCGAGTACTTCTCCGGCCACCTCATCAGGAACTCTCTTGTCTTCGGAGTTTGGCAATGCCGCCTTTGATGCCTCATGACGTCGCCGGGAGTCGAACCAAGCGTGGTTTTTGCAGCGCTGCCTTAGGGGCCTAAGCTGTGCGATTATGCTACGGCAGCGGAGGCGGATAGTATGTCTAAGTATTCAGACCGCTATGGAGCGACATACGTAGTCCTCATGCAGTTAGATGGAGAGCCAGGCAACAAGCAAATGCAGCACAGTACAATGTACAACATGCTAACATGATTTAAGCCACCTTCCGCAATCTTACTTTCAACTACCCAAGAAAGAACACCTTAAACCGTGGGGGTCCATCAAGCCCAACAACAACCCTGAGAGAAAGTTTCAACAAACCTCCAAAAACCCGAAACCCCAAATCCTAACCCCCACACTCCGTGACACGAAACCCTATAAACGCTACACTGGAACCCCAAGGGTCCATGTAGCCAAATATGTACCTTGGCCCCAAAGTACCTATATGGGGACTACTTGAATGCCAATATACATACTATGTGGGAGTTTCCGGAAATAGGGGACCCTATGATATGCTACCCTAAATAGTAGGATCCTTATTATAAGGACCCACCCCTAATATTCGGAAACTACTATGTGGGTACATGGACCCTTACTGGAAGATCCGGTGCTTCAGGAGGCCTTCACACCTGTGCCGTAGAGCAGCTGCCTGGTTGGCGGCTCTTTAATGAGTCTGCCAGAACCTCCCCTGAGTAGAGTCCTTCTGCCCTTATAGTAGAGGGTATTTGGGGTATTACAGGGTAGTTCGGGATTCAGGTGGTGATGTTTCTACCGGAGGCTTACAGCGTAGTCTTCTTTTGACGTTTCTTTTATGCGAATGACAGGCGAGAGGCAACCGGGCTTTTTGTGGCACACTGTGCAGTACAACTGTAGGACTTGTCCTCGACAAGCGTTCAGTGCAACTGGATCAGAACGGCACGCAGGCCGCGAGGTCAGGCGTGAGGTTGTGAGGCCACGAGGTTAGGCCGCGAAGCTACCCAATCCAGTAATCCCACTGCCAGGTCTGATCAACTTGATGGCGTGATTATTGCATGGCCCACGGATGTTAAATCATTTTGCAACCACCGGTTCAACTCAATACACCGCAGACATCAACCTACACAAACCCACACCCCTATAAATCTTGAACCCCAAACCGACAATCTCAGCAGATCTGAAAGAGTAGCAAAAACATCCCACAAAGCACCGTAATGGACCCATATAGAATGCCTATTCGACAGGCCCTATATTCGCCCCAACCCCCCTCTTCCCCACAATACGTGGCAAAGGAGCTTCATCTGCTTGGGACTGGCGTTGTTGAAGCGCCTGGGAATTGCGAACGACGTCAGGCTGGTCAGGCTTACGGTGCCTACTACTTCTCTTCGGCCTGCTTTCGAAGGGCCTGAAGTCTTTGAGGGTTCGGGGTTGATGACTCCATGCTGGAGAGCTAAAAACACTTTCGCATGATGCCAGAGCCACAGCAAGCGTGAACATGAGTGCCCGGCCACTGCTAGGCTGAAGTTCCCCCAACACCCACATACCAAAGCTATGCCTCGGGCATGCCTTAAAAGTGGCAGCCTTGTCGACTGGGTGTCGGGACTCAACACAATCCATCAGCTCCGGGTGCTCCGGATAGCGCCTGCTTGTGGCTCGCTCTGACGGCTCCAATACACAGGCCTTAAAAATTAGAATAGGGTTTTGGGGCCCATTATACTATAAATACACTGAGGCACCCCCGACATAGTGTAGGTAATTATCTTGTCCCCGATAGTCACGGTTTACTATATCTGGGACATACGGGGCTTCTATGCTTGCCATCGAATCCTGCAAGTCAAGAGACAAAAGTTCTAGGTCCAGTGAATGCTGCCTCTGCTGCTGTGCTCTTTCGCGTCCCTCGGTGTCTTGAGTTACCCTGCCTGAGTTTGAGTTAGACGATACATGTCATCCGTTTGAGTAGATTATCCCTGCCCTCAAACCCTAACACCAACACTCTGAGGCTTCAAAGTGGGCCTTGACCACTCGTCTCGCAAGAAGGACTTGAACGCCGTCAGCGCCTTCGGACAAATGTCCCATGCCACTGTTGCTCTGGGACAAAGCTGCCATCATCCTCACCGCCACAGCGTACCATAGGGGCCTTTATAATCAAAATAGGGTTTTGGAGCCCATTTTCCTATAATTACAATGAGGAACCCCCAACAACATAGTATTGGTAATTATTAAGCCCTATAGTACGGTGATTATATATAATGAGGAACCCCTCAAATAGTATTGGTAGTTATTCCGGCCCCTACATTATCAGCATCAGCACCACCTCCACAGTCGTACGTGAGAGTTGTTGCGCATCAGCATCGCCATGCCTATGTTTGAAACCCGAAGCCTTAAACCCCGAACCCTGAAACCCAAAGCTGGCGATGTTCGAGCCTTCTCGCGATCTTTCTCCGCAACCTGGAGAAGGACTCCAAGGTTGCGGAAGGTTCAATCCGACAGGAATATCTAAGAGTAGGGTTCCTTTAAGGGCTCCTTGGAAGAGCTGCTACACTGCTGCACTCCAAACGTTTCAGGGGCCTTATTAATCATCAAAAGCGGGTTTCCACAGGGGCTCCTTCGAAGTTGGGGCCTTATTGTTGAGAACAGTGCTTGAAGGTACAAAATAGCATAGGCAACCCGAAGCAATCCACTACTTACTCATTCACAGGCTTCAGTGCTTTGAAACGCATAGAACAAAAGACGAAGCTGACGGCAGGAAAAACAAGCAAAGAATACGCAACGGCCGCTTCCGCGACTGATCCTCTGATCCTCTACCCGAAGACAACCCCTCATCCTACCAGCACCCCCCAAGGCCCTGTAATGGAGCCCTTGTGGCCCTTCATAGTGGGTATCTAGGGTATATTAGAGGGTAGTTGGGGGGCCCGAAGTAAGGGTTCTGACACTTCTGGGAGCCTTGGAACTCGGATTTCTAAGACCCTAAAGAGAGACCCAAGAGCTGCCAGGACCCTTAGGTTTAGGGTTTACGGGTTTAGGCTTGTCGGCATAGATGCTGCTGTAAGTTTGTAAGTTTTTGACTTTCGTCCATCAACAACCCCTCTGAATCGGAGGGGTTGTTGATGGACGAAAGTCAAAGGCTCTGATGGATCAGCATATGCCCTGGAGCCTTGACTTGCAGGGACTCTGCAAAACGATGGCTAGGGGCCCCAATGCGTGGTCTTTCAAGTTCAATGCTAGCCGATGGTCAAGATGTGATCATAAGCTTCTGTTTCCAAGGCCACTGCTGTTCGACACGTTGCTTGCATGCAGGCTACATCAACGTTGTTAAACCCGTGAAATCTTGGGGCCTTTGGGCTTTGCTTTGCTGAAGTTGCATCCTTATCTGCCTTCATCTGCTTCTTGAGGAAGTTCTGGTCCAAGTAGACACCCCTCTCCTGTCAGGCGGCATGCTAAATTCTCAGAGTGTTCAGACTTCAGGTCTTAACCCAGGCACAAGCACGAGTGCCTGCAACCCACGTCCAAGCCTAGGCCGATGCCGCACTCTTGAAACCTTTAAACTTTTATTCAGCCCTCGAACCCAGATCGAGAGCCTAGAAGACCACGCCAAAACCTCCAAAACCCCTAAGACCCGGGTGAACTCGATGGATTCCTCGATATCGACGAGCACTTCCGCAAAGGGGCGCCAGAACTTCCTGAGCTGCAGGTGAGGCCCGACGGTACCAGCATGCAGGGCCGTTGGAGTTCGGAAGTCTCCTGGCGTATGCTTTTTTGCTGCAGGTTAATTGCTGAACATCGACGTATCCGTCCTATCCGTCCTAAGGACTTATGCAGTCGCACGACAATCCTTCTGGACTTGACTCTTGCACGTACGTACTATCATGTTCACTATCACGGCGAATGTTATTCTTGCTTGTCTTTGTTACGAGCACGAGTGATACTACCCCCCACCCCCGACACTCGAATACCCTAGACTTAACACCCCAAGCCCTCAAAAACTGAAGCCCTGCAAACCACATCCCAAAACTATGTTTAGCGGCACGTCCTAGTGTTGCAAAATGCTGGCCGTATCTGTCTTAATCAAGCCATTTTGTGAGCCGGGGCCTCATGACCCAAGTTTCTGTACTCCCTACATCATGAGCAGTCTCTATATGTTCAAACATTGCAGAATAATGTATCGGTCAATATACAATAGGACAGGTCGACTCAAGTTAGGTATACATGTAGAACGATACATGAACAACACCCAATCAAGTACAGCAGTAACTGAGCAAGCAAGCGAACACATGCATGTACACATGTTTGATCCTATACAGCGGCACAAGCCCGAAAGCCACATTCCCATTCACAGCCACCAAGTGCAGGAGGGCTTCTCGTAGAAGTCGAGGAGCGTGTCTCCTGATGAGAAACCGGGGCTTTGGGGGCTTTGGAGTTCAAAGTTCAGGGGGCTTGTGGGACGTCGGGCAGCCGGGCTGAAACCGCGACCCAACGGCCTCAACGGTGAAGCCCAAAAATGCAAAACATAGAGAAAATGTGGCGTCAATTGAGGTAGCACTGAATATTGTTGTCTGAAAGCAAGCGATCCCATGATACCAGAGCAGCAGGAGCACAAGGAGCAGCAGCAACAACAAAAGGAATAGCAGAGAGAGAGCAACAGCAGCGGCAGCAGCTGCTACAAGGCGGAGACCACGACAAAGAAGACGACGACAGCAACAGAAGGCAGGCTTACCAAGAGCAACAAGAGACGCAACGCCATAGCCAACCAGCATCAGCAGCAACAGCAGCAACAGCAACAACAGCAGCAACAACAACAACCGCAACGGCGACGGCAACCGCAACCGCAACGGCAATGGCAACTGCAACTGCAACGGCAACGACAACCACAACCCCAACCCCAGCCTCAAACCCCAACCCCAACTCCTCATTTGCAAGCACAATGCCTGCATGATGGGTTTTGAAGAGGTAATAAATCCAGGGCAGGGCAGGGCCGGGCAGGGGGTGGAGGGCAGGCTTACAAACCCGAAAGCCTCAACACAAATCCACGACCCACCACCCGACAGCCACCGCCCCACCCGCCACTCGCCACACGGGACCACCCACCACCCACCACCAACCACCCACCAGCAGCAGCAACAGCAGCCGCAACAGCAGCAGCAGCAACAACAATATCTACATAATCTTATTCTTGTACTCCTCCTCCTGCTGCTCCTCCTCCTCCTCCTCCACTACTACTACTACAGCTGCTACTACTACTTCTACTTCTGCTACAGTCTTCTGCTACTACTACTACTACTACTACGACTACTACGACTACGACTACTACTACTACTACTACTGCTACTGCTACTACTACTACTACTACTACTACTACTACTACTACTACTACTACTACTACTACTACTACGACTACGACTACGACTACGACTACGACTACGACTACGACTACGACTACGACTACGACTACGACTACTACTACTACTACTACTACTACTACTACTACTACTACTACTACTACTCCCACTCCCACTCCCACTCCCACTCCCACTGCTACTGCTACTGCTACTGCTACTGCTACTGCTGCTGCTGCTGCTGCTGCTGCTGCTGCTGCTGCTGCTACTCCTACTCCTACTCCTACAGCGACTGCTACTGCTAATGCTACTACTCTTCCTACTGGTCCTGCTGCCCAACTCTCGACGACGCTAGTTCAACAAGAACTGTGGTAGCCACTGCAACAAGGCACAAAGTAAACTTTTTTTTGCAGTGGCAGTAACGGTGGCTCCGAAAGTCATCGAGGTGGTCACGAAGAGGATGTATGACGATTGTTGATGATGATGTTGATGATGGTGGTGATGAAGATGATGACGACGACGATGATGATGATCGCTGATGCTGATGCTGATGATGTTGCTGGTGATGATGGTCGCAACGACGCAAAATGTGAATATGATGCAGTCGGTGGCGATGATTCTGACGATGGCGAAGATGCTTGACGAGCTTGATTAACGATCACTTGCCCCATCTGCCGCGGACAGCCCTGAGCTCGGGGGTAAGAGGAGTCCAAGTCTTTGTGCCCATGGAGCCCAGCTCAAATTCCAGAGTTTGTGAGGCTCACTGTTCAAAAACCCTTCAGGATTCCTGTATCCGCTTCACAGTGTTAAATGTATGGTGGCTCCAGCTTCCGCAACATGAAACACAATAATTATCGGAGACACTGAAATCTGTAACCTAAGCCCTATAGGTCCAAAGAACCTTGAGAACCAACAGACTCACCCTCCATGTCGGAAGGGTCGCCCTGCGATCGGACTTAACTAACATTTGCTTTCAGAGGCGGTTTAGGGTTTTCGGGTTTAGGGCTTAGGTCGCAGTCCCCCCCTTACGTGCCTTGTCCGGTGACTCGGTTCACGTCCGTGCTCAGGATTTGGTGGAATTTCTGCGCAGCAGATCACAGGGTACTGTTGCCGAAACTCCTACCCTACACGGACCGTGAAGAGCCTTTGGCTTGCTGGGGGTTTAGAAACTCTTCTGATGGGCCTCCAGTCGCCTGCTAGCTTGATTTGGCCCAGGATTCCACTAGAGCATGAGTCTGATTGGCAATAGCAAGAATCCTCTTTGTTGGGTTTAGGGCCTTTGTGCAGGCAATAGTTGCCGGCTAGGCTCGATGCACATGACAACTGCGCTCCGTTGCAATTGGCCTGGCAAGCTTAGCAAGCGTGGCGGAGGGTACCCTGTTCCCAGACCCCCCCTTTTTTGGGGCCCTATACGACTAAGGGTACTTTATAGGAACCCCCATTAAGGGATCTAGTTTTTGAATCCTCCCGTGGGTCTGGGTTTAGGGTTTAGTGTTTAGTTTATCTTGCAAGGTACAGTAGGCAACCGATAAAGTGTACAACCTTCTGGGTACCGCAACTTCTAGAACCTCAAAAGCTCTCGGTCAATGTCACAAGCTGTTGCCTTAGGGACCCAAAAAAAAAAAAAAAAAAAAATTAGGATAGGGATATCCCATATAAACCCCCTTATAATGAAGCCCAATAAGGTAGCTGCCTCTCTCTGTCTCTGAATTTCGATCATAGCCCCGAACTCCGATGCAATTGCCGTCCCATGCACGGCTCCACTTCTATGGAACACGCCATACAGTAAACCCCATAAAGTTGGAAACCGGATTAAGGCCAAACAGTGCTGGGATTCCCTATACATTACTCTTAAGGATTGAGGCTATGTATGAGCTTTCCAACTTTTCGGCTTCTACTGTAATTCCCTGAACCCTGAACCCCCGTAAAGACCCCTGCTCCTCCCCTGCACTCCCGAGCCTGATGGAGCTTCCAGGTGACCTCAAGGTCTTCATCACAGGGTTTCGGGTTCACTGCTTACGGTTTGGGGTCTAGGGTCTATAGGGTTTAGGGTTTCGGGTTTAGGACCCTTGTGCGACTCTGCCCGTCCCTTGGCGGGGTCTTCTTCAAAGTCTCGAGCACTCGCGCCCTGACAACCATGTCTAGCAGAAGGGGCCTTAACAGTTAGAATAGGCTTCCGGGCATTTTCTACTATAGTTATGGGTAATCGAATAAGGGGATCTTGTTACAAATGATTCCGGCACCCATCTGTAGATTAGGAATCGGAACTCCGCTGAGAACGCCGGTGAGCCTGGGCATCAAAGGCTGCGTAGTCCACCCACTGTTTCCGCACCGTCGGGTCCTCCGATTATATAGCTAGCGGAAGCCAGAAAAAGAGAAATCTAACGTGGCACACAAGCAGCAGGATCCGCTCTGGAAGCACCCCATAAAAAACGGAACTCTAATTTCCAGAACCGCCCCCTCTCATAAACTGCCTCAACCCACAATGTAGGCAGGGCCCCGAATGAATAGTCATGGAAATCCTTCGAGTTCCCGAATGTACTGAACAGAGAAAACCTAAGCCTCAATCTTCAACCCTACCTATAGTCTCCATTGTAGTTCCTTTTTTTGGTTGACCAAAATCTCTACTATAGGATCCTAATCCTAACCATAAAACTGGTTAACCAAAAAAAGGAACTACAATGGAGACTATAGGTACACCCGAAACCTCCGGCCTGTATTACCGAAACCACGAAAAACAAAGTCCCGTTAACCCTAAGCTAACCCCATGGACTCTACACACCACGAAAAACCTGGCTAAGGGTTCTGAGCTCAGGGTAGCCAAGCCCTTGACCTGTAACCCAAACCAGAAAATTAGGGCGTACACCTTAACAAGGAGCAACTAGTAGGACCCCAAAATAACACACAAGCAAGTCCAGCATAGGGATATCGCATATACATCCCCTCAGCAAGAAACTCAATAAGGTAGCGATGTCCCCGTAACATGCTTCTGCTCATGTTCTTTTGGGATCCCTAAATTAGGTGAAGCTCCAGAATGTCCTGGGATCTGTGGATCTCCTCCGTGGAGGAAGCACCAACCTGACGCGCAGCTCTGTTCCAATAATCAGGAGGATATGAAAATAGATCTACAACGAGGAACCCATGGGAACAGTAGTGAAATTTGAACTAGTTCGCGGCTTTTTGTCTTCTAGCTTCACTGAGGACATCTTGTACACTTGGAGTTGGGCTCCCACACTGTGTAGGCATCGTCTTTACTGAGTACTTTACTGGCTTGGATTTGTACCTTTCCAGATGGACTTGGGTCCTTCGTCTGGAACTTGGGTATTGGAAGCTGCCTCCCAGCAGACCCCGAAACCCTGCAAGGAATGGGTCTCAAGGTCGTTTCATTTTGATTTGCAAAGGATGGGTGTGAGGCTTGCTTCGAGTCTATGAAGCCGCCAGGCCCTACCTGACACAAAAGAACTCGTTGACTATGCATGCTTTCAGAACTACACCCTCATGTTAGAACCTCTTCGAACCCTTACCTTGAATAAGAACCCCCCCCTAAAACCCAAAGAAGGCTCTGGCCTCCTTCAAGAGCTTCTTGAAGTCCCGCTTCTTCCACATGCCGCTCAGGTGGGTCTCACCCAAAGCCTCTTCGGTTCATCTTCCAGAAGGTGCAAGCCATGGAACAAAACGTGTAAGAACATGAGGCATGGTGGCAGCGGCAGCATGCTTGACTCTTGATTGCCGGAGTGTTTGCAAAATGAATGAACCGAAGAAACCTCCCAATCACATTCTCAAACATCGATAAGCCGATTTGCATGGAAGCGTTCATGCTGCTTCGGGAGCATAGGGCTTGACGATGCGATTATACGCAATTTATAAGCTATTGAAAACCATTTGTGTGTTGGGCTTAAAAATTTTGCTTGCAACTGCTGAAAATATTATCCGATCCCTTTGTGGCCCCGTTGAAACTCCACTCGTCATACTTCATGTCTCTGCAAATCACCCACCGAGACCGATACGCTTTGGGCACACAAACTTCGTATACTCCTGAAAGTCGTACTCAGAGATGATATTTTCTTGCACCGCACATTCCCCGATACGCGTTCCTGGAAAGCCGCAAGCAAGGACATCCTTTCCAGCCCTCAAGTCCCTTGTGTAGAAGACCCTGGGGAGCCACATACACCCCTATATAAACCTTGCAAGCCCACCTAAGGCAGGATTAAAGCCCTATGACACGGCACACAAACATGCAACTAAACCCCTCTGCCTGCAAACTCACGCTCTCGGCATCCGAGTTGATCAAACGGGCCATGTGCCTTCGATCGGAACATCAACTTAGCTCAAGGACCATAGGGGGAGCTTCGCCACTAGGAACTCAGGCTCCTGTACCTCAAGGGCTCAGAACCTTTTCAAGTCACTTCGAGAAATGCCTGCCATGCCAGTGTCCGTATCCGAAGAGCAATTAAGTAAACCCCCCCAACAGATCGCAGGCCAACAAAGCACACTGAAGCCTCCAAACTCCAAAGCCAATGCGGATGAACCAACTCGTGTCGGCTTCCAGCACATCTCCTGTTTCCTAAAGGTGCTTCGGGGCCCCTGGCATCGTGTCGGCGTGGAAGCCAGCCTCAGTGCAAGAAGTCGCGCTGTGGACTTTCAAGGTTCGAGTCCTCTAAACCTCTTGGGTTTGGGGTTTGGGCTTCCCTTACCTAGTAGGATCCTTTTTAGGACTCCACAATAAGGTACCCCAACATGTTGAAGGCTTTCAAGTGCGCCGGGTCCGACAAGCTCCTGAGAACTCTTTCGGCCGACACGGCACACTGAAGCCCCCCCCCACACTCCAAAGCTTATGCAGCTAAACACAACTCATCGGGTTGGGCCCTGGTCTTTGGAACACAGGACCCCCAGGATAGTATCCCGATTGTCAGGAGCCGTAATCAAGTACAAGCACTTTTGTATCGGTACTCCTAAATGCCAAGAGTTCCGCAGTTATTGTAAAGACTTGGTCCCGAAATCGTTGGAAGGACCTTGGCAACATGCCCTCAGCCGCCGCGCTGCATTCTCATAACAAGCAGCCCACCCAGAGCTTCAAGACAAGAGTAATGTAGGGGCCTTAATAATTAGAATAGGGTTTGGGGTTCCATACTGTTATTATCGTAGAATGGGCCCCAGAACCCCATTCTGATTATTAAGGCCCCTACCGTATCCAAAGCGTCTGACTTGGAGATCACTAAAAACAAGAACACGCTGGTACCTAGTGTACGAACATAAGGACCCTGACATTTATCCGAGCACAATGGCAAGCACCAAGTTGAAAAGGCAAAAGACCAAAATGGGGAAGGAGCTGAACCAAAAACATTCCCCCTAGCATACCGATTACCGGCACCCCCCAAAACAAGCTACCCCTACACTTTCCAAAACTCGTTTCCTGAGCTTCCCTGCCACTCGGCAGCCGTGGTTCAGCAGAATGGCCCGGTCAAAGGCATAGTTCTGGAAGACCTGTTTTTTGCGAACCAGGTCTTGAGGGAGGGTAGTGCTGGAGGTTTCAAAGGCTTTAGGGTTTGGAGAATCTGATTTGGATATAATAGAAAAAGAACTGTGTCAATCATATTAGCTAGAAGGGTCTAAGCAATGACTATAACAGCTTCATTGACTATGTCAGCGTTCAGATTCACGTCACGGAGTTCAGTTCGGCGAGACTTCGCCATTAGAAACTACCCAGATCCTCTAGTGAAGCGCGGCGAAATACGGCAGCCCGAGGTAAATCGAAACCCTACACCAGACCCTAAACGTTAAACCCAACCCTACCGTCCGAAAGCATCGCTTGCACATCTTCTGCTGGCTCTTCGGTAACTAGAACCCGATTTCCGGGTATACTTGCGAAAACAATGATCCGGATTGCTACGGAACAATCGTAGCATGTTTCCTGCTTTTTCACGTCGAATGATTACAACTGCTATCCCCTGATATTCCCTGATACAGTTGCAGACTATAAGGGCCCGAAACCCTCCTCTGCTTGTCAAGGCCCGCATATCATGGCAAGCCTTCTAGACCCCTTATCATATAGCCCTCTCTAGGAACCATGTTCACATTTCTAAGGCCCTTGCAATGCCCATCATAGTAACCCTTCCAATGAACTCTTTAAAGGGACCTTTATTCTTCTCTCTAATGCCCTGTGTTAGACGGTTGCAGAGGCCTTCTTGATCCCGGGATCTTCGAAGTATTCTCGAAAGTCCTCCACGAGCCCACGGAGATTTCCATCCTGCGACGGAAGGCAGCAGTTACCTAGCACAGGGGTTTATAGGTTCTGATAGAGCTTCACAGGGTTTTAGGTGGGTGGAGGAGTTAGGACTTAGGACAGTTAGGGTCAGTGCGGTGTTGAGGCTTATGGTTCGATCCTGACAGGGGCCGGACTGAAATTGTCTAGGCCACCCTCGTTGAAGAACCACAGAATTCCAGAATTCGCGCAAAAGCTACCATTGGTGGTCAGGTGAGTGGCTCGGATGAATGCAACGGCGATAATTACCCCAGTCAGCCAGATGCATAAGGGTCTGTCGGATCCAAATTGTACGTACTTCGCTCCATGTTGTAGACCCCATAAGCCCTGCTAACCCCAAACCCTACCTCCTGAGTATTAGTCGTCTTGTTGGTTTGCCGCTCTGTTTCGATGCATCCCGAACTTAGACATGGTTAGCACAAAACCTGCCTTAGAGGATATCGACATAGGCTCCTCAGCTCTGACCAGGGAATGCAGACGGCGCTGCCCCTGAAACCTAAATCTCTATGCCCAAGCAGCCAATCCGAAGCACCTTTACGCGCCGAAACCCCGATACAGTAGAAGACTCCACCCTGCATCTCTCAGAGTTTTGGGAGATTCGTTTCGCCGCGTCCTCACGCTACAAGGGTGTTTAGGAGAAAACACCACTAACAATGGCAGATTCCCAGCTACAGGGCTCACACTGGCCTCATCCATGTTGTCCACAAGGAGTTGGGCGCCAGCACCGAAATCCACGTTTGGGCCCACGAAGATAGTGAAGCAAACTACCTGGAGCTTGGGGTTTAGGGTTTTGCAAGGGTATTCATGGACCCCAGCCGAACGCATGAAACAGAAAACCATCGAAACTTTGGAGTTTACGATGGTTGAGGGGTTCGTACAGTCTAACGACACCCTAAGGTCGATGTTACAGTAAGCTCCTGCAAGAAGATGTATTCGGCTCCGTGCCAAGTCTATGTCTATGCCGTCGGTATATGCAAAAATTACCATCATGTATCGTCTAATTAGAGAAGCTACCTGGTGATTTGCATGCTATCATGCACTGTACTACATGGCACTGTAGCTCATCGCATACACAATTTCTGCTAATATCTTCCACCCACAATACACTGCATTGCATTGAATTGCGTGCTCATATGTCGAATAGCGATTGATGCCCACAACCCTAAACCCTAAACGGCCTCTCCGTGGCCGTAGGGTGTTGTGTCTGGGGTCCAACCACGGACCTGGAGCTCTCGTGTATTAGCCCCCTGTTGATTTGGGGCCTAAGATGTTTGAAGGGATTTTATAAGGTTTTTGAAGGGCTTCACGGCCTTGACCCTTTAAGATCTTCAGCACTTCAATGCTGTAGTGATTGGGCTTAGCCTTTGAGGCTTGTGCTTTAGGGCTTCAGCGACGAATTGTGTGTTTTGTCGTTCTTTTTCCAGCCGAGCTTAGGGCTCTGGGTCCCTACCATTGGAAGAGTTACACACTTGGACAGCACAATGCCAGTCAACAGCGCGAGCTGTGACAACGCCGTGATGGTCGCTGTAGATACCGTGGCGATCATCGTGGTAGTGGTCGTAGTCTCCCGCAAAAGTGGACAGATCGAGCAAGGATGATGGTAGCCATATTCGTTACCATTGAGGACCAGTAATCCTAGAGACAATGGCATTCCGACTCTTACCCCACTTCCGAATACTTAAACTTAACATCGGTACCCTGTTGTCGAATCCCTCAGACCCCCCACACCCAGGCCAGCCTCCGTGTCTATTGCATGGCACTGATCCTGCCCGGGGATCTAGATGTTTTCTCGGATGCCATTAGGTTCGCTTTTCGCTTGGCTGCATCCACTCCATCAAAACCGGAACCACTGGCAGCCTTGTGTTGTCTGAGGATCTTCAAGACACGATCTGCTTCCTCGCGGCAGGCGTCTGCTGAAGGCATGGAGATGCAATTGGGGTGTCAGCGTTTCATAATATTTACGACTGCGCGCTCACTGACCTCACTCCAATCGCGAGTTTACATCAAATGGGACCCTGACAGGCCGCTGTCGGGAAGGAGAAAGCGCCTGCTTTGGCAGGCCTTTTTGAATAACACAGTTTAAAAACAGTTTAAGGTTCCCGTTCACATAGAAGAACCAATAATTAGGCTAGATTTCGTGGATTCCAATACATAGCACGGCCAAATATTCTGACCCTCAACGATCGCAACCAGCCTTTGATTGGAGATGCTTGGAGTTTTCTACTTGTCAGCAAGTGTTGGGCGCCGGCAAAACGATCCAGTGCGGTATACAGGCACTGGAGCATACTGGAACAGCAGATCGAGTCTCATTTAAGTTACTAACAGGAGGCAGTCACAGGGTCAGTATCTACTGGCAGAAGGACAGCATAGCAGAATTATAGCAGAGTATGTAGTTACAATGCTGCATCGCAGGATGGAAAAGACTCAACAGCATGACCGGGCAAGTGCCTTCACGTTGGTGACGATCGTCGTATTTTTCTCCTCATTGCTCTGCATGTTTCGGCATGCCGATATGATCCAAAATTGAGGGTTCTGCCACTGCCATTGGAACCGCAGCGGTCTCAGTAGCTGGTTTGGGCTCCCTTTTGAAGGCTAAACTCAGGCCCTAAACCTTAAATTCGGAAACATCATCAACTCTGAAACCTGATGCCTAAAGAGTAGGGACATACTCTCTCTCTCTCTCTCTCTCTCTCTCTCTCTCTCTCTCTCTCTCTCTCTATATATATATATATAAACACATACGGATACACATATATATATATACTATTTATTTATTTGTTTATTTGCTTATGTGTTTATTTATATATGCATATGTATGTTCTTTATGTAGAACTTTGCTTTTCAACCTGTTTCAATAAACCTTCACGAAGAAAGCGCTCTGCCCCTGCTCTCCTCTTACATCCCGTAAACCTGCTTAAGGGTCCCAGTCTCGGAATTCTTGTTCATCTCAAACCTCCACAAGCATGATAGAGGGGTCTTGACGATTTGTAGCGGTTGTTGCGGCATGCTATAGTCTGATTCATATAGATTAAGAACGCCGTATTTCTTATTCGTCGGAAATTATAAGAGTTCCTGGATTATCCAGCATTTGCGTGAATTTCACCTAGATATCCTACAAATTCAGGAAAGTGCGTAGAGGCATGGTTAGACTGACCCACCCTCCGAACCGGAACCCCGAAACCCCTGTAGACCCAGCACCACAAACGCCAACACCCTAATCCCCTACACCCTAGTAGCCCAAACATCCGAAACCCCTTCACACCAAACGCCCTAAAGTTGCCCTAAAGACATGGGTGGTTGTCGAAATTACGGCTCCTTTTCGGGTCCTTATTATCATACAGCACCTCATATTTGGGGTACCCAAAAAGGGGCCGTAATTTTGACAACCACCCACATATAAGTCTCAACCGGAGCAAGCCGAGGCCCACGCTCCGGCGCGAGACTCGGCCTTCAAGGTTTTCGACGGGCTTCACGTAGCTGTGGGTTTTTGAGATTTCACGGATCTTTATATGGGCACTCTATTGGGGTCTGTGGGTTTCGACCATTCCAACAGAGACCAGGGATGCAAAACCGGCACACTACACTGCATACATAATCGTACGACATGGGTTTATGAGGCCGCACAGCTTTGGGATCGGAACCTGATGTGCGCGTCATGCTTCAACCGTCAAATCTGTACAAACAGATCAGCCGCGGAGCGCCTGAGGTAGGTCCTTTGTATGCAAGAGAAGATGTAGACAGAGAAATCCAGAAGGTAGCTAGGGACCACTTGTATCTGTGCAAGCAAACCGCACATATCCGGTTACCCCGCATAGCCGTCTTACTATACGTGGTAAGTAACTATATGTGCACATTGTAGGTCGTGCATCATTGGTATTTCCGAAGGAGCCCGATACAGGCCCTGTATGGACTTATGTACCAAAAACCCTAATATGATCCTTGTTTGATTTCGTATAGACCCTTGTAACGCCCTGGAAGACCGTCTGGCCCATAATTTACCCATAGTGCAATAAGTCCTACTTACTTCATGTTATGCAAAACCACCATAGGAGGACGAGGTCCGAGCATGCAGACGAAGAGGGCGAAACGCAGTGCCTCTTGCCTCCTTGATTCAAGGTTCGAGACAGCTTCAGAGGTTTCGGGGTGTCGGCTTTGCTGCCTAGGGCTTGTACGGCCTTGCTCACTGGAGCTGATTGAAAGGTCAGGGGACCTCGAAAGCAGAGTGTAAGCATCTTCCTGCGTCTCCACCATCAAGCGAATGTGGATCTCTGATCAGTACAGTCGCGCCCCTTAGTCAAGATAACTCTAGAGAAGTCCTACTGACAATGTGCGAAAAGAGACAGGTCTGGAAATCAGAGATCCGCATTGCACGACGCTTTCAATACACCAATCAACCAGTCACTGCACGCCCGTATGCTGTAAGGTGAAGGCGTTGCTCTGCAAGTTGCGACTGTTGCTCCGAACCCTATTTCTCAAGCTGAAACCTCACAAAGGCCGCACCATGATCCAAGACAAAGCAAATCTGACAGAAACCGCAGCTTGTACCACTGAACCGAAGCTGTTGCTACGGCTGCTACTACGACTGTGAGCACTGCTCGTGGATGATGGGTGCAAGAGTAGCGGCGGTGATGGTGATGGTGTTGGTGATGGTAATGGTCATGATGATGAGGAGGAGGTGGAAAACGGAGATGCTGATGCCGATGACAAGTCGGCTTGTTTTCGCCTTGTCCGTTGGAACCGCGGTTGACAAGCGCCATTAACTTCAGTGAACTTCAGTGAAGTGCACGTGTGCCTAGGTGCAGCCTGTTGAGAGTGCTTACTATAGCAGCTTAGCACCGCACGTGGCGCTACGCATGAACCTGCCAGTACGAACCAGCTTTGCGCACACATCCCCAAACCCAAACAAAAACAGGTTTGGGGTTCAGGTTATCGAATCGCCGCTGCCAAGCCAAGCTTCGTAACCAGGACAAGTCTGCCTAGGCCGCTTGGATTTGGGGCTTCGGTTTAGTTAGGGCTAAGGCGGGTTTAAGGTTTACGGGGTGGTAAGGGTTTACTTAGGGTTTAAGGCCGGGCAGATGTAGATGAAGTGAACCTTTCTTCAGAGTTTAGACCAACCATACGCCTTCCAGGAAACCCTCTGCTGTACCCTAAGGCCCCATAGTAGTTCCTTTTTGGGCTTCATATATAGAATCCTATAAGGTAACCCCAAAAAGGAACTACGTTGGGGCCTTATGGGGTCATCGTGCAAGCGAGTTTAGTCGGTTTAGCCTTGTCGGGCCTGAGGGCTCTTCTATCCGAGAATGTGATCTCGGGTATCTTAAAGAGACCGTGCAAGACAGGTAATGGGTTGAGGATCGCAGCAAGGTAAGCTAGGGTCGGGATTTGAAGGAGTACATGACTGGCATTTACATGGTCTTTGAAATTCGCCTCGGCCCCGGCCGAAGCGGTCAGAGGTTCCTATACGGATTTCCTCTGGTCCCCACCTCTTAATCTCCTTTGCACTGACGCTCCACTTCGAAACGGGGCTCGTCGCTGACCCCCCATCCTCTCTTTGAGCCCATGAATTTGCCCGCAGGTCCTGCGGTGAAATCTCACCTCCTCCAACGGATTTGGGCTCTCTGTAGGGCAGTCCCACCCGGTGCTCCTCCTCCGCCGCTGAGGAGTTTGCGTCTACTCCAGGTTCTAGGGTTACGGATTTGCGTCTAGGCCAAAGATGCTGAAAGTTACAAAGTACCACACTCCTGTGCAGAACACTTGCGCAAAAGCCATTCCTGTACACTCTGACTGCTGGATTTTGGCGCCTGCAAGATCTCGGCTCCAGAATTCTGTTCAGCAAGGCAACTTTTCATGGGGTAGCGACGCAGGCTCCGGATGCTTACCTTAAACAAACACCTCCAACCAATTCGGCACATACGTGTGCAGCCAGGCCGAGGCAGGCGACGCGAAGCGTTCAAATTAAAGCACTCCCAATGAGTGGGAGACCCGGATTTCAGAAAAACCGTAGCAGTAAACCCTAAACCACACCAAGGGTTGAGGGGTACCGGACCCAACTGTAATTCTGCACCAGGCCAGGTTGCTTCATGATGATGCGCTTGCGCGAGGATCCTGTCGTCGTTCAAGCGTTTGTAAGGAATACTCCTAATGTCATATCATGGTCCCTACTGCTTGCATCTCATCAGTGGACATGTTGAGAACTACAGTTGCATACTGGGGGATCTTGGGCATGTAGCTATTCCCCAGGCACGGGCCAGAAAGGTTCCCCTTCAACCTACTGCTACTACGACGACGACTACTACTACTACTAAAACTAAAGCTACCACGGTCAGCTGCTACTGCTACTACGATTATCAGTGCTACTACTACGACTACTACGACTACTACTACTACTACTACTACTACTACTACTACTACTACTACTACTACTACGACTACTACTACTACTACTACTACTACTACTACTACTACTACTACTACTACTACTACTACTACTACTACTACTACTACTACTATTACTACTACTTCTTCTGCTACTACTACTACTACGACGACGACTACTACTACTATTGCGATTACTACTATTACTACTACTCCTACTACTAACCATACAAGGCGGGGCACCTTCGACGGCAGCTGCCGCTGCGGAGGCTGCAACAAGGAGCCCTGTTGAGGACCTTGAAGACCTGGAAGGAATCCCAAAAGGGTCCTAGATACTGCTACGGGGAATATACTTCCCCAACTCATACTAGTAATTCCGAGAGGTAATATAGAAACCCTACATTCTACTATAGAGGTACTTTGGACCCTTCGGGATCATGCAGCTTCAATCAAGTTGTGCACCATGTGAATACACGGGCCTTCAAGAATTATTCGGGTTTGCGGTCGGTATTGTCCCACTTATTCTTACACCGGGACGATAAGGGCATACTATTGTAATCAGTAGTGTTCCGATTTTTCATCAGAGGATACCCGTTGTGTTTGTTTTCGAAGCAGAGGGGACCTTGATGCAAGTCCTCAATACAAGGCGCCCCAGTAGTACAGGAGAATTAAGATTGTTTTACAAGGACTCCTAAACCCTAGTTAGCAGAACACCCCCCAAATAACTGCACAAAGCCCTAGCACAAATACTTATATTGCAAAGCTCAGCATGACACCCCCGGTAAAACCCGTGGCCACTGACCCTCTCCTACACCCCGAACCCGTGGCCCTAGGCAGCCCGGCCGACTCTGGGAAGGCTCATGAGGCCGACATCCCATGGACAGCCGTGGCGCGTGTACCCAGCCCTCCTTGCAGAGATCGGAGTAGAATCTGGATTACGAGTTAAGGGTCTAGAGCTCACGGCCACGGCTCAAAAGGTTTATGGGGTTTAGGGTCCAGGTGGTGAACTGCATTGAAATTATCAAAGACTACCGAAGAAAGTTTCAGACTATGGAAATCAATGGTCCGCCAGGTTTGAGTTCCTTTGGTATTCCTTTGGTGGTCGCGGATTTAGGACTCAGCACCTCGCCGATACTCCGTAAGTCATTAAGAAGTCCGTTGAGGGAAACATGCCTTGGAAGGCGATGGGGTCACCTTGCAAAAGTATTAAACTATATATGAAACTCATGGGTGTACCTGGCAGGTAGAGTGGTAGTCATAGCTAGGAAGACAAGTACAGTCCGACAAGACATAAAGCCTTGCTTTGGGCAATCCACGACCAAAGGTTCCCTTGAACCTCAAAGCCTTTCAGGTTTTGGGATGGACCTCCAGCTCATCACTGTAGATTCCTCTCCTGTGCCACAGCTGGAGCCAGGACCGCAGCCATCGTTCAAAGCCGGGGGCCCACAGAACCTCAACGCCTGGGGTTCTCAAGGATGCTCCCCTCGAGCCAAGTCCGGACATCGGAAGCTTTCGCGCTCTCGGCTACCGGTCGGAGGCGTAAGGCGTCTAGGGTTTGTAAGTGTCTGCGTTCTGGCCTTGAGGCCGTGGCGTGGGAGTGTCGCTTGCTCTGGCAAGCACACTGCAGACAGCTCTGATACTGGTCGTCGGTTTGGCATCGGCCTGCGGGATGACCACTGTTCCCTTTTCAGTTCCACAAAAATCCTGACGTGTAAAGAAGTTTTCCGGCGACGCCACGGACTCCGTTCAGCTTTCTCAAGTTTCATTTCAGAAACTGTCTTGGGTCGCTAGCCAGATCACAAAGCTCTTACGGATTCCAAGAAATCTTCACTGGTCAGATAGGGAGTCTTGAAGGAGTTGTTTCTGCTGCACGGCTTGGGGTTCTTGAAGCAATCTTCATGCAGTATGTTGGCTGATTTCCTGGTGGGAGCTGCTGCCGTAAGGCTTTCAAACTACGAGGGGCAACGTCTTGCAATTATGGCTCCAGCAGGTACCTCTCAGCATCTCTGAGTGGGCTGTCTTGAATCGCAAGCTCCTGGCGTCTGGCCAACTCGCTCAAGGTTCTAGTGCTTGCACACGTTCGTCGTTGTTGGGATTCTGCATCGTCTCAACGCACGTTTTCTAAAAAGCTTCGCTAGGTTCACAGAAATTGATTGCTCAGCACGGTGTGTGGTGTTCAGTGTTCAACATCTGCCGCAGTTCGTTTTTGAGAGCTGTCAACCTCGGGGCTTCAGCGCCGTGGATCAAGGCTTGTGGCTGTGAGGGACCTGGTTTGCCACGATTGCAAGGGGCTGCTGGTTTGCCGCAATTGCATGCTATTGCAATATGGTGGCTCTTTCCCTCCCTGCGCCTCGACCAGCAATGCTCCCGCTCGCAGATCGCATGTTCGTTCACACGCCCTCCGTACAGGCCCTGGGTGTCTGTGTCCGTCCGAGCATGGGCGACGGATGGCAGGTTTTGATGCAGCGTGCAAGCGCTGGGAGGAAATCGTGGATGAGGTGCGAAGATCTTCGCGCAAAAGCAAACGGCGTGGTGCGAGGAGGTCGACAAACTAGTCTCCTGTATCTTCCCAAGCAAATCCTAAACTCGAAACCCTCCGCCTCGAACTCTGAAGCCCTTAAGACCACAAAGCCTTCCCTTCTAAGAAACTTAGGAGCACCTGTTTCGTCAGCATTCGGTCGGCCTTTTGTTTGTCAGGCCTGAGGCTCACTTGTCCCCGTCGCCACATGCCTGCGCTGCAGCAGAAGGAATTCAGAGTTTGGTGCCTGGAGTTTGGAGTTGAATTACCGCGCTTGGGATTCGGTGACAGGATGTGACGGATTGAAGGTCTGACTTAATCTACAACGTGGCGTTTGCTGGCGAAATCCTTGGCACTACCTCCTTCGCTCGCAAGACTAACGGAAACTCGCGACAACGCAGGAGCAGTTGACCGGGAGCCTTGCATCGTCTCTCCTGGGGCTTCAACCTACATGGTGATCCATCTGCTCGTCTATACGAAACACAGGAAGACAGCGTGTAAGGAAGACTGAGAACGCGAAAAAGAATAAGAAGTAGGCACAAGTGGACTGCAAGCGCTTCCATGAGTCCTTGAATCTTGGAGACCCTTAAGTCTAAACCCTAGAAACCCTGACACCCTGAACCGCTGCTTTTGAAGGAGTGCCGCCCTGTCAGCATGCACCCGTACGACTCCAAGGGATTCCCAGCCCGGCCCACCTTTCCCGCTCGACTTGAGCCAAGCTCAGAACAGCGACTCCGACTAAGGTTTGTAGGGTTTAGGTTCAGGGTTTAGGGCTTTTATGAGTATAGATAGGTAGGTTTGAGCTGGGACCGTTATCAACGTCATCGTCGAAGGAACAGTGTTATGCCGGCTTCTAGGACCCTTGGTGGAAAATGGTTCTGCGAGCATTGCCCTTTCAGCGCATGCTCAGCTTCGCAGATGCCATGTGCCACACGCACAAATGCACCGGGAAGGTTCTGACCAGCCGCGCAAGCCTCGATGTGGATGGATTTGGAGGACAAACACATGTACATCAAGGAGAGAGTCCGTGATTTCTCCCGCAAATGCATCATCATCAAACACACATGGCAAGCTCATCGAGCCACCAGCACCACCACTGCGACCAGCGATGTCATGACAAGATGGAGCAGAATACCTACAAACATAAAGACAAGGTTTGTACCCTGGCATCCTCTTAGATGCCTGGGGGAACCCCAGAGATTGAAATTTGCGAGCATTGTCTGGGCACCTAGTGCAACGGCTGAACGGAAGTCACACGATAACCTGATAGAATCCGTTCATTAGGTATCCTTCTCTGTCGGCTTCGTGCAAACATGATGCAAACACTTCAAAAAGGCAACATTGGCAATGCACCTTTTGCAACGTGTCCTACTTGCAAACTTTGAAGCAAGACATTCGTAGGTCAGAGTCCGTTCAATCCAAGCAGCCGAGGGACTCAGGAACTCTCCGCGAATTTGACCATCTCTTGCCATAGCTCTTCCACGATAGCCTGGCAGATTGAAGCTTGATGCGCCTTGCTACCGACCCATCAACATACGGCATGAAACGTCGAAACAAAATGTTCGGGAACATATTTTGTGCAGGCCTATATATTTCGAAAACCTACTCGCACGCGCATGCACGCACACGCACACGCACACGCACACGCACACGCACACGCACACACACCCACACAGACACTTGAACACCCAGTCTCGCTGGTTGCATGTTCACTCATGGTCAATTCCGACTCATCAGCGAGTTCAATGACTCCGATGAGAGAACTTCAAAGAAAGCGTTGCCGGTGGGGCTTCAATAGGCTCTGGTTTCCTTGCTGATGTTTACTAAAGAAGAAACAGCCAAGGGTCCTGAAGCATTGCACAGCGAGTATGTGAAGAATGTAGCATTGCACGGCTTGTACTGCAAAGGATGTCACAAACACACTGGCAGGTACGTGGATTGAGCGTCCTCAATCCATTTCACGACAAACTGGAAAGGTCTTCGTTGGACAGTGCCTTCCAGAATGTCCACTGTCCCCCTGCACGATCACTCTCTAGGTCTCAACCTGCAATTCTCACCTGCACTGTCCCGTAGTAGTTTGGGTTCCCCACACACACTGACCTCCGTTGGAGGGGCTGCGGACTCTTCTTTTTCATCGCTGCTGCCGTACTTCTTGGTCTGAAATTGTACGCACAAAGAGCACGGGCTTCAGGGTTGCCATGGATGTAACCGGGTCCCAGTCATGTAGTCGTCGGCGGTTTTGCTCGAAAAAGAACGCTGCAATCTCTGGTACTCTGCCGGTGATCTCTTTGATGCGGTAGGAAAAGATTTTCCGTGCTTGCAGTATGGTATCTCCAAGACAAAGCACCACGTGTAGGAACATATGTTTTTCTCTGGAGATTCGGTCAGGTGGAATTTCCACTGTCATTCGAAAGCATTGAGCCCGCGTAGAGTACCATGGAAGTCCAGCTTCTCCAGCCTTCCGCTTTGGCATGGCTGGCGTTACTACTAAGAAGCCTTAACTTACGGAACCAAAACGCAGAAAGGAAAGAAAAGTGATCGCTCATGCATGCCGAATAAGTGACTGAGTACTGCTTGTTGCTCGCTCATCTTTTTCTCGAACTCTGATCTGCTGCACATTTTAGTCTGTGTCATGAATCCAACATAGATGTCGTCCCTGTCGCTGATGATGTTCTTCGGAACTTTGCGAAAGCGATGTGTGGGAGCAGTACATGATGGCTAGCTCGGGGTTGCTGCGATGTTCTACTTCGCACTGTTGACAATTGCATGTGCAGTTGACGCCACCGAACATGTACCGTGACTCTCGCGCCACTTTCCTGATAACAAACTCCGCGAGCTCTAACAATTGCACCATACTGAGTTGGTTGACGATGCTGTACAAGGTCTCGAGCTGCGAAGGGCCTGCTTGACGTGGTCCGTCCTCTAGGCGCTCTCCATCCCATGTGCGTCTCCCCCGGTGCATTTGTCGAGGTAGCGGACGGTGGGTCAAAGGCTCTTGCTTGAGATAAGTGGCTTACTACGCTCAAGGAATCAACACAAACTTGCCAGGGCACAGTGCAAACCTTAGTTGTAACCGCACAAAACGCAAACTTTTCTTGCTCACTTGGTCTAGCTGCATGCGTCTGCTCTTTAATCCGTGTGGAACCAGCAAAGATGTCGTCCATGCCATATGTGATTTTCTTCCGAACTCCGCGAGTATGACGTGTGAGCACATGTTTGGACGACGTAGCTGGGGTTGCAATAGGTGGCGGCTTCGCATTGTTGGCATGGAATGCAGCACCGAACTCCACCAAACATGAATCTGGTTGCGTTCCTCAATCTGCGCGCCACATACTCTGCCAACTCCAGCAGCTGTGAAATGCTGAGCTGGTTGACCACCTGGTACATGTTGTTGAGCTGGGCTGTCGGCACATCTGCGTGATGTTCAGCTTCGTCTGAGTAGCGCGCATCCCGGTCACGGAGCATTGCCGCTGTCACTGATCAAATAGTGATAGTTGGAGGGCTTTATGAGCTTGAGACACGGTAATCCAAAACAGCTAAGGCACAATCCTAAAGGCTGAAGAGACAAGGGACCGCCTAAAGTCGCAAAGCGTTGTGGGAACTTCTCTGTTTTCTGCATTCTCGTCCTGCTTCTGGCACCGAATTGTGTCCACAGCGTTGTGCTGAATTGAATTATGGGAGGTTGAAGCCAAGCATGCGAAGGTAGCGTTTGTCTTCTCTGCAAATGTCCTCGATGCGGTTGGTGGTGTAGGCCGAGATGATCAGGCGATCTGATTTCCATGGGCACGTGCCATGGAGCTTGAATGGACTGAACTCGATTCCGGGCAGTTTGACTTCAAGGTTGTGACCGCGATGTTGTCCATTTGGGGATAGGTCAGGTCCGTCGTCTTCTTCAACCCATAGGTGTCCTTGTCGGAAAGTCGAGACTGGAATCACAATGTTGAGGCTTCCTGGCTTGTTGTACTTGTCTCGGTGCGTACGCATGTGCACATTGCCGAGTAACGATACAGTCGAGAATGTAGTGTGGGTGCATGCTCGTACCAGGTATGCCATGAGTGCTGCCGTCCACGGTCTTTGCCTCGTGTTTGTGCGTACTCCGGTGCTGCCGGCATGGTAGAAAGCGCCGACTGTATATGCCGTTGTTCTTCTGCCTGCTTTGGTAAGTGCTGAAGCTCGGAGGAATTCGGAGTTGAGCTGGGTGGATAGCCTTGGGAAGAGCTCGAAGGGGATGTATCTTTGTTGGAGGAGTAGTTGGCATTCTTGCTCGACTGGATCATCTGTTGCTGTTGAACTTTCGGGTGCACTCATGTCCAGTGGTAGTCCATGTGGTAATCTGACGATGTATTCTGCGGCCTCGGAGTCGGTATCGATGTCGGTGAGCTCTGCGGCGCTTGTGGCTCCATTGATACGTTGCTTTTTAGTCATATTAGCCCTAAGTCGTACCAACGCAAGGCTTGAACCAAAAAACTGAAGAAAAGTGTTGAAAGGGCTGAAAGAAACGAACAAAAGGCTAAGACGTTGCACTTGCTACTGCCTACCGGTCTCTGGCTCTGTGAGTTTTCAGAAGGCGCGCATACCCTAAGTCACCGTAGAGGTCGTCCAGTTCTTGAATTTGTCTCTGGGCTACATCTTCCGGGTAGGCAATGGTGCGGATGAGATGCTTTCTGCTGTGATATCCGCTGAGGCGTAACTTTGTAGTTCCGGCTGACTGAGGGAGTCTGTATCTCCAAGGCTCGCGGTGGAGATTGTACGTGATTTTGCGATTGTCTGCGTGAATGCGAAATCCCAGAAAATCGTCACACGCTTCGTCTTCAAGTTGTACTGGTTTCTTGTAGAAGTGCAGGGACGCAAGCTGCTGAATGAAGGGGTTGTGCTGAAGTTCGTCTTCATCAACTATAATGGCTCTGTTGTCGACGTACCTGCGGATCCAGAACTTGTCATGGAGGTGGGCGCTGCTGACAAATTGACCGTACATGCGTAGCCATGTGATTTCTGTGGCCACGATTGCGCACGTGGAGAGGATGGGGCTGATTTGGTTTCCCATCGACGTGCCGCATGTCTGTTGGAAGACTTCGCCAATGGCTGTGAAAGCACATGCGTCGAAGCTGAACTGAATGATGGCTGGTATGTGCTCTGCCTGCATCTTGACCATGTTGGACTTCAGGCTGTGCGTTGAGCGGCCTGAATGCGCTGGTGCGATCTTGTTGTGCGGATCGACGGTGATGGTGGCGTTATGCTCGTCAAGGAACTGAGATGTGGGGAATTGGATGCTCTGCAGGATGTCGGATTGTGGTATCGAATTAAAGAAGCCGACCAGATCGTGGTTGAGAAATTTCAAGTGCCTCTCCGGGTACAGGTGCTCGTTGTTGTAGAAGAGTTGGTGTATTTCCTCCCATAGTTGTGGCGAGCTGACGTCGCCAAAATGGTTAGGCCATGTTATCCTCAACATCTGGTGTAATGCTAGCGCCGCGATCTTCAGCAGTTTGCCGATGCACGTATTGCTATACGCGATAATAGTCCTCCCTTTTGCCCACCTCTTTTTCCGTTTCATGAGGATATATCCATACGGAAGAGGCTTTTCGTAGTCAAGGAGCTTGGCGTAGTGCTTGGCGACGATCTTGGGGGTGTTGTTTTTCATGGCCTGCTTGATCTCGGCAGGGTCGGCATCTAGCATTCTGAATGTTTGTTTGTCCATCCAAGTGTTGTAGGCTGCTTGGTTGTAGATGTTCGGGCAGTAGATCATGAGGTGCGCGTTGGCGTGGTCCTCGTTGTGCACAATGTAGTCATCAGGGATCATGCCCAATATGTTCTTTACTAATCTGTGCGTGAGTCGTGGCTCTCGTTGAAGTTGTAGTCTGTGTTGCTTCCACTCCTGCTCAAAGAAGTCGTCAAAGTCGTCGAGGATGCGTTGATCTCGAGGAAATTGGTGGTGCTTGAGCCATCGCTGAAATTGTTCTTGGTGCTGCTTCTTGATACGCTTCTTGGAGGAGTAGAAGGCGTTCCCGGCCCCACTGTTCTGAAAGATCTGGTTTGTGCTGTGTAGTTGTAAGGTTTCTAAGCCCGTCACCACATGTCCTTCGTGTACTTGTGCTCGCGGATGTTGCTTGATGAATTGGGCACACTGACATTCTGTAGGCTTCCAGTGTCTGCCCATATCGGTGACTTTCCGCTTGTGGTTCCACAGAGCTCGCTCGAGAGAGGGGTGCGTTGCCTCCTGGACCGTCTTGGTTGGTAGATGATATGGTATAAGCACATGTCTGTGTGTCCTGCTGAGTCGCACCAGGTACTTTTCGAGGTTAGTGCGGTGCGACGTATGTGCAAGTAGAGGGACTTTCAGGGGCTTGTTGTGCTTTGGGATCGATGCGTTCTTGAACTGCAGGACTTTTCGTAGTCTGGCTCGTGCTTTTGATCTCCATGGTTGCTCCATGTGGTTGGCGAGTCTGTAGAGCAGGGTAACTGTTTCGGAGTCATGTTTGCCACTGCGTAGCTCCTTGGAGGCCTCAAATTCTTGCTTGGTGTCGCTTGAGATAGCGTACAAGAGCTTCCAGAATTGCGCCTGCTTGGGGAGCGCATTCACAAGTGAGGATCTCTGTCCTTGTACTCTTCGTCGGAGTTTTTTGAAAAGTTGTCTTCCTAGAGAATCTGGTGGGTGGCGAAGATGTGGTTGTTGATGTTTAGGGACCAATCCATGCGCCTTCTTGACCAGCTCCTTCGTGACAAACGGGTAGTTCAGCTTGGGCTGCCATCTCTGAATCAGGCTGTGTTCTTCGGCCCAGGCGTCAATATACTCCGAGTGCTGCGAAAGGAGGATGGTGCTGTAGTGCTGGTAGGTCTGGGAATCGTTCCAATAACGAATGGCGATCTCGGTTTTGGGAAGTTTGAGTTGTTGTAGTTGACGAAGTTTTGCGACTCTGTTGTACTCTCTCTTGGCCACCGTGATGTTGGTGGATCCGATGTAGCAAAATGATGCGTCCCTGGTAGCAGTCGCATAGGTTTGCTTGTTGAGCCTGGGGAATGCAAGTTTGACGTACACTGCACAGGGCTGAGAGAATTTCTCGAACGTGTAGAGTTCTGGAACCGCACCTTTTTCTCGGAGTCGCTCTTTTAGTTGCTCTGCTGCAGGCGATTGCCGCATTCTATGAAAAGTGAATACAAGATGAATAAGTCCAACTAACCACATCAAAACTTCTTTATTAATAGCAGGAACATGAAAAAGCAAAAACTGCCCCCAGTCTACTATCTGTTGCAGCTGCTGGAAGATGCTGGCACTTTCTTGATGTGCTAGGGGTCCTCTCAGGATTTTCTGCACGTGTCACACGGCGAGGTAGGTGACGGCGGCGATCAGCTGCTGAAGGTTTTTGGGTGAAGCCTTTGGCGCTGTAGTGAGGGACATGGGAAGTCCCCATCTCGTAGCCATCTCCTGTAGTTCGGCCTTGGTGTATTTGGCGCCTTCGAGGATGGTCTGCACGGACTGTATGTGATTATCCACTTCCGCATGCTTGTCTCGGGGGAGACTCTTCTTGAGGTTGGTGATCCAAGTTGCAATTGATGTCATACTTGTCGGAGGCTCTTGTCCACTGGCACGGATCACATTGTGGGGCTCGGCGAGGATGTCCTCATTGCGCTGCTTGATGGCTCCCTTTGTGAGGCGTCTGCGCTTTGGTGGTGCCGCCGTTGCTTCTGGGCCTTCATTTGGCTCATTTTGCAGTGGGAGGGACTTTTGAGGGGTGACGTCGATGCCGGCACTGCGTAGGCGTTGTTTGTACTTGGCGGTCTGCTCTTCCAAGGCTTGCATGCGTTGTGCTGCTTGGTTGTCGCCCTCGGTGTTCTTGGCGCCGTAGTTGCGCACCTGTGCCCAAGGTTTGATGGCATCCATGATGGTGTCGACGAGGGGTGCAACAAAGGTGATGGCCTCTTTCACCTTGTCAGGGGCTTTTTGTCCTTTGCTTTGGTGGATGGCGTCGATGGTGGCATCCACGTCGATGTTGTTCTCGCGGAGCTTCTTCTGGAGCTGGGAGAGGAGGACGCTCTCGGCGATGTTGCGGGTCAGAATCATGCCGGTGAACTTGCCGTGGGAAAGTCCTCGAAGTCCAAATTCCTCCATGCCATGCCTGCAAAGATGCGCAACTGTGACGTCACGGACGTCCATGCCTGCAAGTCCTTTGGCACGGCTCCAAGCTGTTGGCTCTATTGTCCTCTTCAAGGTTGCTTTGAATACAAGGTTCGTATCATAGTGGTCTGGGTCCTCTGAAAACTGACTGGGAAGTGGTACCCGTGCCGTGGTTGCCGATGTCGTCGGTGTACTTGTTGCATTGGCTGGCTCCGGCTGTGTGTTGCACGGTGGCGGCGGCGGCGGCAAAGGTTGTGTAGCCGGGCTGGATGCGGGCGGAGGCATAGGTGGCCACGACGGCAACGGTGTTGTCGCTGGCAAGGGTGCCGGAGTTGGTGTGCTCGATGCGCTCCCGCTGCCTGACGCCCACCACGGCATATTCGATGCTCCCTGAGACCAATATCCGGTCCACGCATTCGCCATTGCGTATGGGGGTATCTAACAATTGGGGCACTGTCTGAACACTCAAGGCAAAGGAATTTAAGGAAATGTAAAGGCACAACAAAAGTCCAAAAATCTTGCAGCATCATAAGAATCAGCGGAGCTCATGTGTGTCTTTTACTGCGAAGAATGCTGTTTGGGGCGTCGCAGTCGGTGTCGGCACTGAGCCATTAGAAGATTTGCAGTCCTTGCCGAAGGGGATGTCCAGGAGGAGCTTTCGTGGTGCTGTCGTGGATGCTCTTTTAGATGAGCGAAAGTCTGGCTCTTCCTTGGGGAGTGATGCCTGCAGCTCTCTGGTACTGTGAGATGAGCGTATTGGCTGTTGAAGGCGGTGTCATCAGCTGCTCGAACGCAATGCATGTGAAGCAATATCTGTTGCGAGATACGCAATAAGCTTTTGCATTCGCATCCTTGAGCACTTCGTCCTCTTCAGTGGCTGCCCGAGCTGTTTCATAGGATCCGCCAAGATGCTTGCGAAGTGATCCCCATGCACGGCCCCCCACGACGATGCCTGCCAGGTTCTTGGCGCTCCGTGTGGTGTTGAAGATCACCCTGGTCAGGTTGTGTTCGTCGATGTCTGATCCGGACATCTCGTGGCCGAGGGCATAGAAGATGTTGCATCCAAAGGCTGCCACTCCATGCGCGTTCATCGGACGCATATTTCGCTCTTTCAACATGTTGAATAACGCTCCCACATCTGTTGCATGCGACCAGAATAGGATCTTTTCTTGCCGAGTTGGTAGAGGAGGATTTTGCAGGGTGAGGTCTGAAGATTGCAAGAAATAGAATCTTCTCATTGTCTCTGGAGTTGGGTCGCCTCCTCTGTCCCACGTGAGGTCATGCTCCAAGAGAACTCCCTGGTCGATCCTGAACTCCGCTGCAGCGCAAAGTGCATCCACGTACTGCTTGGTGGAATCGTGTATGGGAAACTGTGGAATCTCAATGTCCTTCCAGTTGACGTTGAACTGCCTAAGGTTCTTGTGGAATGTAATAGTTGAAGGCATCCGCGGAGTTTCATACAGCTTGAGGTCGACCTTGGGTCGCTGCGACTGTGTCTTTGGTGTTGCCAAAGTACCTGTGTTGCTGAGGCCCGATGCCCTGGATCTCTGCGTTGTCCTGGGGGAATGAGATCTGGATGTTGTCCTGGGAGCGTACGATCTGGATGTTGTCCTGGGAGCGCGAGATCTGGATCTTGTCATGGGAGTGCGCGATCTGGATCTTAATATCGCCCGCGGTCTGGTGGTCCTTGAGTCGCTAGGGCTCCTTCGTGAGGGACTGCGTCTTGGAGATCTGAAGTCCATGGCTCTCTTTTTGACCAGCAGCGGTCTGGCGGGTCTTGTGCTTGCCGTTGTTTGTAATGGCACCGGTGGTAGCGCGGGCAATCCCGACGAAGATGACGGCTTTGGCGTAGGCGGGGCTTCTCCTGCTCCAAGTACGTCGCTTCGCTGAAAGTAGGGGCGGGGGGACATAGTGCGTCCCTCATGCTTGCGGAACGCCGAGAATGGCTGAGCTTTTCGCTTTGCCTTTGCACCAGATCCAACTGCACTCTGCTCGGTATCCTCGGCTGTGGAGTCCTGCGTTGTTCCGTGTGGGTTCGCCGCCTGCAGTGCCTGGAGCTCCTGTTGACTGAATAATAAGCTCGGGGATCTCCTTGTGGCAGCCGTCGTTGTGCGGGCTTCTTTGCGAATTCTTTTCAATGGCGGTCTATCTTGATCTGAGGTTGGAGGTGCCGCTGTCGTTGAGGATGCTGCTCCTCCACTTAATGCTGCAAACGCCTGCAGTAAGTCTTCGGGCTGCGCATTCTTGATCTGGATGTTAATCTCCATGGCAGTAGGGCGCAGCTGCTAAGGACTACTTACTAGAAACAAAACCGACCGTAACCAAAAGGAAACGAAACGAACCAAGACAAAACAAAACAAACCAAATACTGCTTAAAGACGAGGGTCATGCACTGCACTTCTACAAGTAAATTAGACAAAAAGCTTAGCATGGACATGTGTGCACTTCAAGCGTATTTCAAGACATTGAGACTTCAAGCTGATTGCGCTGGTCCTCTTGATCAGCATGTGCTTTCCGGATTCAAGACATTGCCTTGCAGTCTGTTGATGTTTGAGGTCTCTTAGGAACCTAGCCAAGGATCACGCGTCCCACTCGGGGCACTGTTTCAAGGGATACTGCCTCGAGAGCAGCGGTAATGGCGCCGTGACGGATAAGGCCATGCCCGATTCACACTTGAACACCCAGTCTCGCTGGTTGCATGTTCACTCATGGTCAATTCCGACTCATCAGCGAGTTCAATGACTCCGATGAGAGAACTTCAAAGAAAGCGTTGCCGGTGGGGCTTCAATAGGCTCTGGTTTCCTTGCTGATGTTTACTAAAGAAGAAACAGCCAAGGGTCCTGAAGCATTGCACAGCGAGTATGTGAAGAATGTAGCATTGCACGGCTTGTACTGCAAAGGATGTCACAAACACACTGGCAGGTACGTGGATTGAGCGTCCTCAATCCATTTCACGACAAACTGGAAAGGTCTTCGTTGGACAGTGCCTTCCAGAATGTCCACTGTCCCCCTGCACGATCACTCTCTAGGTCTCAACCTGCAATTCTCACCTGCACTGTCCCGTAGTAGTTTGGGTTCCCCACACACACACACACAGACACACACACACACCCACACACACACCCACACACACACACACACCCACACAGACACACACACACACACACCCACACACACCCACACACACACACACACACACACACACACACACAGACACAGACACAGACACAGACACACAGAGACACGGACACAGACACAGACACAGACACACACACACACACACAGAGACACACACAGAGACACACACACAGACACACACACACACACACACACACACCTACACCTGCATATACACGTACCTAAGTAATCAGGCAGCTCTCTGCAAAGTGGTGTCGTCCTCGTTTTACCCATCTCTTCTTTTGCAATTTGTTAGGACGGTTCTCACATGGCCAGAGGCTGTTCTTCGTCGCATTTTGGGCGATCCCACTAAGCCACTAGGTTCTAGGTATCGTGTGCCTAAACAACAATCTACGAACTCTGAGCCCTATGACGAGAGACTGCTCTGCACGGGTCTCCCTTGTTCGGTATAACGTATAACATCGGATAACCAAAGCCCAAAGCCGCTTCTACGAGCTCAGAAACCATGGCAGAAACGACAAGTTACGCTCAGAAGAAAGGTCGAATGAGCAGACATGAACACAAACCTTAGCATGATCAAGAACGTGGAAGGACCGGGATCCCTAAAGCAACCATAATCTAGAAGAAACCTCAAGCCCCACTCTGAAAGCCCTGAGCTAAAGTCGCGGTGCAACTCAGGGAATGGCAAGGGGACTGAAGGTTCCGCAAGCTCCAGACGGTGTCGTGTCGGGTAGCCTTTGTCGTCGAAGCACCACCGAGGGCAATTCGCAAGGCCTTCTGCGCACATCACAACGGCATGTAACGGTAAATGAATGCACGTATGTACAAACATGCATTGGCTTCTGAGTTTTTGGATCCAGGGCCTCTGCATGCCTAGTCTTGGGGTCTGCGGCCCCGGGCCTTCCTGGTGGCTTCCAAGACCCCCTACTCTCGTACTGTGGCTGGTGAGTGTGTGTTTGTGTGTGTGTGTGTGTATGCGACTCCTTGGTCAGCAGCCTCAGGATGCAAAGAGCTCGTAGAGGTAGTGTCAATCAAGCTTGCTCGAGATTATATCCATCGTTTACATAGCCCTGTAGCTTCCGCACTCGAGCAAGATGCTGTTTTTCTGGCTGCTGGCCCTCTGGGAGATAGACGAATCCACCGAAGACGTGCACAGACAGGTCTGTACGATAGGGGCCTTAACATTACCCATCACAAAATTTTTGCGGGGGTTCCTTGTCATATTTGTGGCATAGCGGGCGCCCAAGCCCTATTCTACTTATTCAGGCCCCCATATTCTAGATCTTTAAGTCTAGGTCAAGCCTGTCAAGAGAGGCCTACCACGCTGAAACCGACCTCAGGTCCAAGATCTGAATTTCAGGGATCCCCGACTTTCGTGCTGATTTAAAACTGCGGATCCCAATTATGCGGGTCGCTTGAGGATTACTCGAATGAGCATGGGAAGTCCTATCGAATCCTACAGCCCTGAACCCTGAAGCCCTTCTTGTCTCAGAACCTCGGCACCGCAGATCTTGGAAGGAACGATCCCATAGCCTTGTGCCTGCCTCGGAGCTCTTTGGAACAGCATCAAGTAAGGGTACGTAGGGTGTTGTAGGGTATAGGGTTGCCGAGAGAGTTTCTGCAAATCACCTCACAGGGCTGTATATATGGTAAGATGCAATCGAAAGGTTCACTTAGTTGCAAGCTGCGCCCTGTTTCTCTGCGGATGCTAGTGCTGGACTATATGGACCGTCTGATTCTAGAGTTTGCAATGCTTCTTTTCTGGGGTTAATGGCTTGAGTGATTCCTACAATCAGATATGGGACATGTAGAACGTTTCTTGGTCGTTCCATGGGCGTGATCGTTATGATTCTCGGCAAGATTGTGCTGAATAGGCCGCGTGCCAAGCCCAGGCATCGTTAGGCTGGCATAGGGGCCTTAAAATACTTACTGGTGCAGCAGCGTGTTGGGTTCTATTCTGCTGTAGTGGAGCACTCTTGCTACTTATTCACACCCCTGCATAACAGCAGTGTCGCATCACAGGCATCTTTCCTCGCATGGCCTGTTTCGAGTTTCGGACCGCTTAGTGGCTGGGACCTGACAGTGCCAACTATCCACGCCGTAGCCAGCAACATGTCGAAGGAACCTCATCAAGTACAATCTCACAAGAGCTACAGAATCAATCAGATACCCCCAAGACCCTATTCTCTTGAGGTTGGAAAGTGTTCTGCTTGCCGCCAAAGCACAAATGGTTCGCCAAGGACTTCCTCAACGAGAACTACACACAGGCTTCGAAGTTCGAACCAGGTTTTGCCGGGTAACGGGTAGGTATACTACATTACTACATATATGGTTTATACACAGCTTTACGTCATGGGCAGCATTTCAAGTCTCCGTTGTGCCCCACAGGGGGAATGTCGGCCCGAGGGACAGAGGCCGGCAAAGACCATAAACTGAAACACACAGACAGATCGTGCCCTTCAAAGAACCCTTACAGAACCCCTAATTTCTTTTAAACCCTTTTCTAGTCACCCAAATATGGCGCTTATATAGCTTCCAACATCAGGATCGCATCGAAAGCTGCTCTGAGCGGGGCCTGCGCTCTTCAGCCAGGGCGCGTCGCTTCTTCTCCCTTTGTGCTCCGGACGCAGACCTAGGGTTTAGGGGGATTATAAGGTTTGAGGTGAAGCGAGTTTTGGGGATGGGCTTAGGATGGTTTAGGGCTCCCGAAAACCCTTCACCCTTGATCACAAAGTCCCTTCAACTCGCCCTGTGCTGCAACGTGCCGACATGCCCCACGGATCTGTGCACTTGTCAGCACAAAAGGACAACAAGGCTTTGCTTCCAGAGTAGGTGTTCTTAGGGCTCGGTGGGAAGGTCTTGCCCGCATGAGGAATTAGCCAACTGTGATCGCTCGTTTTGCAGTGCCGCAATCTCGATTCCGTTCGTTCCAACCTTAAGGCATGTATCACACATACCCGAACTACGCTGATCCCAGGACCCTAACTTTAAGCAATCAATCCGAAACTGTACCCGTGCCCTGCCCTTTCAAACGTTTTCAAAGGCTATCTATCTTTCGGCTCGCTGAAGAACATTTGTTCTTTGATGGTGTCTTACTCAGGAGTGCATCTGAGAAGGATCCTACCATTTCCAAGCTATATATGAAAGTCCCCCACAACACTCTTATGTCATGTATCTCATGAAATCTTATGAAGGAGTCCGGGACACTCCTGATTGAAGTTTAAGGATTTCACATGCTTGAAGTTAAGTAGTTACACCCTCCATCCGACACCCTAAACTTGTCCCCAATCAGCGTTCAGGTGAGCTGCCAGGCCATACTTCGTGTTCACCGGCTGTTCGTAATGAGGGCTCTCCTGCCAGGATGTGGCACCTACTCAATCGTCCGTAGGCTGTAATGCTTAGGCCTATAGGCAAATCTTTCCAGACCGCATTGGGCTTGTCCTACGCCACCCGAACCTCCAAGTGCAGACTTGGCTTTGTAAAGCTTGGGAGTATCCGTCGATGCCACAAACATGAAAGATGGATGCCAATGCCAACGATGCCTGTCAGCAAAATGTTGAACGAGTGGAGAGGGAATGAGAAGTACAACGACTATCAAATCCGCCTCGTCGTTGGCTCTCTCGCAGAACATGGCTTCCCTAGGCCCGCGACAATGCGAGCGCTGTGAGACAAGACCTTGCTTTTGACAATTCTAAACCACTGTGTGACTTATGCTAACCAATCCATCCTGCGGGCAAGACAGCCTAGTCTCGCTCGTGTGTGTGTGTGTGTGTGTGTGTGTGTTTGTGTTTGTGTTTGTGTGACGTGTGTGTGTCTGTGTGTCTGTGTGTCTGTGTGCCTGTGTGCCTGTGTGTCTGTGTGTCTGTGTGTCTGTGTGTCTGTGTGTCTGTGTGTCTGTGTGTCTGTGTGTCTGTGTGTCTGTGTGTCTGTGTGTCTGTGTGTCTGTGTGTCTGTGTGTGTGTCTGTGTGTCTGTGTGTCTGTGTGTCTGTGTGTCTGTGTGTCTGTGTGTCTGTGTGTCTGTGTGTCTGTGTGTCTGTGTGTCTGTGTGTCTGTGTCTGTGTGTCTGTGTGTCTGTGTGTCTGTGTGTCTGTGTGTGCTTCGTTCGGCTTTGATGCGATTACGACGAATAGCCCGGCATCCTTACACAGGCACATGGCTAATGACCATAATTACCTATCAACTCATTCTGATTTGGCCGTTCCCTGCAATGCTTGCCCGGATATTGGTGGCACCCTGGGAGTTTGGGAAGTTTGTGAACTCGACCCATCCCTAGGCAGCCTAAACTATGATATCGGTTGCTCTTAATGCATCTCCCCAGTGCAAGACGGGAGCATCGCAGAAGCATTTATTTGCCCTCATGATCATGCTAGGAAAATGACACTGCAGCCATCTGCCCTTACACGTGCATCCGAATGGGCAAAACAATCACCCCCAAACCATGCCTATTGGTACATATTTCTCTTGGTCGTTCCGTGCTTTCATACTCATATTGACTCAGAGCAAAACACAGTGTAAAAATGTGATATGGAATGCAAGACCGTCTCTAGAAGCCAGGCCCGCGTGTCCTCGATGCGCTCGCGAAGATACGATGCCTGCATTAAGAAATCCGCAAGTGGTTATGATCTCTCTTCGATTCCCGACGGTCGGAAGGTTTTGAAAGCCGCTCTAGATCATCTACGCTAGGGCGCCGGTTGGAGACCCGCCGTCTCCAGATCGTTGCCACGAACAAAAACCGTCAGAATTATAGGGTTCGGTGATACCGTGGGAAAATGCCGGCGCAGATTTCCAAGCAGTGATAGAGCATCACAACGACTATCCTTTCTCGCAGACCCTCAGCATGCAAATCGAGAGTACGTGGGCAGACCTGCCAGCACCAGCCCTCAACCCGAAATAATGAACCCTAAAAACAAACCCTAAACCCTGAACGCCAAACTCTAAACTCCGGACTCCAAACCCATAAGCTCTATAAGCCTGATAAACCTTAACCCAACCTCAACCTAAATCCCAATCCTCGCAATACCAAACCCCGAAGCAACCTGGCCACTAGGTCGTAGCCTCGAGTCTCTACACACTGTGATGCAGGGTCCAAGATTTGGGGCTTTTCTAGCAGAAAAGGTTTACAGTTGGTTCAAAGGGATTCGGACTTTTGTTTCAAGGCTTTAGGCCTTTGTTTGAGGCTTGACGGTTTAGGGCTATTCTATCGTGGAGCATCCTCAAACAGGTCTTGCGGGAGCCATTATCATTGCCATTCTTACATTGCCATCTGCCGAGCATCAAAAACCTCGACTTCAAAACGAGGCCGATGCATTGGAATTTGCAATGAGTCGGGCTTCCCGAAAACAAGTCTCCGAGAGGGGCTGTCTAAAAACGATTCAACCGGAACCAAAAACATTCACCGCACCGCAGCCTGAGTCGCGTCCGGGTGTGCCCGCTACCAAGTCCCTTTATTCGTATGAAAGCCCATGTTCTGTACCACGCTGCCTGGGGAAGCAAGAAGCCCCTCAAAACCAAGGAGGTCCAACAAAAACAAACCCGGTATCTCCAAAGCCTTATTCTCAGCCCCCACAGGTTTAGGGTTTAGGGTTTCAATGTTATCTTGCACGTGGCAACCCCTGATGCGGCGCTACATCAGAACCTGGTCAATGGCATCCCGGATGTAGGAGCGGAGGCCGTTGGTTCCAAAGTATTCGAAGACCATCCTCAGGCAGTTTTTTGTTGAACTGTCTTCTGTCCATGTCAACTGTCTGCCAGATTTACCTAGTCTTCTTGCGACCATGAGGAACATTATTGCCAACGAGGGCTCCGGCCAAAGAGTCCCCAAAGTCTCACGGCAACAGTCAGTTACTCTGTTGGTTTGCAGGATGTTTGGCCTTAACACGTAGATTCGGAATTCTAGGTACGTTGACAACGCAGCTCCCTTTTCAGCCTTATCCAGTCTTACGACCTCTGAGCTAAGTTCGGCCTGAAGTACGGCTTGGATCTCAGGCTTTGGTGCTATATTCGGGATGCAAGCGTGCAACAATAAGCACATGTCGACAGCAACACCCCTAACAAGTGAACTTAACGCCTGCGCAAAGCCGCATTCTGAATTAGCTAAATGCTGACCGACCTTCCGTGATTCCTTCGCTTGATCTGCCCGCAAGAACAGTTCAATAAGAATAGTGAGAGATGAGCGCTGACATAGAACCCGTGGTAACACCAAGTGTGACTAGGGGTAGCGGAACAGCAAAAGATTTGGAGCCCGCAGTAACCAATGACCAGTGCTTCAGTGCAATTATCACTCGGAGTTGACGTGGTGATTGATGATCCTAAACTCAAGCGAACCCCAAACTCGAGCCTTTAAGACGTATAGAGTCTTAGGAAAGTTTAAACAGTTTGTGCAAAGCTAAACATGCACGTATAGACCGACGTACAACAAGTGTACACGTACAGACCATTTTGGGCTTGGCGAAGACTTCACTTGCGCTGGGGTTCCAGATGCGCAGTGAGCGGAACCGCCGTCCAAGGGGGACGGACCAGTCCTGCCGCGTGAGATCCCACTGCTCCCCCCTGCATCCGGCACAGTAAAGTCTTATCCACCGGGTGTCCTTGAACTCAGGGTTGTAGATGGACCTGAAACCGCTGAGGTTCAACTTGTCTCGAGTTGGGGCCGAAACAAAATCATGAGCTTAGTTGCCCAACCCTACATCTGTAACTCCTCTCAGCAACTACAACCTCACAAGCACGGTATACCGCAAACTGCAAGAGCCTCCCCGCTCAAACGGTAAAACTGCAGTATACCTATAGTCTCCATTGTAGTTCCTTTTTTTGGTTGACCAAAACCTCTATTATAGGATCCTAACCATAAAACTGGTTAACCAAAAAAAGGAACTACAATGGAGACTATAGGTACTACCATATTGCCGGCTCTCGAAAGCTGAATCTACACGTCATGCGAGCACTGTCTCCTCATGAACCGAAGGATCTCCGGAACAACGTGGGGCGACTGCTAGAGAGACAAGACAGACTCGCAGGGTACTATAATAGGGCTCCTTATGGGTTTAGGGCTTCTCCACTCTCAATCCAAAAAAAAAGGCTTCAGAGGTTCGGAGTCTGAAAGACAGGTGGGAACCGGCTGGCCCTGGAGAGCAAACCAAGGCACGTGTGCTCTACGTCGGCCATAAATGCATCGGAGGCCGAGAACACGTCCTGCCGAACCGGCCCGACAGCCAAGTATTCATTCCAACCATGCGAACCCTAACACTTCCTACTGCTGCTTTGGCTGACACTCCTGCTGCCAGTGCCACTGCTACTGCTACAGATGCTGCTGGTGATGACACGAAATGCACACGAAACCCAATACTCAAAACACAAACCAAACCCGACACTAAAACCCCATTGAGGCCCTAAGTTTTGCTTTTTCTCTGCTTGCTATACTGCAGGGGTTTTGGGGTACGTTATCGTATAACTAGACAAGGAATATACGATGTCAACCCACAATCCTAAACTCTGCCTGTGCCGGGTCCTGTACCACAAACAAACCTGTGTATTCAGGCCGCGATGATACAAAACCCTAAATCCTCACCCCCAACTCTAAGACGCAAAACCCCAGCCCAAAACTGCAAACCCCAAACCCTAAGCCCTGAACCCTAAACCCTCGTAACCCTTACAACTAAAACCCTTAACACCAAACCTTGAAAACTAGGATGCCTTTTGGGTAACTTTCTGATGAACCTAGGACTACAAAAGGGAATAAGGGTACTACTGGGAATCCTAGAAAAAGCCCTATACGCCCCGAGCCCGGTCCAAGAGCAACTTCCGGTCTCGCACCCACCTGAACTCATCTCGCGAGCTCCGATCTTCGTCTTCTTTCAGGAGGGGGTTTTTGGTTTGGGTAGTATAAGGTTAAGGATTTATGAGGTGTTCATAGTAATAGTGATAACTTTTAGCAGCACGTGCAATAAATTACAGTGATCTCCGGTGCGAGGTTTGGGGTTCTTCGGGTCTGTCGTGTCCGAGCATTTGTGGCGCTTTTCGGCTTGTGGTGTGGAGGGGCGCTTGGAGTTGAGGTCTCAGCCGTGTACCGTTTGGCATTACGGCTTCTTTGGAGCTTTGTCGTGTTGAGCTTTTGCGTGTGCTGGCGTTGTAGGTTCTGGGGTCACTTGCGTGGCTTCCAGTGAGGTCTCCGACGGCCCACCAGCCAACAGACTCTAACAGCTGGGATCAACAGTGCTCGGTACCACGGGCGAAGAAAGCAGGCTAATCGAATCCTTGCATCCCTGGGGCGGGAAACCTGTGGTTTGGAACATCATTCACCCAGAAACTGCAGCCAGGCTTCAAGAAGGCGGAGTCAAAGCCACAAAGGAACCATTTCGAGCCATTCATGTTCCTCAGCTTTCCATCATCCATCAGAAACCCAACGTGCGTGAAACAAAGTAGTGCGGTCTGGATGTCACATCAGGTTTACACACATACATACAACATACTTTCATACACACATACATGCATACATTCATGCAAACACACATGCATACACACATACACGTGCAACGAGGACACAAAGTCACATACATACATATATGATATATACAAATATGTACATATATATATATATATGTATATGATGCATATGGCCATGTATACAAGCTTGTCATTGCATATCTCTGCCAAGTGAGGCCAAAGCTTCAGGGCTTTGGCACGTTCAGATCTTCCGCAGCGTTTGTTTGTATCGTGCATGAAGGAACTTAAAGGGACTTGAAACCCACAAGTCCTAAAACCCAAACCCTGGGATGGCCCGTGCCACCTCGCTTACAACCAGAAGGTGTTCCTACTGTCCTTCTTGCAGCCACTAGATCTGCCCAATGACACTGCACAGCTTCGGGTCATTCAGGCACAGGCGAACCAAAAAGAGATCCCAAGACTCGCAGCTGCAGGCCCCGAAACATGTAAACTCCGAAACCCTTACGAACGTAATGCTATGCCATATGGACACTCAACAGCTGTAAACCCTACAACCAAGAACTCAGCACCAGCGGCACGGAAGTCACAACATCGCTGACTGCCTGCCTCAGCTAAGGCAGGCAAGAGAGGCTTACCATTAGGAGTTACCAAGAGGGCTACTTTAAGGGTTAAGAATACGGTTTCTACAATAGTTGCCCGCATGATTTATGCAAGAGTCTCTGCAAGAGTTGCGAGAAGGGCAACTGCAAGGATTACCAGTTTGAAGTCCGCGAACGGGCTTAGGGAAAGTTTAGGGTATATAGTGGTTTAAGGGTTATAGGGTGTAGGGTTTAAGGCCGAGGGCCAGCTGGTTTGGGGTTTATGCTTGCATCCTCGTGGTTGTGTGCACGATGGGCGGCAGGACCCTACAAAACATGACATCTAGCGCCCAAGGCCATTCAACCTTCTTTGTCCTGAAGCTGAAACTCAGCTTCAAAAGACTAGAGCCACTTCCCATCGGAAGTGCTCGGACGACATGCCGAAGCCGGCACCCCGAAGAGAGGCCCACACTTAAAATGGTCATATCAGTCACTGGAAGCATGGGTGGTAAACGTTTATATGAACATAAGTCTCAGGAAACTCCACCTTTCGCAGGTAGACTTTCGCATAAGCCCAACTGGGGAGGTTTGTGCACAACTAACGATCCTTCCCTTTCCAAGATGTGAGAACGAGCATGGATCCTGCGCAATAGGATCCCCCTTCTGGAAAAATGCCACGTAATTCAGGGTCCCTATTAATTATCTTGAGACGATCTCTGCATGGTGGGCATCCTCGAGAAAACAGAGGTTGACGGGGACTCCATCCCCAACTGAACTCCGGGTTCAAGGGTTTAGGCATGACGGGCGTGGCATTGAAGGCTTTGGGGTCCTAGTCGCTTTGGTGAAACCCTGGAGCCCAAAGCTCTCAACCGTAGCTGGGTTCACCCGGGCTTTGGTGCGAAGTCACGCATCCTTTCGAAACTCCTGTGCGGCAGGTCGGATACAGGTATCGGCTGCGAGTTCAAGGGTGAGTGATGATCTCAAGCTGAATTGCACCGCACCCCAACAGCTACCGTGGTGGCAATGTGAATTGCTGCATGTCCGATACGTTAGCCGACACTTTTAGGATTTTCCGTGCTGTGTTGCTCACATGGGTAAATGAGATGAAGCATTGTTGCTATTCTTGTACTTTCAGTTTTGGTGGTACATTTATCCGAAGCCCCAAACATCGAAAAAAACACATGGCCCTCTGAGGTAGCCATACTTTTTCCGAACTACCAGCCCATCGCTTCCTTTGAACCAACTCTGTACTAGTCTGGGATGTAGTGTTGGGACACTTCAAAATATTTCTGAATAGGTACCTCTATAAAAAAGAACCATTACAGGGGAATCTTGAATTGCAACGTCTCCCAAAGTGCCACTTAGCATTTATTTGGTAACCAAAGCATCAGTTTTATTTTTAGTGGTTAGCAGTACAACTTCATTCTCAAGCCGTGAACCGACATAATGTAGGGGTTCAAACAACTCCACATGTAAGTAGTCCTATTCGAAAGGGCTCCTTCATGTAACTGGTATAGCATTCACGCAAACCCTACTGCAATTAGCATTGGGTCCTATACTCTCGACTTTCAAGGCCAGCGATGCCGGAACCCTTTAAGGAAGCTTGAAATCCTATTCGAATTCTTAAGGCCCGTATCTTACATCGTAAAACCTGTGTTTGACCCTTGTAGTGGCCCGATAAAAGAACCCTTTGAGGGGGACGTGTTCTGTAAAGGAACCCTGTGGTATAATACTTTATTAATGCCCGTGCACGGAAATGCAGAAACCCGGCTTTGTAGAACCTTTTAAAGACCGCCAAACCCTACAAATCCTACAAGAAACAACCCTTCCAGTAGCCCTGTAAAGGAACCTTTAATTAAAGGAATTCTATTCTAGTTCCTGAGGCCCTGCCCAAATCAGCTCCTCCAGCGCCCAGGCTGCACCGGCGTAGGCAGCGTCGACATGCACCCACAGCTTTTCTTCCTGCACATTAGAGTTCCCTTACGGGCTCCAGTAGGCCTCCATAAAGGAATCGGTAGGGCTCCATCCAGGTATATGTAAGGCTCCAGAAAGGAATCCGCGGGGGGTTGATCTTTAGGCAGGTTCCTTTTACAGCTCCGGTTGGGGCTTTAAGGTCCGCTTGTAAGATTGCCATAAAAGTTCCTTTAGCTAGCTGCGGGCCCTGCAAAGAATTGGTTGTATCTAGGAGGGCACTTAACTACATATAAACCACAGGGGCTTAGGGCTACTGTACGTAATTCTTGGTCAGACACAGCGCTGCTGGCGACGCTTCGTGCTCTTTCCAGTGTGGCCCTGAAGCTTAAACCCTGAAGCTTAAACCCTGAAGCTTACCGGAACCCCAAACCCTCAACGACTTGTTTTCCAGAACCCTCATAGTGGGATTAGAGCTAGCACTGCCAGGTCACCTCGGCCAGCTGCTTAAAGGAGGCCACATCGTCGGTTCCGGACCTGCAATACAAGCCGATGTCGGCAGAAGACTACCCTGAGGTTTGGGCCTAGGGTTAGGGGTATTGTGATCACACGGGCGTGATATTTTGCTTCCCTGCCCTCATGCTGCTGATGGGCAGTCGTACCACCATCAAATAATCAAATGCCTCGCAATTCCAATAACTCTCAGGCACAAGTCCCAAACACCATGCTGCTTATCGTGCGGCACATGCCGGAGCTTCCGACAACACATGGGCAAGTCATGAAACAATACCCCAAGCCCTGCGAGCCAAAACAAGCGCTTCGACCCCATGACTAAAATCCTCGACGTGCAGTGCTGCCCCACAGCACGCAAACTATCCAGGACCGTATGTGAGCTCCAAACACGTCGAAATTTCAACTCACACCGAAACGGAACAACTCCAGCATCCAGGGAGCGTGTTCGTTGAGCCGTATGTCAGGATCAGAGCCAGTGGCTGGAGCCCTGCATATGGAACTCTGGCTTCGCCCCAGTAGCTTCGTTTTTTGTGTGTGTGCCTGTGTGTATAATCTGTCTCAATCTCAATTCCAATCTCAACCTCAATCTGAGTCTCCGTCTCTCTGTCTCTCTTGCCCTGCCTTGCTCTCTTCCTTTCTTTCTCTCTTTGTCTCTGTCTCTCTGGTTCTCTGTCTCTCTGGCTCTCTTGCTTTCTTTCTCTCTTTCTCTGCGTCTCTCTGTCTCTCTGGCTCTCTTGCTTTCTTTCGCTCTTTCTCTCGTTCTCTTAATTCTCTCTTTCTCTCTGTCTTTCTGTGTGTCTCTCTCTCTCTCTCTATCTCTCTCTCTCTCTCTCTCTCTCTATCTCTCTCTCTCTCTCTGTCTCTCTATCGCTCTCTCTATGTCTGTCTGTCTCTTTCTCTCTCTCTCTCTCTCTCTCTCTCTCTCTCTCTCTCTCTCTCTGTATCTGTCTGCCTTAGCGGCAAAGCAATAACAGCAGCGGGAGCAGCAGTAGCAGAAGCAGTGGCAGCAGCAGTAGCAGCGGTTTCAGCAGCAGCAGCAGCGGCGGAAGCAGTATCAGCGGCGGCAGCAAGAGCAGCAGCAGCAGCCGCGGCAGCAGTAGCAGCAGCAGCAGCAGCAGTAGAAGCAGCGGTGGCAGCAGTAGTCCCGAATACGCTGCCAAGTACCCACTCCTAAAGCACGCAGCAAAGCTCCGTGTGGCAACAATTGGCATACACCGAAATGTTTTCCGCGACCGATGGAACATGCTACACCGAATTGACGACCATGGCTGTATCACCGTGCTGAACGCAATCTCGCTGGACGACACAAATGCCCCGGCCTAAACACCATGCATTCTCTCTCTCTCTCTCTCTCTAAATCTCTCTCTCTCTCTCTCTCTCTCTCTCCTCTCTCTCTCTCTCTCTCTCTCTCTCTCTCTCTCTCTCTCTCTCTCTCCTCTCTCTCTCTCTCTCTCTCTCTCTCTCTCTCTCTCTCTCTCTCTCTCTCTCTCTCTCTCTCTCTCTCTCTCTCTCCTCTTTCTCTCTCTCTCCTCTCTCTCTCTCTCTCTCTCTCTCTCTCTCTCTCTCTCTCTCTCTCTCTCTCTCTCTCTCTCTCTCTCTCTCTCTCTTGAAAGCGATTGGAAAGACAACAAATGGCGTCCTGACACGGCGCTCACCTCACCAGGCTTGACTGTACCTAGCCTGCAGCACGATCTTTCTCAATGGCGTCCTGCACATCACCTCGGTCGCAGGCCAGCGAATCCGGATGCTAACAAGAAAATTCGGTGCAGCTCTATCGTTGTCATGCTGGCTCTCATTCGCTTCATCTCTATGTGCACGCAAGCTGTTTCGTGCATCGACCGCCGATGTGCACATTAATCTGCTGCATCTCCCCAAGTTACATCTAATCTACAACTTCTTGCTTGCTAGCATCAGAGTTGCTCTGGCAATTTGGTCGAAACCAACAACACTCATATGAATTTACAGCGTTCGCAACACAACTTGCCCGCTGTCTCTTTGCACCATAGATACCCAGACTTCAGCACCTTGCTTGAACTTTTCCTCGAGAGGTCCACAGCCAAAGCAGCAAATCCCAAAACCGCGACTATACTTCCAGGTAATCATACCACACCTGCAACACAACACCTGAACTGGCCATAAACTCCTCCCGCCCTCTAAGCTGTATCGCAGCCCTACATCGCAAACTTCCAAGCCCTGCCTAAACGATCCAGGATCACAACCTCTGCATGCCGAAAGGCTGGGCCGCAGCGTGAAGTTCTTGTCGGCCTGATGCACCCCGAGGTATTTTCGGCAAAGGCTCGCATTTTCGCTACAGACCTCAAAGACCGCGACCGAAGCCCTATACACAGCCAGGAACCGTTCCAGCTGCAGCCATAAAACTCCCAGCCTAACCATCCCGGTGGAAATCGTGCACCAGGCGAGCCAATCGTACTTTTGTGGAGCCGGGCAAATCACGGTGCCTGAAGCCCAAACCGACGTCCTATAAACCATTCCGGAATTCCCCAAACCCCGTAAACTCGCGATTTCATTCTGGCGCTTCGCCTCGTCCAGCGTGGCTTTGACACGACGGCACCGGAGTCCGGCAAGGCGACACGCCTTCCTTGACGGCTTGGGGGCACGGGCGGCGGAGTGGCTCTGAAAGCAACTTTATCCGGCTTTTCAGCACTGCAACAGTGCTTTACGAATGTTTATATGGGCTGCTCAGGAATCGAAGGCCTTAGGAATTTCAGGACTTACTGGGTTTGCAGATTCGAGATTCAGTTCAGGTTTGGAGCTGATCTTCCTTGACCAAACCAACAGCCGGCTGCAATTCGCAAGCAACGCTGTCACGAAACCATCATACAGAACCCTGGCAAAACCATAGAAAGGAGTATCAACCGCCCCCCTTTCATCCTCGGATCCTGTGACGTGAGGCACCGAAGCGGTCTGGAGCTTTGACTGCATGGGTTCAGCTCTTGAGTTGCAACGAGATATGCTCCCGAACCGTGTTCTATTCAATACAGGGGCCTTAATTATTAGACCAGGGTTTTAGTGTATATTATAAAACTATACTATTGATTATAATATATCAGGAGCCCCAAAACCCTGTTCCAAGTACTAAGGCCCCTACAGTATGAGCCAAGCACCTCCAGCGATCATCACTCACACGTAAAAAGTCAATTTCGCTCACAACGCCCAATGTCACTCTCCCAAACCCCAGACCATCCTAGACCCCTAGCCCCTACCCGCACCCCCCCGTGTAAACTTCTACCCAAGCCTCTACAACCGTAAACCCTGCCAAGCAGCTCTGCGCTGAAATGTGCTTGGTCGGATGTATACACCACATAGGACGAGGCGTCCTCGAATGCCGCAAAAGCCGTAGAGTTGAAGGTGCAGGGTTCCTGAAAAGACCACCCTCAAACCAGGTACCCCCGAAGGGAACCGTAACTCGGAACAGCCCCTGCCTGATAGAAGGCATCTTCCCATGACAGTTTTGGGTTCTTCCGCCGGTGCCTCAGTGAACATAATGCATCACATTTTGCGCTGACAGATTCACTGCTGGTGACCACCGTCATCACAGCACGGGTGAAGGCCGTCATAGCAGCAGTGCTGGCAGTCAGCGTCACCATCGTCCAGGTGGTGGTAGTGGTGGTAGTAGTGGTAGTGGTAGTAGTAGCAGTAGTAGTAGTAGCAGCAGCAGTAGCAGTAGTCGTAGTAGTAGTCATAGTAGTCGTAGTAGTAGCAATGATAATCGTAGTAGCAGTAGCAGCTGGCCGTGGTAGTTTTAGTAGTAGTAGTCGTCGTAGTAGTAGTAGTAGCAGTAGTAGTAGTCGTCGTCGTAGTAGTAGTAGCAGTAGTATGGGCAATGATAATCGTAGTAGCAGTAGCAGCTGGCCGTGGCTAGTTTTAGTAGTAGTAGTAGTAGTCGTCGTCGTAGTAGTAGTAGCAGTAGCAGTAGCAGTAGCAGTAGCAGTAGCAGTAGCAGTAGCAGTAGCAGTAGCAGTAGTAGTAGTAGTAGTAGTAGTAGTAGTAGTAGTAGTAGTAGTAGTAGTAGTAGTAGTAGTAGTAGTAGTAGTAGTAGTAGTAGTAGTAGTAGTAGTAGTAGTAGTAGTAGTAGTAGTAGTAGTAGTAGTAGTAGTAGTAGTAGTAGTAGTAGTAGTAGTAGTAGTAGTAGTAGTAGTGGTAGTAGTAGCACTAGTAGTAGTAGTAGTAGTAGTAGTAGTAGTAGTAGTAGTAGTAGCAATGATAATCGTAGTAACAGTAGTAGCTGGCCGTGGGTAGTTTTAGTAGTAGTAGTAGTAGTCGTCGTCGTAGTCGTGGTCGTGGTAATTCCTCGGGAAAACACTATATTCCTACGGATTCTGTCTCATGTTCTGAGGTTTTGCGACCTCAAGAAACACAGCAGGATCTGCTGAAACCGTTGACTGGGGGTTGAAGCTTTCATTTGGAAGATTTCGGCATTTATGTAGGGTTAGATGCCGAGATCATGCTGATACAATGGAATGAATGTAACACAATATAATATAACATTCTATTGTAATGTAATGGAATGTGATATAATATGACATAGAACAATGCAATATGCAATATATACACGTTAATACTTAATACAACATCCTGAAATATAGAGTATAACATGATTGGTCGTGGTCGTGGTCGTGGTCGTGGTCGTAGTAGTAGTAGTAGTAGTAGTAGTAGTAGTAGTAGTAGTAGTAGTAGTAGTAGTAGTAGTAGCAACCAGTAGTACTAGTACAGTAGCAGTCGTAGTAGCAGCAGTTGCGGACAAAAAAACAGCAGCAGGAGCAGCAGCACCAGCTGTAGCCGCGGCAGCCGCAGCTTCAGTGGCAGCGGTAGCAGTAGCACTAGCAGTAGCATTAGCAAGGATCGCGATCACGGTCATGGTGGTGGCGGTGGTCGTGGAGGCGGTGGGAGTGGTAGTGGTAGTTACTAGTGGTGGTGCTAGCACGCGTCGCAGTAGCAGCAGGAGTAAAGAATCACTTTCCGGGTGCGAATGTGAACAGAACCTTCGCAGAAAATATCAACTCCAGTGCGACATCGGCCCAGCTTTCTAACGGTTGGAGGCTCAAGCACAGCTCTGAGAGTGCGAACTGGAGAAGCCTGGATTCATACACTTTCTGTTACGATCATAGGAGCCTTAACAAGCAGAAGGTAGGTTCAGGTATCTTAAGGCAGGCATTTACTTCATTCCGCGGTAAAACACCGACGTACTTCAGCTTAGATGCATACGCGTCCTCGCGCAGATCATCATGTTCCTGGGCGTGGCATATCGCAACCCTAAAGAAAAATACCAACTTAAGAAATTCATCTCTCGCCGGAAGCCCGCTAAGTTTGCAGCCTCTTCATTCCCTGATTGCCGTCATCCTTGCGAGTTTAGGTTTCAGGTGCTGCGGGCTCCAGTGGACGATTTGCCTGAAGATCGGAATGCCCCCATGCTTCGTGGAAGGCTCCGTGGAGCCGAAATACACGCTTGCAGTACTTTGCATACGCCCTCCTACGTTATGGAAGTTCTGCTAATTTTTGGCTTTCGCCAGAGTCCTGAGGTCGTCAAGGGCCTGAATTTTCTACAACATCACTCCAACGCTTGGCCATGCGGCGCTCGGACAAAGGAGTATACAGCCTGTTGAGCATCAAGCTTTGTGCCATGTTGTGAGCGAGCAGAGTTGCCTTTTGGCCCGCGCCAAGATGAGTGCCAAGGGGCAGCATGCTCTCGCCGGCCGTACCCTGAATGATGCCACCTGGCTAGACTGTCTTGGCTCAGCCTTAACGGAGGTGAATCCCTACGTCAGGCCTGTTCATGAAACGACTGCTTCTAAAGCAGGAATGTGACCATGCATGAAGCAGAAGTCACAACAATCATCTAAAGTCCATACCAACCGGCCGTCCACGAATGTAAGGACATGGTATGGGGGCCGCAAGAATTCGGTATAGGGTTTGGGGCTGACAAGAAACTCAGAGTCCGTGGGGACGCGAAGTTCATTAGGTCCTGTTGCTGTATCGTGTTCTGGTGCCTCCAACGCCGGAGCTGTGGTGGAAAGCAGGCCCGATGCCCAGGAACTTGGCCACCCAATCCATGATCACCACCTGAAAGCTGTTCTGACTGGAGGTCCCCTAAAACGCAAAGCTAAGCACCAGATATGAAAAGACATTCGAACCTCGCCTCACGCAGGGGCGTGGACACCAAGAAGACGAGGGTGTGGATGCTGGTTACAGTAATTGTAGATAAAAAAGGGAAGCCTCAAAGCATAGCATCACTCGTTGTTGACTGTTCCGGCGCCTATCATGTAGGGTTCTGAACAATTAGAATGGGGTTTTCGGGAGTTCCTTCTTGTTAGACCTATAGTATGATATACCACCAAACCCTATTCTAATTATTCAAGCCCCTATATAGATCCCTTATAGAATCCTTAACTTGAGTGAACTCCTCAGAAACCCCGAAAAGGAACACGATTCTAACTATCAAGGCCCCTAATGCCTAGAGTTATTATGAAAAGGCTCCAGCGCCCAAACCCTGAACCCCAAGCCTAAACCCTAAACCCTGAGCCCTGAACTCCAAGCCTAAGCCCTAAACCTGGAGCCCTAAACCCCCAATCCTAAACCCGATTATTACATCACTATTCTAATTATCAAAGAAGTAAGTTATGCTACAATTCTACCACAATTATACTGTAATTATACCATAACTGTACCCTAATTATACTATAGTTATTACATCAAGAGAGCCGACTCTGACGGCCTCGAGCTCCGTGCCGATGGGATTGGAGGTCCTCCGGCGGATCCGTGGCAGTTTCAAGAAAGGGGTTCCTGTAAAGGGACCATAATGGGCTACTATAGCAAAGGGGTTCCTTTAAGGGTTCAGGGTTTGGGCTTGAGGGTTTAGGGTCAATAAGGATTTTCACGGGACTTTCGGCGGGGTCTCTAAGTCTAAGTCTTTAGGAGTTCGGCCTAGAGGTGTTAGGGCCGGGTTGAACCGCGTTAAGAGCTTTGGGAAGCTTGGGAGCTCTTAGAAGCATGAACTTGTCCAGGACATTTGCCGAAAGGCCTCAACTCAACTCGCACTCATGCTTCGCCTACACATCCTCAGTCGCAGACGCCTTCGGATGGTTCCCCCACGTAAGATGACAACCCGAAGCAATGCTCATGTTGCGCACAAGCTCCCTGAACGCCTCCAGTGTTTTGCACATGTCAGAGAGAGCAAGCATGCAGCTGTAGCCTTATTGCAGATTTAGAGGATGTAGGCTTCGGGCAGCAAAGTCGTCAAGTAGGATGACAATGGATGCCGAATGCGGCTACCTTAAACTGCCATGCCTCTAGGAATTCTAGTTTTTACATTGTTTTTTACTCGGGGACTAAATTAACCTTGGGGTGCATTAGGTTCAGACAGAGATATTGAAAAGGGCGACAGCACGGCCGAAGAATAGCCATACTAGAGGGGCCTTAGTATTTAGAATAGGGCTGTGGGACCCATTGTACTATAAGTACAATAAAGAAGCCCTGTAGTAACTATGTTTTAAGGCCCCTACAAAATATGACCCTCTCATGGATCCCTTGCAGGACCCTTAAAGGAACCCTATTCTACATGTAATGTAAAGGCCCCTATATTGGCCATAAGCCCTAAACCCTAAACCCCTATAAGCCCTAAACCCTACCATAACCAGGCCCTTTGAAGAAATCCTATTCTTAAAGGAATCCTATTCTAAACATTAGTTCAAGGCCCCCATATCTTGGCCATAACCCCTCGGGGCGGCCCCGCCATTGCATTATACTATACTTACAATAAGGAACCCCCCCCCCCCGCAAGTTACTCTTAGTTATTGCTGAGGCCCCTGTGTTAGCCAGAACCAGGGCCCCCGCCATTGCAGTCCCACGGAGCCGATGCTAGCGATGACCGTCTCACTGAGGATGGCCTGTGCCGACTTCTTCCGGCTAAAGCGTAGAGAGTAGGGGGCCTTCGGAATTTGGTGTAGGGTTCCTGTAAAGGGGGTCTATAAGGGCTCTTTAAGGGGTGTGTAGAGATTAGGGGCCTTCGTAATTTGGTCTAGGGGTTCCTTTACAAAGGGATCTATAGTAGCGGCCTTCATAATCAGAATACGGGTTCCTTTTAAAGGGGGTAGAGATTAGGGGCCTTAGCGATTAGTATAGGGTTCCTTTAAAGAGGTCTATAAGGGATCTATAAGGGTAGAGATAGGGGCATAATATCGGTGCCTTAATAACCTTAATAATTAGCCTTTAGAATAGGGTTCTGTTTTAAGGGTTTTTTGAGAATTCCGTTAAGGATTCTACAAGGAGTCTATACAGGGGCCTTAATAAATAGAAAAAGGTTTTGGATAATATTATACTCAAACAAGACTAAGGAACCCGAAGCATAGTATTGGTAATCTTTGAGGGCCCTAAATTACTCAAGGTTCTGGGATTCGTGTAGCCTGTAACACGACACCAGGGTCTACCTAGAGGGTCATCCCCTACACCTGTTTTAAGGTACCTACTTTTCTATATAAGAGAACCTAACCATAAAACTAGGTACCCCAAAAAAGGGTAGGGTATGACCCTCTAGCTACTTCGGATTCAATGCCAGATTTTGGGGTGGGGAACTTTGGGGTCCCTGCGTCGGAAGCCCTGGGGATGGGCTGGGATGGATCTCTGGGTTTAGGGGTGTGCACCTAGGGTTTAGGGTCTCACTTCTTACGCTACGACAGGGCTCGCTGACGAAGATACCTACCTTTGGTTAGTAGGGAATGGAAGAACGGTAGTAATAGTAGTTATACTTGTACCCCATTCCTCCATTCCCTACTAACCGAAGGTAAGGATAAGGTGCCGCAACACAAGAACATGCCGTCTCTGCTCACAGTCTGCAACTCCCAAGTCGCATGAAAAGCTGAATGGAACCCTCGGACCCTCAGAACCAATCTGAATCTGATTCTTCTGAGCAATGGTGCAATGGTTAATCAAAACAAATGTCATTGTATGTATTGCTATTGCAACCTTTTCCCTGCTAATGTTACAAGGAAAACTGCAACCCTACAACGCAGATGCAAAACGAAGCCCACCGGCACAGAGGAGCTGGAAGGATAGTATGCCATGAAGCGGGGATGCTGCCAACCTGAGCCCGTCTGTCAAGGCCAACCTTGTGTTTGGCTCGTAGAGTTTCTTGACATGTCCTCACTCTAAACTCTAACCCTAAACCCTTAAACTCTATAGACTCTACAGGCCCTAAAAGCCCTAGAGATAAACTCTCCAGAGGCTCTTCACCCATGATGCCTGCCCCCTGAAACTTTGTCTCAGTACGGTGAACTCTGAGATGTCTTCTCGTTGTGTGTCGAGTACTTATTAAGACCGCTGCTTTGTAGTGCAAAGATGGGAGCTCATTGTCCACATCATCGCGCGCTGCAGACAACAACCGCATTTGCAAGCATCTGTGATGCTGGCACGGCCTTCACAACAGCCCTCATGCCCACAGTGACAAGCAAACAACCAGAAGCATCAGTAAGAACAAGCCCCTCGACACCGTGCCAAGGGAGTGGCTCAGAGCACCCGGGAACACCTCAGGGATGTTCATGAATTTTCTGACTTAGGACCTAGGTTCACTATTCCGGAACTTTGTTGAGAGTTAAAGAGACCTATGATTGAACCATACTTCGCAGATCCCAAGCCCAAAGCGTTTAAAGGAGCCGTTGAGGGCATGATACGTCTTGGTTGCCGTTCAGCCCCATGGAGCTAGCAAGAGCCCAAGCTGAGGCTTTAAATGGTCTAGCCTAGCCCGCAACCAGGATCTGCATGCCCTTGTTCTAGAGATACACGTGAGGTGCCCCTGTCATCTAAACTAGTCGTTAAGGCATTCTGCTGGAAACGTCCCTTGATCGTGGAGCTTGGCTACCTTGGAGCACTTGCCCGAGTCTGCAGAATCTTCACTACACCTGGACCATGTCATGAGGAAGCTGCTGTTGATCATCCTCACATTCTCGTCCTAATCATGTTGCCCTCGTGCCCTCGAAGCCCATGCTCCTACCCTTCCTTCTGATGATCATCTCAGGCACCCCAGCTTCCTTAACGCTGACACCGACCTCCCGCACTGCTTGAGTTCTGGCTTCTGCTCTTCTTCAGTCACCCCGTCATAGTAAAAGCCCCGCCCCCCACCCGCCCACCTTCGTCTCCAGCTTCTGCAGGATCTGGCCATAGTCCGTGGGGCCATCCGGCGGATCCTTTGGGTTTCGTCTGCTGGCGGCTTGGGATATCTCAAGATTCGCTCTGCGTAGCAAAGACGTCGCAATGCTGGGAGCTCTTGCGACTTGCAACAGACCTCGAAACCCTACACCCTCAAGACTTACGCCCCAAAGCTTTAACACCAGAAAATCTCACATGCATGTATGTCGGCAGGCAAGTACGTAGATCATGTAGGTGGGATGGGCGGGTTGCGTGGCTGGGTGGCTGGGTGGCTGGGTATGTATGTAGGTATGTATGCAAGTAAGTACATCTATGCACCTATGCCAAGTCCCAAACCAACCTTTATACCCAGCAGATCCCTGGAATCTCCAGAGTCCTTACACACGCCCCTTTGGCACAAACGTGTTTAAGCCCCTAAACCCTGAAAAGCAGATTATACAAGCTGCTATGGAATCCGAAGCCCTCAAGAGACCTCAGGAAGCCCACTTCGCAGTACAAAGGGTCTCGCAACCCTACTTTTGCCACCCCGCTTTTCCCAAAAGGGGAGCCCTTGGGAAGAGCCCCTGCCCCATAACTCTCTACCATGAAACCAACCCTTACAAGCCCAATAAAACCCTGTAGTTCTAAAGTCTCTATGACACTATGAGCCACCCTACTGAAGCCTGAAGAAGCCACTAAACCCTAAACCATAACCCCTTTAATCCAAAATCCACGGGTCCTTGTCGAACTTGGCCGCGAGGTCGCCGGGCTTTACAGCGGGCCAAACCTCTTTTCGGTGGTTTCAGAAAATGGGAGGGAGGCTTAATGTTTGGGGCTTTTGGGTTTAGGGTTAGGGGGTGTGGAGTTTAGGTTTACGGTTTGGTATAAGAGATGCAACAAAGCTACGGTAAGGGTTACTTCTTGGTGACCAGAGGGCTACCAGCATACAAAGGCATCCACGGAGTACTTAAATTGGCTATAGAAATGGTACTAGTGGGATACTATGACTATGAAGGTTAGACCTGTCGAGTCTATGGAGTTTATGGGATTAGGGCTTAGGGGGTCTAGGGCTTAAAAAGCCAGCATGGGCCGTGTTTACGGATGTTTACGGTTTACGGCTTCATCATGTCGGTTTGTCGGGTTTAACATGATCCAACTATACTTCCGGAGGCTACGTTGCTGCAAGACGAGAGGTGGGCGGTCGATTCGCCTTGCAGGGGCACCGCCACATGACCTCTAGTGGAGAAGGGGCTATACAATATGATTGCCTTCGTTTGACGCATCATTTAATTTCACTGACACAACTATATATGTGTGTAATCATACAGTTACAGTTACAGACACAGACAGACAGACAGGCAGGCAAACAGCCAGGCAGGCAAACAAACAGACAGACAGACAAACAGGTGGGTAGGCAAGATAGATAGATATACAAAGACAGCTGATCAACCTAAGCCTGCAAGTCAAGGCACTCCCTTGTCGCCACGGCTCTGCGTCACCTGCGCATCGCTGCTGTTCAACATCGCAATTACTTGCTTCCTAGGTAGCTGTAAAGTGGGCACTTCGGCCTGCTAGTGCCGATACAGCCCTCACAAACTGAGGGTCGTGGGATATGGGTCAGGGCTTCTGTGGACGGGGTCTGCCTATCTTGTGTTCAGTTTTGTACTCTATATAATGTTCCAATATATTATGTTATGTTATATGATGATGTAGTAGTCGTCGTATATTCTACTGGAGTATATCAGGGTGACTCAGAATTCGTGCTCAGCTCCACCCTCGTGAAGGGACGATGTCGGAGGGACACCTTGCTTGGCTTCATAGCAAAACAAGCAGCTTCATTTTTCTTGAGGGTTTGAGGGACTTTTCGCAGTCGGCGGCCTACTTGTCCCCCTCCCTCTTCCCTTTAGTTGATTAGTATATTTGGGGGTCTCAGAGGAGCTCGTGGCCAACGCAGGACAACCTGCAGCTGCTCCAACGCCCCGCCACTTAGTCGCCTTCTCGATTACCGCGAGCGTCTGGTGACCAAGCTCCTGATGAAGCTCGGGGTATCATAGAGGCTTCTCAACCTCAGCCCAAGCCTTCCTGTCATCTTTCTTCACTCCGAGGGTTTTGGTCTATGGGATTTCGGCTAGGCTCGAGTTTCCGAGGCGAGTCCTAGGCCTAGCAGGTGCTTGAAATGTGAGCACAAATACCTGAACATCTGCTCATCAACAGAGCAGCTTCAAAGCTGACCTTTAATGCTACACGGCCCAAACTCTAAACCCGACGCCCATGACCCAAACCCCAAGCCGCTACACCTAGACCGATAAAGCTTACGGCTTTACTTGCTTCTGAGTGGCATCAGCCCGTCAAGCTTCATTACTTAGTCTTACTGGCAGCAATTGGTCAACATACCTCTTCTGATTGAAACATCGCCTACTAGGTTATCTGCTTTGGAGGCACTTGCGTATTCAAAGAAACCCGCTGCTCCTAGCTTGTCCCGGAAGACCCCACATTCAACTCTGGTTCTGCGGCTTTGTGTGGGTCTCGAGCTTCCTGAATTTTACACGCCTTGGTACCCTGAGTCCGAGCCACCGCGACCAAATACATAATTAGCCGGAAGGATGTCGGTGTGTTTGTTTGTTTGTGTGTGTGTGTGTGTGTCTCTGTGTGTGTGTGTGCGCGCGTGTGCGTGCGCGTGCGCGTGTGTGCATGTGTGTGTGTGTGTGTGTGTGTGTTTGCGTTGGGCTTTGTGGGTGTGTGTTCTCTCACCTAATAGTCCACCATGACCATCACTGCCGCAACCACCATCACTATAGCAGCATCAGCATCAGCACGATCATACAATGTCCTCCTTGTCGTCATCAGGGGTATCTCCATCAGTAACATGATCAAGGTCATGGTCATGAGCCAATGGTGACGACGCTGATAACGTCCGTCATCACCAGCATGACCGCCATCATCACCAGCCTTCACCTCATTATCATCGTTGCCGTCATCAAAGTCGCCATCACCAACAGCATCATCGTCACTATCGACATCTTCATCATCGACATCATTATCCGCTATGATCATCACTACGGCCGTTGAACATCCCAGGCTCTGTGAGCGTCTGGCCGTCCACAGACTTCGGGGGCGGTGCGGAGGGCGATCGCGAGCGTTTGACCATGGCGAGGTGGCGGCAGCGGCGCCAAAAATGCGGGCCCTTGCCTAGCTCAAAAAGTCAAGGTGGGGAAATCGCGATAGGGTCTAGGGTTTGTGGTGGAGGGTCAGTTCTTAAGCAAGACAACGAACATCTGTTCAATCCATCCCGTGATACTGACAATTGGGAATATGAAATGCATGCACACTGCCCCAGCACCTCGGAAACCGATTCTGCCTTGCAGGACTGAAATATAGAATACTTACTAACCTAGTATGTAATCTGTAGCAGTGGCCGGTTGCACGTTCAACTGGATTCTCAGCAATCTCCAACTCCGTCTCTGACATCGGCATGTTTTGTGAATTCCCAGCCGCAAGCTCTAATGCCGCTTGCATGTATTTCATAATGCTGGATGTCCAACTGATCTTAACATGACACGATTTGACACGAATCAATCAACATCGCATCAGGAATGAGAAAACGCGTATGTTCGAATGAATGGGACCTTCGTCTGTGCTTGTGCACGGCGGTCGCAACGTGCAGTGTGGGTTTTTGCAGGCCTGCAAAACATCGAAACAAAAGCCCGGAGGTAGACAGGCTTCGCTCGCAGGCTAGTCGCGATCGCGCAGAAGTTGGTGTGACAGTGCGGCGCCGACGGCGCAGGCAAAGCTAGCTCGGCCCATGCAAGCCGCACGAGCTGCGCTGCCAGGAGTTGGGCTTAGGAGGCCTCCCCAGAAACAGAAAGACTTGTCCATTATTCAGGGTCTATACCCGTTTAGGGCTTCGGGTGAAAGACCCTTTAGACGGAATGGGCTTGAAAGTTCCGGCAGTTTACGCTTTGGGCTAGAGGCTCCAAAAGCGGCTTTTTGAGGGCCTAAAGAGCTTTCTAAGGTATGCCGTATGCCGATGTGGAGTGCGATCCTGTCGAGGATCAACCGGCAGCCTGATAACGGAGCTTAAGTAGGATCGTCGAGGTTAAAATCGGTTAAAAGGTGCATTTTACGCTATAGGCCTACACAGAGCATACTCAAATTCTGCACGCTTCTAGTTCCCAGATCCCGCTGAGGGAATTCGCAACTTTCTGGCCCCTAGCCTCCTTCCGCTCTTGCCGGGCGTGCGCAGCTTGCTTTGCTAATGCCGTGGCAGGCAACGAGTCTGAATTGCCTGGGTTGCTGTTCAGGGACCTCAAAACGATGTTTTCTTGCGACAACTTAATGGCTTAGAGTGGCTTAGAACGACAAACCAGCCATGCAAACCATAATCGAACTCCAAGTGCACACCTACGAACTCCACCTGTGTGGCCCATCACGCAGTGGGCAAAACATGAAGAGATGTTCTGGACAACAACCCAGGCACGTCGGACTCTGCATTGGCACTCAGCCTCCGCTTGGACAGCGCGCCGGACCCTCGTGGGGCCACCGTCTTGACTATGCATACCATCACATAGAAGAGAAATTAAAATTAGTTCAAGCTTCTGATGACGAAAGACCTGAAACTTCCTCTGCATTTGGCTCTGCATGAAGTTTTTCGACAAACGTCTGACTGTCTGTCTGTCTGTTTGTTACGCAGCCCTGACAAGCCCTGACCTCTCATCGCCGTAAACCGTGCCGTGAACCTGAAACCGACACGCTTGAACTAGCCAGAAAACCAAAGCCGAACTGATGCTCCAAAGCCCCAGGCCGACTTCACATTACAACTTGCTGCACTTCCCGAGACCTTAGCAAGTGCAGTTTGTCAGAACCTTACTAGAACGAAAAGTCTAGATACCAACGCCCCAGCACTGTTCAACATGGACACTGAGGACATGAACAAATCTAGTCCGTCCAACCCCAGCCCAACATAGACCCACCCCGTAAAAGACCAGAAAAACATAAAAAAACAAGATACATTCCCCAATAACAACCCAGCTTCTCAAACCCCGTAACACAGGTCCTGCTTCATCTCCATATTGTAAAACCAAGCCGATAAGCCTGAAAAGATAAAGCATAGACCTTAAAGACCTCTATAGCAATGCTTCAAAAGGCACCTAAACCCTAAAGTCCTGTTTAAAAGACCTGAAGACCCGTCAAAGGCGCGGCGCGGGATCCTCGGAGGGCAGAGGATGGATCGCTCACGAGCAGAGACCGTCGCAGGCAACGGAAGCAATTTCGCGACGCTGCCCAGTGGTTTTTTTGGGGCTAAGAGGGGTTTACCTGTAGGGTTTAGGATTCGGGCGTTGTAGGGTTTGGAGGCTTCTGGGTTTTGGGCTTATAGGGTATGTAGGGTTCAGGGTTTCGGTCTTGCAAAGGTTATCGGATTTACGGTTTCGGGGTCTTGTGTTTAAGATGTCTGAGAGTTATAGTCTTTACTGTAAGTCACCGGAGTCGTTCCACCCGAGCCAATTTGGCATCCTTTGCTCCAGGAATCTCTTGCAGTATTCGTTTGCCCGGGCGCCTCCCGTCACACCCCACCCGAAGGCTCTCGGTTCGTAGATTGTTTGCCGGCCACAGCTTGCTAGAAGATATCTTGCTTTCAGGGCCAGGGTGAGGAATCTCATGTCTCAAGTTTAAATCCCTGCACACCCATCAAACAAAATGACATGACATAAGCATAATTAAATGGTAATAGTCATGACAGAAACCACAACAACAGCCAACATATAATCACACAACCCTTTCAGACCATAAATAGAGCCCCTTTGAGCCAAATGCTGCAGCCAAGAGGACACCGTTTTCGCAAGTTGAAGCCACTGCCCCCCACGACTCGCCAGACTTCTCAAAGAGCCCAAGGCTGCTTCTGATAATTGCAAAAAAAGCCTCTGATATGATTAGAAGAGGGTTTCGCGGCCCATTATAGTTACTACACTTGTAGTAAGGAACCACCAAAATAGTATGTATATGTATATATATATATATAGGTAATTATTGAGGCCCTTACAGATCAGACTTGCTATATAGTGGGATTTCCCGGGGCCTGTGTCCCACAGAGCACCCTGGAGGAGGTTAGAAGAACCAGTATGCACTAGTGACTCCAGCGACGTGGCTTCGAGATTCTAACGATTCTGGCATGGTAAGGGGTGGATCCAGGACTCCTCTTAAAGCTGGCTTTCGTTGGGAAAGTTCTGAAATCTAGGAATCGGTGGGAAGCTTCCAACCGTTTTCCTCAGATGAAGGAGACGGGACGACATCTTGCAATTTCGGGCTTCGGGTTTCAGGGTTCATAGGGTTGAGGGTCCCTTTGCATCACCCAGACGTGATTATCGACTTCTTGGAGCAGATCCGAAAGCCATGGTTACATAAGCCTTAGGAGCAAAGGCTGAAACCCTGAAGGTCTGGACCCGACATCTACTTGACTACGGGAACAAATGTTGTCCTTAAACACCCGTGTAGCTACGTTCGGCAGGCTGATGGCTTGCGGCCTTTCCGGAGTCGGCAGAACTTCGCGGCCTGGATTTACGGGAAAGGGTTCAGGCATGATGGTGGTCGAAGGCTGAGGCTTTAACATGTTGGGTCTTAGCATGTTGTGGTTTAGGCTTGAGAAGTTTGGGGTATGAACATCGGGAGGTGTTGATTCGGAGCTCAAGATGCCCGGCCTGAATCATGAGAACGGATCTGGAGGTCTGAGGTACATAATGATGTGCGGAGGTGCGACTGCTTTGGCTGCAACGCTCGGGATCTGCAGTTTTAACCCAGGTGGTTACGGGCTCATGTTTGCATGTTGTAGTGACTGCGATGATCTTTACAAGAGCCGGAAGAGTCTTGACCCAGGTTTACAAGCCGCAGACCTCAAGTACGGTGTGGACTGGCCTGAGCATCTTGCTTCAATTACCACTGCCGTGAACTGTCCGCTCGTCTCAAGGCCGAACAAAAGCAGGAAGAAATCAAACTTGTCGGTCGGGCTGGTCGGGAACTGCGGAGAAGAGGGGTGTGATAGTTGAGTCGTTTCGTGAGGGAGAATGCAGGCATATGCCGCTCGGGCCACGGTACAGGGGCTTTCGTTGGGTGCTGAGCCGGTTCTACGCTGGAGTTCGCCATGTAGCCTTGTGTGACGGCCGTATCAAACTCGTATATGTACCTCTCATCTACCCATCACTGTAAACTCGGACCTTCTCCAATGCGGCGGCGCTCGGCTGCAGCAAACGCTGAGTCGAAGAAGTCGGCGACAAGCTTCCTCGGGTTCACACTTGCAGAGTGGATTCACGTGGTCTGGACTTCAGAGACCTTACACCAGGGAATTGCCTATGCGCAGAGGAACTCCAAGGAACTCCAATTCGACTTTGTAAGATTGGGAAGCTCTTGCACAATCGTCACCTCCACATGCACTGGTCCCTCCAAGATCAGAAGCTTAGACTTAGACCTTTGCCGAACTCGATGACACAAAATGTCCCCATCTACCGTCGCAGGCCAACGGGACAAGAGTCAAATATCTGGCCCGATCCTTGAAGAAACAGCCAACGTGATGGCAGTGCTGGACCACGACAAGCTCCTGCTGAACATTCATACACACATGTGTGCGCACAAGTACACATACAAAAATACAACTATGACGGTTGCTTGTAGACGTACGCGATGAGGCATGATGCATGCATGCATGCACACAACTGTCATATGTTCGGTATCTGTCTATAGACTTGTAGAGTACGTTTTTTTTTACCTTTGTTGGACTAGAACAGACCCTAAACCTGAACCGTGACTCTGCAGCTTGGCCGGAAAAGCACTAGCCTTGGGCGCCGAGGCCGCCGAGTGGATGGCGTGGGCTTGGGAAACGGTCACCACCTCCCAGGGTTTAGGGTTTCGGTTTTATGGTTCAAGATTTGGTCTTCAAAGTTTAGGGTTTATGGTTTAGGTTTAGTCTTTAAGGTTTAGGGTTTACAAACGAGGAAACGGGAGGTCCTACACCCTGAACCACAAGCCTTATGAGCAACCTGTCACGGACTCTTATCCTGTTTGCAGGGGCCGACGGATGGTTGCAGATACAACAGGAATAATTCACGTCGAGGCTGGACAGGTTCAGCGGGCTATGGCTCGTGCAGGCCATATATACATGTATATCTATATTATACATGTTTTTCTAGAGCGGCAGTCAGTCCACTTGTGGCACAGCTTCTGCTGACACTCCACAATCGATTGTAACGACACTGAAGACACTTTGCTCACCACCGGGAAACCAGCAAGACAGAGAGCCAGCCAGTGGGCTCAAGCTGTAACCATCGCAAGACATTCGGAAATTCGAGTAATGAGAAATATAGTGATGTACCGCATCCGTCAGGGTCAGCAAGCAGGTACTATTCGCAAGAATACACGTAGAATGCTGACAAATGTCATGACATGAGCATCAAGCGACGAAGGTGTAGATCGTAAACTGGAGTTGTGTCTTTTTCGTTGATTCACCAACTTCATGCAGCGCCAGTGCGCACCTCGTCATTGTCGGCATGGATCAGAAGCAGCGGCACCTGCCCTGCACGAGGACCTCGGCGACCACTCCGTCTGCAGTCACCCGGTCGCTTCGGCCATCCGTGAACATCCGGTTCTCAACACCGACAGCCCAACCACCCACAGCCCCAAGCTCCAAAAGCCATGAAACTCTCCGAAGCTCTCAAGAGCAAACGATCTAACTACCTGAAGTCCCTAAACCCTAAACCCTAACAGAAGCCCTGACATCCTCCAGGCAGACCATGGCGCCGTGCTCGACTGCATCCACCGGTGAGACAGACTTGAAGGAGTATCCATGCAGAAGTGGGTTCAGGCGGCTAGCCTCCCAAGCTGGGAATAAGGTTTAGGCTTGGTGTTTGGGGCTTCTTCCTTCTAAGATCGTGATCACGAGTCACGAGTCCTAGTTTAATGCTTGGTTGTTGGCCTGGTGGTGGCGTAGTTGCCACTGGCTAGTCGATCCCTCTTTGCTTGCTTCGCCGTGGAGCTTCTCAGGACAAGGGTTTGGTATTTTACAACATCAATGACCAACTTACTTCTCGGTTGCATCTCCGCAGCTCGTAGGCGCATGGTCCCATAACTCGAACTTTCAAGGGCTTAGGCTTCGGCGATTCTCTATGAGCGCGCAGGGCGAAATGGATTTGGGCTTGGCACACGTTTGGAGAAGGTGGCCCCATCCCGGACCAGAGTCGCATGTCTCTTGCCCCTCATGATCGCAACAACCCAAAGCCCACCCACACCCCGCACGCAAAGAGGTGAGGCTCTCAAAAGATGGGGCTTGTTTGGATCCCAGTGTAAAAAGGGTGGAACAAAACCCCTGCCTGCCCCCTTTCCCCTAGCCCGCCCGACCAGGTCCACGGTGAAGGCTGCCAGAGGCTGTGGAAACCTTGGTCCGATTCTGAACTTAAGTCCTAACTTGTGCAAAACCCATTTCGAGTCGCGTGGCTCCCTGTAGACTGAACTCGAAACCCATATGAGCCACCTCGCCCAAATTCGCAACATGCCCAAACCCGGCAACCTCTTCGTGCCTTAGCGCATTCAAAGCTGCACCCCAAAGACACGAAACAGCAAAAACAGCCAACTCCCGTTAGACGACGACATGATCCCGCCCTATAATCATCCCAAATACCTCAAATCCTGTACATCTTCTTGTAGCACCCTATAATCATCCCAAGTACCTCAACCCCTACCTATTTTCTTGTATACCTCATGCGGTAGTCCCCTAGGCCCTATAGTAGAGCAACCCAGGATCCGAAGCGTCGCGCAGACGCGGGATTCGAGCCTCGGGGATCGATTTGGAGATCCGAGCACTTTTGTTGTGACAGATCTGGTTTAGTGTTTACGATTTAAGGGTTAGGGCCTGCATCTTGAGCCACGCTCCCTACCGGAACCGTCTCGAAAGTAACATTCGGGCATGGTTTGCCGGAACCATGGCACGAACTCGACACCCTCGCGCCTTCCCCTTCAGTACATCCCACATCACACCAGCTAAAACGTGGGGGCCGAGGATTGTTCAACTCTCCACCTGCTCGATCGACTGTGGCCGAGTTCTTCTTGTTGTGCTTCTCCCTCTACACTATGGCGTCAAGTTGTGCTTGGACCGGCACTTCGGGTGTAGAAAGTCGCAGGGTTATGACGACGGTCACCTACATTTCAATGTTTCTGACGTGTTGGACGGCCAGCACATGGCGGGGGCATGGAGCAGGTTATTGACATCACACATCGCACAGATAAAAAGAAGGGCTCGGGTAGAGCTGGGGCTGGGGCTACGAGTTGCTTTTAAAGTTTAGGTTCCAAGCTGAGTCGGTAGGTCTGATGTTTCTGCTGAGGAGCACATCAGACAGCCGCGCAAATGCGCAATCCGTGGCAACACCGACGGCCCCTTCCAGGACTTAGGCGGATATTGGCGCAGCTACTGTAGCATCCCTTTCTATAAACATTATATTTGCGAGCGTCCACGGTGTCATTATTGCTCCCGGCGATACCATCTTCGGGCTAGCTTTGTGCCATGCAGCGCTCTTGCATGGTCTTGCATTGCGGCTGCTTAACCACTAACTGCGAGAATATGACCGCAACTGTAGTAACGGCAACAACCACAAACACTAACAAGCAACAACTAAGAACGAAGACCAGGAAAAAGCTCAGGCTTCGTGCGAACCTGGCATGCCGAAGAAGGACATGATTGCTACGAAGATGATGATAATGATGATGATGGTGGCGTTGGTGGTGGTGGTTGTAGTGGTGGTGGTGGCGGTATCATCATCGCTATGAACAGGAAAATCACTCAATTCAAATCTCACCCTGGGCACAGTCATCGCCACAATGATCGTCATCACGCCAATCATCATCCACAGCCACTGGTGCAGATGTCGTCATTGCTCGTACTACAGGTAACTTAGCACTCCTCGGGCTTGCTATGGAGATGGTGGCCATGAGAGCTAGCCCGCCCAGCGCTGTGCCTACATCCTCACCGTGGCCGATGATCAGCGCCACAGCACCACCCATGGAGGCGCCGAGCAACCCGATCTGAAGGGCAACAGGCTTGCGCGAGGTTGACCGTGTGTTGCAAGGGAGGCTAAACTCCCACACCCAGAGCTTCAAAGCCTAATCCACATCCTAGAATCCTAAAGCCCAAGTCCCGACATCCAGGCAAGAATGGATCCTGAATCCCCCATGCACGCTAAAGGACCAACAGCAGCCGCCTCTTTCCGGCCCTCTGCCGCACCTCAGCATCTTTGGGGCCATGGCGCCGAGCAGCTGCGACGGCCGCCTGCAGATCATCGGCTTTTAGGGTTTAGGGTTTGGGGTTTTGGTAGGGTTTAGAGTTTGGGGTTTAGGGTACTTGTCGAATTCGAGATTTCGTAGCCGTCAGATTTTCCAAAGTTTCCTGTGCGTGTGTGCATATATGCATACACATACATGCGATGTCTTGTCAGCTAAGTGAAGTCGTCGCAACCGTAATGCGTATCATGTAATGGGAAATCTAATGGTAAATGTATTTGTGCATACAAACCTAGATGCTCAACAACTGCGAAACGAAAAAGGGGCAAAAGTCTTGAATGTATTCCTGTATGTATGCATACATGTATGCATGCATGTAATGATGTAGGACACGATTAGATCGCATGCGCTTGTACTTGATCGGCCATCAGCTGTTCTACTCAAGCCCTTGACATGCTGTGGTGGCAGCCACTTACGCTTAAGGAAGAAAAACATGTACAGTAGACGATATGCTCGGACTCGTTGCTGTCATGGTTCTCCGATGCCTCTCCTACCTTTACTTCCTTTTCGGGTGAGGGTGATGCTGCGTAGGGGTGGGTGTGCTGTTTAGGCATTGGCTTGGAGTTGTGGTGATAGACCCTTCCATACCCATACGTTCTGATTCGAAGATTATGCTCTTTTGCTTTGCCTCCAAGCCACACTTCCAACTTCGACTCCCCATCCAACCCCCCACAACTGGATAATTAGATGCAATATTCTGACGAGAACGACTCCGAAACGAAGAATTTTAAGTTTCGAAACACCCCATTTGCTTGTTGATTGCGGGCACATGTCATCGGCCTTGGCATCGCGCTGCTCCAGATAACCCACCGATTGGCCCGTCTGCGCACGAGGGTGCGTTCACTCACGCGTGGCGTGCCAGTTCTGTGGTTGAGCGCTTTGGATGGTTGTTTAAGGTCACTGTCTGAGGCTAAAGTCTAAGGGTTCGGAGAGGAGCAATCAGGCTTAATGACAACTCGAAAACTACTGCAAAGACCATATGAGTTGAAACAGTACAAGGCTCGACGAGTATCCGCTGGGCACCTTTGCATCGGCGAAGCTGCGGAAGTCAAACATGAAGATGGAGTAGCCTCAGCAAGCATGCTGCTGCTGAGCCGTTTAGGCTTTGGCTTTGGGAATTCAAGCTTCCTTACTCCACCAGCTGTTAACAAGTGTCTCTTATCCCGTGCAGAAACCAATCCAAGGCATTCGCACAAGGATGGCGCAAACAGAAACTCTTCACAATGGCTTGGCTTGAAGCTGCCCGTCATAGTTGCATTCGACCTGCATACACATTCATTGCAAAGATCAGAACACAGTATAAGCATGGAGCGTGCTGCAGCTCGTTGTCATTCATGGGATCTTTCATATCGGCTGAACTCTAAACCCCAACACTGAAAAACCTCGAGTTTCTTCAAACAAGCAGCTGCACGATTCAAATTACGCGAACAACAAACTCACAACCCCAGACATGTTTCCGTCTTTCCCACACTTTCTTCAATACCAACACATCACAATGTCCCAAATCATGAGCCTTAAAGCACCTAAAATCGTAGCAACAAGCCCTATAAAAAACCATGCCAAGTCGAGCCCGGCAGCGTCGATCCCAGAGCCCCCTCGCCACACCCAGCAGGTTGGACTTACCTGAAACTTCGGATCTCGAGCTTCGGAGGGGGCTGCGTAGTGATGAAGAAAGGCTTTGGACTTGGACCTTCAGGTTTCCAGTGGCACAGCTTCGGATGTTTGTTTTGAGGGGCGCTTAACCTGGTGCAGGCTGGCATGGATCGATGCATGGATGTGTGGACGTCTTGGATACGTGTCTGTATGTACACATGCTGTCTTCCCGAGAAGTCAGTCACACATTTGGAGTATGTAGGAGCTTGCGGTTTTGCAGCTCTGCTTCCGTCGCTGCCTGTTCACTTGCATGCACTCTGTGGACATGATTCGTCTACACGACTACAATTGCCGGCAAACCCAACACCACCAACAACAACAACAACAGCAACAGCAACAGCAACAGCAACAGCCCCAGCAGCAGCGGCAACAACAACAACAACAGCAGCAAACACGAATACAACGTAACATCATCCACTTCATCAATTTTAGACCAGCAAGGCCACGACCTTGTCCTGCTGCCACGGGGCTGTTGTTGTAAGGGTGGCAGAAGACCAGAATTCGCCGGCTAGGTCTTCCAGCGCTGCTCTGGGGAATGAACCAGCCCGTCAGGGAGATGCCGTCCTCTTCGGAATCATTCCAGTAACCATCATCTCGAAGTCGTGATGAATATATAGAAGAGAAGTAGTAGTACAAGTCCTGGTGATACAGCTTTGATTATACATTACAGTCAGATATCAAGCCAGATGAACAAACAAAACTAGAGAATGCAAACAAAGCCTGCGCTCAGATAGTTCAAGGACTTTAGAGTCAGGCAAGTCTTTCGGTGTGGTTTGGAGTTAAAGGTGCTCGGGTCTATAAGGTTCTGAGCCAGGAATGTAAGATTTAGTTCATGGCCCCTTCATCTCGGAGTTGTGCCTTTGAGGACAGGCGTGCATGACCCGACCGGCGGAGGAAAAGAACCTCAGAACCAAACCGACACTGACAGCCCCATGACCATGACACGAGTCACAAGCGAAGAGATGCCGCGTCGGATGGGAGTAGGTCCGAAAGTCGCAGACAAACTACGGAATCAAGGCGACGCGGCAAGCGCCGTCGACCGGAGATTCGGGGCTTCGGGCAGGCATGTGCTCTTGCGCTCTCCCTGTGCGCCGCGCCTCGGTGAAGAACTGCACCTGCGACAGAGAGATGGGGACCATGTCGAGCCCCCGGAGCCCCTGAACTTTTGAGCCCGAGCCCGACAGCCCTGATCCCTCCACCGCGAACCCTAAAACCCAAAACCCCAAAGCTGCTTCAAGAGCCTGCTCCTGCGACAGGGCCCCTGGATATCTCCAACCCTGCCTCCTCGTAAGGCATATTCAAATCTTCCGGGGTCAGGACGAACTCGTCCGTGTATCCTCCCAGAAGACTCTTCGGAAAGGCGAGTAATGACATCAGTCTGATGTAGGTGCCTTATAGTAATTAGAATAGGCTTTTGGGGCATCTTACACTATACCCAAACTAACTTATACTAAGGAACCGTCAAACTAGTATAGGTCAGTCAGTAAGGCCCCTGTAGTGAGCACACACTTCTTCACGCTTAAGGCGATGACTAGCAAGGCGTGCACCAGGCTTGAAAAACACAGCTGCCAACTTCGCTGCTGAATTTGAGAGGAAGTGCAGGCTCCCGAGATCAAGCTAATGGTAGATGCTGCACAACGATGCAACGCCAGTGTTGTAGGACTCAATTCCCCGGAATTGTCAAATCACTTATCATGTGCATGTCCAGAGGAACGGGTCCTTCTGCGAACCCACGCGAACCCTTTAAAACGCCACTGCAGCGTGGATCCTGGACCCCTAAACATGGCCCGGCCTCTGCGCCGGCTGCCGTGAACTGCCGAGACCACATACCTTGCGCTTGAGCTAAACGTTTTTGTTGCGACTTAGCCTTAGGAATGTCAGCACCCAATCACGTCGCAGCACGATCTGGCAAACAAGACCCGTGATGCAGCAACCTAACATAATTGCACTCTAACTACACCCCTAGAGGACCCTAAATGCTCCGAAACACCTAAACCTTGAATGCCACTAAGACCAAGTTCAAGGCTTTGAAAATTGGCGGCCCGAGGTACCCGGCCACCCCCAGAATGCCAATTCCGGCACCCACAGCCGCGCCAGCAGCCTGAAACAGCTCGCGATGATTAGAAGCATCGAAGTCAAGCCTTCAGGGCACGACAGAGAACATCTAGGAACATCAACAGCCCCTCTCCAGCACGTGCAGCCCAAGCCATGCAGACAATCGAACGGTTACGGGCAAGTGCCGCGTAGAATCATGATCGAGAGTCTCACCTGTGCGGTGGTCTAAACCCTTTGGTCATGCTGTTCTAAAATGTGCAGCTGGCGCCAAATCTGTCGCATTGCTGCCGCGCGCTGCAGAGGAGCTGACGCGCAGACATTTTCAGCTATGTTGACTGACGCGCACTGACGCGTTGCAGTTTTCGGAGTTTGAAACCAACTCTACTGACGCACACACAGGAAAACACTCCAAAACGGACTGTGTCACCCAGATTCTAGTATACGACGTTATGGATTCGAAAAGAAGACAAGCTCAACAGACCATGCTGCAGCACACCGGTACTATCACCGCGTAACGGATGTTAAAGCCCGAGACAGAACCAGACTCCCGGAATTCCCAGAACACGTCCTTCTTTACCACTGCTGTTTCGGGGTTGTATGGGACGGCAAGAAAAAGCTTCGCCGGAAACACGGTTTTCTTTCCTTACACCATGCTGCTGCCGCAAGCTCGATAAACCACCAACAACAGAGACAATACACTGCATGTCCAAATTCTCAGAAAAAGACTCCACGGAAGCTTTCACTTCGGGTTGTTCACGCGCCATGCTCCCCAGAATATGCTTCATCATATTCTTGAAGTCCGACTCATCGTGAATGTGCGGTAGCAAAGTTTTCAAAACGGAACTAACAATACTGGACTTGTACTGCTTGGTGAGGTCGTTCCAGCGTATGCCTTTGGCAGCCATTACGCTTCAACCCCACTAGGATGTTTGAGCAGCTCGCTTCGGGAAGAGCGGGGCTGAGGGAAGGAAGGGGAATGGGTGGCCAAACCGACCCTTCACTGACGCGCCACTGTCGCGAAGCTGTCGCGCAGCTAGCGCGCACTACTGCATGTAAAACAAAATTTTCGGATCTACTTGTTCTTGCTTGCTATGTCGGTGTGTTCCTTTCTTGCAGAAGCAGCAGCAGTCGTAGTATACGGACATGATCCCCCAACAAGCAAAGCTTGCAGACTGAGAAGTCTCGGACATAGTGTGGACAAAGATCCCCCAATAAGCAAAGCTTGCAGACTGCGAAGTCTCGGACATGGTCTGGACAAACATCCCCCAATAAGCAAAGCTTACAGACTGCGATGTAAGCTGTGTAGTCCTTTAAGTTTCCGATCTTGTCTGTGTGTTCATGTAACTCATGTAGATACAGTATCTTGCAAGTTTCGCTTATGAACGCGAGGGAAAGTTGAGAGATACGTGAATGAAACCTCGCGTCATGTCGCCTGTGAAAGCGCATGAGTCCTGGGGAGAAACCTCGTGGCCTCACGAGTTCCGCAACAGTGTGTATCGCAGCAATACGACGTAGTAAGGCACACTCATAGACCCATAGACATAAACATTAAGATTTCTATATTATACAAAATAAGAAGCTTGTCGTAGAATATGTGCCTCATCCAATCACCCAGAGCTTCCACGACTCCTGAGCTGCGCCTAACGAGCACGACATGGCAGAAGTTAACACTCGTTTCTAGGCCACTGACGCGTCAGCTAGCGCATGAGCAAAGTTATAGTTTCACTGACGCGCACTGATGCTCACCGAGTCCCAGCTGACGCGGACCAGACAAATCTTAACGTTTATATAAACTCCCACAGCCGGAGTTTAGAACGCCGCTCACCTGTGACCACAAGTGCTACTGACTGCTACTGCCAATATCAGGCATGTCTTGCATCTAGGGGGGTCAGGTCAATTTTTGATCATGTTTGCAGCTTAGCAGCACCCCGAGCTGCGCAGGGCGGCACCGCCTTCCTCGATTCTGTTGGGTTCAGAGCCTCGTTGTTATGTTCTTGCTGCAACTGATGGTCATTATTCCGAGTAGCAAAGGTGTTTGTTGCACTGCTCATCATTGTCATCGGCATCCTCGCCATCATCATAGTCGGGAGCTGCAAGCACGAGTAAATGCCGTACTCGAATTCTCGCTGTTTCACAACACGCTTCGCCTATCGCGAAGTAGGTACTTAAGGGCCTTCATGTACTTGGTGAAAACTGGGATCCTGAACGAGACAGACCCCGTTATGGCCGGAACTTTGTCGACAAGTACATACCAAATGAAGAGACAAGGGATCCACACTCATTCTGAGTGTGTTCGGCATCTACACATACCAGTGTAACACCCTACAGATTCCTGAGAGGCAACCTGTTGAACCTCTCAACTGCAACCAAGCATCCCAAACCCGCGACGTCCATATCTTGGAAATGCTGACATCCAAACCCACTCAAAAACCCTAAACTGTCCTTAAATTTGAAGCCCCGGACCCCAAAGCGAAAGCGGCGAAACCAACCCTGAACCCAACGACCGCGAAGCCCCCGAACCCCACGTTAGACCTAAACGCAAAACCCTAACGAGGCCTAGAGAGCCCCAAGCACTAAACCTTTAAACCCCTAAACCCCGAAACCCCAAACAAAAACCGGACCTGCATTGCGACAGCCATCCTCCGGCCCGCTGCTTCAGAGGCCCCAAACGAGCGCTCCACATGCCGAGCTCGGGACTTGTTTGGGGTTTACGAGTTTCGGGTTTAGAGGTTTGGGGGTTTTAGGGCTTCCAGGGTGTAAGGGTTTAGGTTTTGGTGTTTAGAGGTTTCTGGGTTTGCGCGGTTTAGGGCTGCGGCGGGCTTTTTGGAACAGCACAGGGGTCCGTCGTGGCGTTCGGGGCTGTGCCTCCAGGACAACAGGGTCTTGGGCTTTCGGGTTAAGCGAGGTGCCCCCCTCTGCTTCCTTCTAGGTACACTGGTTACGCTGGTTACTTGCTGTTATCTAGGCAGTCAAGCTAACTGCTTTAAAGAAGAAGGCACGGGTTGGGTGGCCCTTGAGGCACTAGCGCAAGAAGAGATATGCTTAAGACAGGTCTTGCAGGAGTTGCTGGATCTTGAGCTGAATCAGCTATCACACCGAGGTGTCTTCATGACAGGACAGCTTTCGTGATCCCTGCAGAGCTCAAGCCCTACCTGCACCTTGAAACAAAAAACCTTTTCTGGTTACCTTCTTTTCTCATTGTAGGATCCTAGCCATACAATGAGTCTGCCTCCCGAAGGTGCTGTTTTCGCTGAGGTCAGGCGATGGCCTGAGTCGCTCTCCCATAACCCGAAACCCCAAGACCCTGTTGCCCTGGAGGCAAAGCCCCGAACTCCAAGACGGACCCCTGTGCTGTTCCAAATAGCCCCAGCAGCCCTAAACCGCATAAACTCTGAAACCTCCAAACCCTAAACCCTCAACCCATAGAGCCCGAAAGCCCTAAACCCGAAACAAATCCAAAGCCTCGGCTTTTTTAACCCACGAAGCGCGGTCATTGGCCTACCCTGGGCCACAAGGCGTGCCGGCAAAAGAAAGCAGGGTTTAGAGGGCATAGAAGGGTCATTGATAACGCTTTGCCAGGGCTTCACACTGGTGTTGTAGGGTTGCATACGGAGTTCTTACCGGGTGTTTTCGAGTTGCGTCAGAGTACTATCTGGTGCAGAAGGACACTGGGTCGTGTGCTACGTTGTTTAGAGTTCGGGGTTTCGTGCGGTTCAGGCCGTGCGGATGCTAAGGGACTTCTGCTTGTTGTTTTTGACAATGGCTTTTGTGTTTGGGGGTATGTAAGTAAGACCCCAGCCGGAGCCCCAAATCCAAAAACGCAGAAAACCCTAAGCCGTGAAACAAATTGCTGAAGGGGGGGAGGGCTTTTTCGAAGATCAGCGTTGCAAAGGCAACATCTGTGCAACCCCATAAAGTGGCTAGTAGGAGTACTTACTGGTTCGGGACTCTGGCGCTCTCCCCAGTCAGCAGTGCTTATTGGAAGTTTCAACAAATGCGGGAGCCAATACAGACCACAAGAAATCTTAGGGTCCCGACAAAACAGGCGTCAAACTTTCAAGCAGATAACTTCATACTGCCCTAAACAAACCCTGAGCAAAGTACCGCCAGCGCTTAGCTTTCTCATCATGGCTGCATGGCTGTAACCGCTGTCGCCTTTGATAGTAAGGTTTGTGGCTCAAGCGCATAGCCTTCCGGGCTTAAGGGATCTCGTCGTTGACTTCGTAGACGCATGTTCGGATGGCCCTTGGAAGTCTGATTGGAGTCTCACACGTATTACCAGCTCGAACGATCTGCATGTCATGGGCCCAAATCACTACAGGTGTCCCATGCCTGGACAACTTTGATTACTTCAACATAAGCAACCGTCGTGCCAGAGTAATTAATCACGCAGGAAGATTATGCAGAACCAGCATCTAAGCTGCTGTTGATTCGGTGCCGTGCAATCTTTCTTCACATCATCTTTTAATGACGTCGATGCCCGAGAGTTGCGGCCCTGAAGCACTGTAGCCTAGAACGATTCAGCCGGCTTCCTCGTGGAACAGGCATGCATTAATTAAGCAAAGTCCTACAAATGGGACCCTTTCCGTCGATCAGCCTTCACAGGACGTGAGAAAGGCATGTTCTCCGGACCCTGAAGCCCTAAACTCTAAACCCTGAAGCCCTGAATCCAGCATCCGAACACGGCGTTGGTACTCAGTACTAGCACCAACAGTTTAGAGTTTCAAGTTCAGCTGAGCAAGAACTGCACTTATGTACGTGCACATGTGTGTTGCGTTTTCTTGCTTCCTGCTCGCTTGCTTGCTTGCTCGCCTGCTTGCTTGAGATTCGCTTTTTTGTTTGCTTGGCATATCTCCAGGTCTATGTGTGTAAATACACACACACATATACCTTTTTACGTGTTTCTTCAACGTGCTTAATTATAAGTCATATACGTATGTATCGGCAATTATGTATGTATCGGCTTAGGGCTTTTGCGCTGCTAGGTTTTGGAGGCTTAGGCTTGAGGATGGTTCAGGGCTTCTGTGCCGCCAGCCTGTGGATGTAAAGTTTGGGCAATCATATCTTGCTGGGAGAGTTTCCGCGGGCCTGTAGAAGAACCCGTCGCACCGCGAGCTAATATAGGGGCCTAAATAATTACCATACTATTTGGGTGGGTTCCTAATTTAATTATAGCTATGGTGTAATGGGCCCCCTAGCCCCAATTCAAATTATGAAGCTCCCTATATTAGGCGATGAAGACCAAGAAGGAAGGCCCAGGAAGCTGGCGCCTCTGAACAGAACTCTCAAAACGTGGAAGTCCGTACCCCAAAGCCCTAAACCCTAAAACACCGAAGCCAGGAGCTGCACGAGCCTTAAACCCTGAATCCTAATTGCCTGGAGCCCTAAAGCACATGGGCCCTCAGCCCTCACTCTCCTAATACCCTAAACCATACGAGTCCTCAACCCTGAAACTCTAAATCCTCATTCCCTACAGCCGGCAGCCCTAATTCCCTCAGACCCTAACCCTTACTTCCCTGAACCTTAAACGCCTAACCCCCTAAAGCCCTGAAAGCAAACGAGGGCTCATTCCCTAAACCCCAAACCCTAATTCCCTAAAGCCCTTAAGCCCTATACTACAATGTAGCTGAATATCCCAGAATTTACTGTAATATGCTATCATGCTTAGAGTGTGCTATAACCGACGATAATACAATATAAGATGAAGTCCGAAAACATACTAAGATGTACCTAAATTTGCTACGATGTACTGTAACTCCAGCACCGTTTGATCCCACATCGGCTGCTCGCACGAGCTCCACTTTGGAAGTTCGGGTCCCGAGGGCGTTGGCTTGGGGCTTTAAGGTTTAGGGCTCTGGGGCTTCAGGGTTTAAGGCTCTGAGCTTTGGGTTTTCGGTTTAGGGGCGTCGAATCCTTGGCTTGGTAGTCGCGAGGTTGTCCTGTGCTCCAAAAGAGAGATTCCTCTTTTGGGCCCTGCAGAGGGATCCCCCTTCTAAGAACCTCCATACACAGACCATAATTTCCCTTCAGGTGAACACAGTGAACATCACAGACATGTCGAGCCTCTGCGGGGACTTGCTTTATCTGCGAAACATGGAACCATAAGGACTCCAGCCATCACACTGGAGGCCACCAGAATGGCCAGGCCTCAGTCGCCGTCCGAAGGATAACTCAGAACAATTTAAGGAGTGCCCGGAGCTCCAGAAGACTCCTAACCTACCCATCGGCTCACATGTGGGAAACATTATCTCTGGGTTCTATGTATGATTATTTGTAGACTTAAAAAATCGATGACACAATCCCTCCGCCCAACAGGACCGGACTCTTCTTACACTCGTCGGAAACTAACTGAAGTGGAAACCGGAGTTGCTACCTGCTTTAAAACCTGTTTTCCTCAACATACAACATACATCCTAGGCCCCTAAAGCCACCCCTTCGAGTCTTGAGCAGGAGCAGGGCAGTGTAGGACTGCTCGGGCTCAATGAGGTTTAGGCTGCCAGGTGGGTACCAGGTGGGAAACAAGATTGTCGTTGATCAGCAGTCGCCAAAAGCTGGGAGTAGTGGTGAGGGCAGTAATAGTGGGATAGTAGAAACGGTAGAAGGAGTGGCCAAATGCTGGGAGTAGTCGTGAGGGCAGCAATAGTGGGATAGTAGGAGCACCACCGCTACCATTACAGCAGCAGTAGCAGTCGCGGTGGTATGTGGCAATGGCTGGGGCAGTGGCAGGTGGTACTAGGACTGGTAGTAGTAGTAGTAGTAGTAGTAGTAGTAGTAGTAGTAGTAGTAGTAGTAGTCGTAGTAGTCGTAGTAGTAGTAGTAGTAGTAGTCGTAGTAGTCGTAGTAGTCGCAGTAGTCGTAGTAGTCGTAGTAGTAGTAGTAGTAGTAGTAGTAGTTTTAGTAGTGGTAGTAGTAGTAGTAGTAGTAGTAGTAGTAGTAGTTTTAGTAGTAGTAGTAGTAATAGTAGTAGTAGTAGTAGTAGTAGTAGTAGTAGTAGTATAGTAGTGGCAGCAGTAGTAGTAGTAGTAGTAGCAGCAGTAGTAGCAGTAGCTGTAGCAGCAGTAGTAGCAGTGGTACTAGAAACAGTGGTGGTGGTAGTAGTAGTAGTAGCAGCAGGAGTTGTTGTTGTGGTTGCTGCTGCTGCGGTTGATGTTGCTGTTGCCGTTGCTGTTGCTGCTGCTGCTGCCGCTGCTGCCGCTGCTGCGGTTGATGATGCTGTTGCTGTCGCTGTGGCTGTTGTTGTTGCTGTTGCTGTTGCTGTTGCTGTTGCTGTTGCTGTTGCTGCTGCTGCTGCTGCTGCTGCTGGTGCTGTTGCTGTTGCTGTTGCTGTTGCTGTTGCTGTTGTTGCTGTTGCTGCTGTTGTTATCGTTGGTGTTGTTGCTGCTGTTGCTATTGCTATTGCTATTGCTATTGCTATTGCTATTGCTATTGCTATTGCTATTGCTATTGCTATTGCTATTGCTATTGCTATTGCTATTGCTATAAGCCTCTCGGCTCAGGAAAAGTCAGGCTAGTACAGTTGCCTTTTTCCTTTCTTGCCATGGCATTTGTCAGCGCCTGAGCAGTCCCGGTCCCAAGTCCGGGAGGGAGTATTAGATTTACAGCTCTCTAACATCTCCCAGAGGTGAGGGTTGTCGGTATTGCGAAGCCGACAGGAGCCGTACTCAACATGAGTGCTGCGAAACAGCCTAGTGGTTCGACCAAGCATCAGCCCGTTCCTAAAGGGAAGGGTAAACGCTCTTATCAAAGGGCAGCACGTAAAGCTCTGCTTGAAGGTAGTGCGGTCTACAAGGGAAGGACGATGTCGTCAACAGAGCTTGGAGTTGCTCCGGCACATGTAAAGCCCACCAATCCCGGCAGAAGGACTCGGCCTTCGAAATTTACAGAAGATAAGAATCTCAGCTATCTATCCTGGAACGCAGGATCTCTCACAACAGCAGTTTGGGAAGAGTTACTCTCCGTACTGCAAAGTGCCGCATTTCAGGATGTGAAGCTGGTAGCAATTCAGGAAACACACTGGAGGGGCTCTTGGCAATTCAGCAAGTCAGGCTGGCACGTGATCAGCTCTGGTTCCACAGGGGAGAAGGGAGCCGGGGTCCTCATAATGGTGCACTCCACGCTGTGCAAGTCACAGGATCTTCGCTACAACGAGGTTGTTCCAGGAAGAGTTCTCCAGGTCCGGGTGCCGAGCAACGGCATCTCACTGGACGTCTTCAGCTGCTATCAATACGTTTGGCGCTCTAAGGAGACAGTCGCTCAGAATAAGGAAACCCGGAAGCAGACCCTTCACGCCCTAAGTAAGTCCATCCGAGCTGTTCCCAATCGCAACACTCTCCTTGTGCTAGGAGATTTTAACTCCTCGCTCAAAACCGACAACAAACACGTAGGGCCATGCACGATCCAGGCTTGCAGACTCGGGCATCGCGGATCTAAGGATCTCCAGACCCTACTGTCGGAGCACCAGCTAGTCGCAACCAACACTTGGGGAGTGCATAGACCAGCCACCCACGAACAAGGCAACTCTGTTTCACAGATTGACTTCTCGTTTGTCAGGATCGCACAGTCCCAAGGCCCCGCCAGGTTTTGCCGGCCACTAAGGACCTTCCCAGTTGCATCCTGGAGGGATGGTAGTAGGCATTTCCCCCTTCTTGGTAAACTGAGGCACAGCAGGAGATACTCCGCCCAAGCCTCAAAACCCTATGACCAGCAGGCAATGGAGGACTGCTACAGACACCGTCCCCGAAAATACAGGCATTTGCCAGGGAGGTAGACTCCCTCCTTCAGGATCATCCCCAAACCTGGCAGAGTCTCCATCAAGCAATGAACTCAGCCCTCGCGACTCACTTTCCCAAGAGAAAGGAAGCAGCACAAAGATCAGATCTCAGCATCTGGGAAGAGCGCTCTGTGTTGCGCTCACTCCCACTAGCAGTCAAGGTCTTAGCAGAGTTCTTGCCCGAGCTGCAGGTCCGTATGGTGTTCCGATGCTGGTGCTCGTTCTCCCAGCAAAGTGCACAGGCGAGGGTAGCAAAGCGTCACAAGCAGGAGCGGCGGCGGCAGGAAATAGATGAACAACTCCAGCAGGCAGAGCTTAAGTCCAAGCAGGACGGGAGTCATTCCCTTTACAAGGTAATCAAGCGCTTCAGGTCGGGGAGGCCCCAGGAAAGAGTTCAGCTTCGTGACTCTGAGGGTCGCTTCCTTACTGCCAAGGAAGAAAGAAGACAATTAGAGGAATATTCCCTAGACCAGTTTCGAGCAGGGGATGACTTCCCGCTTTCAGGGATACAAGGCAGCCTGCACATCACTGAGCAAGAAGTGCAAGAACAGCTTGGCACAATAAAGCTGGGCAAGGCGGTTCCTAAAGAGAGTCCTCCCGTAGTAGCCTGGCGCTCCCTAGGTCCCCAAGCAATCCGGCTAATCTCGGACACCCTTAATAGGGAAGTCACTGCAGGAAGGCTCTCGGACAGTGTCACCTCGTCACAGATCTCCTGGCTCCCAAAGCCTCCCAAGAAGCCAGACAAACCAACCTCACTCCGTCCGATCGGGGTGATAGCACCTGAGGGTAAGGTCCTAGCCGGACTCGTGAGGAAGAGACTCAAGTCTACCCTCCAGCTAGCAATGACCGGCGTCTCTCAGTTCGGCTTTGTCCCAGGCAGGGGCACAGAGGAGGCTATCTGCAAGGCCCTCACACATGTGGACCAGGCCAGGTTCAGACAGGCCCTCACCACTAGGGCTGCAGGTAAGGGACAACAGGGGCTCAAGCTCAGAGGCAGTCTCACCATGAGCGTGGACATGAGCAAAGCTTTTGACACTGTAAACAGGCTGCGATTAAGAGAGGCCCTGGAAGCCGAACAAGCAGATCCTCTTCTGATAGAGGTGGTAGGCCATCTCCACATCAAAGCCTTGTACAAGATGACAGCCAGCGATCAGAGCTTTGAGATAGCCACACGCAGGGGAATCAAGCAGGGATGTAAGCTAGCACCCTCTTTATTCGCCTTTGCATCAGGGCTTCTCTTTAGGAAGCTCTCTGGGAAAATCAGCCCAGCAGAACTAGTGAAGCTCCTCACAATGTACGCTGACGATAGCTTGATCCAGTCGCATTTCGACTCTGAGGCCGGCCTCATGACAGCACTAGGGTACTGCGACCTGCTTCTGGATCAGCTGGTAGAGCTTGGGTTCAAGGTCAATCCGTCCAAGTCAGCAATTCTGCTACAGCTGCAAGGGGGCTCAGCCTCGACCATTAGGAAGAAACTCTTTCGCCAGGTCGAGGGAGAGAAGTATGTTGAACTCCCCTCGGGCAGGCTGATATCGCTGCGCTATCAGGTTCCATACTTGGGGGTCATTCTTTCTTATCACGACTATGAAATGAAGACTCTCAAACATCGGCTGTCATCCAGTAAGCTTGCAATGTCAGAAGTAGCCCATGCAGTTCGGAACCACCGAGTCTTATCAGACAGACGTCGTCTGTCGATTTGGACAATAACTGCTTGGGCCTCTGCTCTGTATGCACTCCACGTGGTGGGGATGACACAGCAGGGATTGCAAAAGCTCCATTCACACATGATGTACCAACTCAGATTTGTCCTGCGGAGTTACTCCCAGGAAACGAAGGAATCAAACCAGGAGTTACTCCGGAGATTACGGATTCCTCACGTGAAGGAGCAGCTGCAAAAGAGAATGACCCAGTTTATAAAGAGACAGCAACACTCCGATCCCCAGCTTCTCCCACACTATAAGTTGCGTGCTGAGGCAGTTAGCCAGGCATTGGAAGGCCTCTCCACGGACTTCTCCTCGCACCATGTGGAGGATAGGCTTCTGACCTGCGGTGAATGTGGAGCATGTCTCTCTGGCACCGGAGCACTCCGTCGCCACCTGCAGAAGGCTCACCCAGATTCTCAGCAGTGCCTGAAAGGACCCAAATTTGATCCTATTTTGCATTCAATGCCAGGGTCAGCAACTTGCATCGCGTGTCGAGCAACATTCCGAACAGTGTTTTATCTGCGCAAACATGTCGAAGCATCTACCTGCCCTAGGGTAGAGTTTTTGCTTAGACAGCAGGAAGAGCTACCCTTAGAAGCACAGAACCGGATCTCACTCGTAGAAAGTCTACAGTCTGATGCCCAGGACAATCCAGAAGGCGCCGCTCGAAATCCGGCGTTCCATGATTACCTGATGGAACACTGCGCACTCTGTGGTCAGGTCCTCGTAGGCCAGAAAGGAGCCAAACAGCATTTAAACAAGCAGCATCCTGAGGTGATGGCCAAGCTGGAGAAAACTCTCCAACCAAGACTCAATCAATTCAAGGTCTTCTTCCACAAAGGAGATAGCTGTCGATACTGCAAACTTCGTGTGGATGCCCCGGGTAGACATGCTCAGCAGTGCGTTCCATTACTGCAGGTGCACGTGCTGCAGGAGGTAGCGCGCCAGCAGCTCAGCAAGCAGCCCCGCGAATATACTCGAGCAAAGTCCACGGCATCGGCGAAGACAGTCACAAAGAAGCCTTCAGATTCAACGCCAGGAATTCCTCACCCCGTGTTTAGACTGGAAGGCTTTCTCCTGCTAGCCAATACTCGCAACCACTGCTATGCCAACTCAGGTCTGCAGTGTCTCCACTGGCTATCAGATCCTTCAGAGGCGACTTTTCAAGAGGCATCCCGGATCAGTCAGCTTGCGAGAATAACCCCTGAACACAGAGTCTTCTCGGAGCTCACCATGGGCTGGCTCTTTGACGGAGGCCAGCACGACTCTGCTGAGTTCCTGCAGCAAGTGTTTCGGAATCTCTCTGCATCAAGATTTGGACAATGGGAAACTAGAGCCTCAGTACCGGAAGGCGTGATAGTGGACGAAGAAGGGGGCTCTCCCATTCATCTTGCCACGGCGATCAAGACCAACCTACAGGACATGCTAGTGGCATGGTCGTCTCAGGAGCGCTCATGTGCTCTCATAGAAGCTGCACAGCAGGTGTGCTTAGCCTTGCCGAGATTCGCAGGTGAAGCTAAGGATCACACTCGCATCACAATCCCACAGCAAGTCCAGATCCCTGTCTTCCTGGACCACACATCCCGAGTTTCGTTCTGTACCTACACAGTAGAGGCAGTGATCATTCACCTAGGAATGGAGTCCACTAGTGGCCATTACCGTGCAGCTGTACGCACAGCAGATGCCTGGTATGTTGGTGATGACTCCCACCCCCCTAGTCCCTGTACCCTCGAAGATCCCCTGCTTCAAGAAAATAGCTACGTCATCTTCCTAGCTCGCAGCGCCGTCTCTCACGAGCCCCAGGACGTAGCCAATCTTTCGAGTAATGTCTCTGCAAGAGCTCTTCCAGCGAGCATCGATGGATGAGAGCTCTGCCCCTAAACGGGGAGACGCAGGTCCTTCAGGTGGAGATTCTCCCCTGAAGCGACAGCGTGGTGGAGGTACTCCCCAGCAACGAGACAGAGGACAACAGCGAGGGGGCAAAAGCAGTCGGGCACCATGAGGCACAGGTAAGGCATCTGGAGTGCCAGTAAAAGGTGGAATCCCAGGAGGAGTCCCTCCCCTGGGACCCCCACCAAAGGCTGTGACCTCCACGATTTCCCATCCGGGAACTGGAGAACTTCATGTCACGAGCACTGGCTTGGCAGGAGTTACTCCGCCATCAGCGAACACCAACAACGAGTTGGAGATGGCGCCTGGCATGCCTCTACTGCATCATTGCCTCACCGCCTCTTTTTCAACATAGAGCTTGTGGTTCCCACTGAGCCTTCACAGCGAAGCTAGAGTACTCTTTCGAGACAGCAGCTGAGTGCAAAATGATCTGCTGCCAATCAGCCAGTGATACATTGCAACCAAGCCGGTTAGCTTTCAAGCTAGTGCCGAAATCATAACGCCACATAAGACTCTGAAGACACATTCGCTTCCCACTTCACAGCTTGCAGCCCTGAGGGGCGGAGCGTGTGCAAGTGCAGCGCTGAGGCACGGCTTGCCGTGAAGAGTGACCGCGCAAGTAGTAAGCAGGGCACTAGGTCGATCCCTCGCAAAGCGTGGACTATAAGTTTCACCACAGACAGTCCTCCCCCGCTGCGTGTGAATGAAATGCTAGTGCTATTGCTATTGCTGTTGCTGTCGCTGTTGCTGTTGCTGTTGTTGTTGTTGTTGTTGTTGTTGGTAGGAGTTGCGTCTGCCGCCGCGCGGGGTGGTGCAATTCCTCTGCTGGCATGCGCTGAAACTCGAGTTTTGGCACTTTCGTCACCTGACGTTTAACTTTGCTTTTGCTTTCGCATCGGTCTTTGCTGTGTTTTCTACCAAAAAAGTGACCCCGCCGGCGGGCTCCACTCTGCAAACTCATGTTCGGCTCCGCATTTCGCATCGTTTTTTTTCGGTGTTCTCCTGTCTCTCTCCCATTTCGCATGGGCTTTTGCAGTGTTTTTGCCGAAGTTCGACTTTCTGCGCATGCCGGCTTGGGGGTGCTCTGCTCTGAGGACTTTCCTTTGTTGTTTCTATTGTTCGTCTTCTTCTGCTCTGTTCCGGTTCGGTCCGTTGCTGGGGAGTGGGGGCGGAGGGGGGGGTGATGACGTCCATGCGACTGCGACTTTTCTTTTCTGTTTCTATTGTTCGTCTCCTTCTGCTCTGTTCCGGTTCGGTTCGTTGGTGGGGAGGGGGGGCTAGGGGGGGGGGGTGATGACGTCCATGCGACTGCGACTTTTCTTTTCTGTTTCTATTGTTCGTCTCCTTCTGCTCTGTTCCGGTTCGGTTCGTTGGTGGGGAGGGGGGGGGTGATGACGTCCATGCGACTGCGACTTTTCCATGCATGATCTGCTTCAGTCTTGCCCCCAACCTACCTTTCTAGGGTTCCTTGTTATGATTTGCTTATACAAGCCCTTAAAACAGTAGGTTCTTCAGGGTCCAGGTATACCCTGAACCCGAAACCCTAAACAGAGCCCAGTACTCCTTAATTACAGAATGTAGCTCAAAGCATCATATGAACCCCCTTTATACTTTAAGGGTATACTCCTTAATTAAATAAAGGCTATTGGGCTCTCTGGGGACGCTCCTAGACGGAATCGCAGGGGCACCAGGGCAATCATGTCCCAAGTCCCCGGCGCCTATTTCGGATTGAGCGGTCTGGTGGTTTAGGATTTTGACGTCGGTAGTTCTTGCCGCACATGACCGTGAACATGACAGTGCTGCTCCCTGTTGGCCTTGTTGCACCGTTGCTTTTCAAGCGCTACCAGTTGCTATGTCCATTCGTGCTTCCCGTTTCTTGTTGCTTCACTTTGCAAACGTCCACCATGCAAAAACCTCGAGTTTTTGAAGCGTTCCAAACAAAAACTTCCAAAATGAGCCTGAAAATCGACATCAATGAAAGACGACAAATATGGTATTTGCGACTCTTCCGCAAAAGCCAGACCAAAATCACAAGACAAAGAACTACAGTAATTTTAAACTCCGAGACATCGTCTTATTGATGAAAACCACACAAAACACGGGGCTTTCTACTTTTTGACCCAAAAACCTCCCGAACATAAACGACACACCCCGCGCGGCGGCAGATGCAACGCCTTCCTTGTTGTTGTTGTTGCTGTTGTTGCTGATGTTGTTGCTGATGTTGTTGCTGATGCTGTTGTTGTTGTTGTTGCTGTTGCTGTTGCTGCTGTCGTTGTTGTCGTCGTTGTTGCTGTTGGTGTTGTTGCTGTTATTGTGGTTGTCGGTGTGTCAGTGGAGTTGTGGTTGTGTTTGTGGTTGTGGCTGTTGTTGTTGTTGTGGTGGATGTTAGTGGTTGTTGTTGTTGTTGTGGTGGATGTTAGTGGTTGTTGTTGCGGTGATTGCTGTTGCTGCTTGTTAATCACAATGGCTGGTGTTCTCGCTGTTGTCCTTTTGTGTCGCTGGCAATGCTGTTGTCGCGACTGCCTCCACTGCTGCTGCCTTTAGTGCTGTGGTTGGTCTTGCTGCTATTCTAAAATGTTCAACCGCCTCTTGCTATTATGGCTGTTGCTGATGGTCCTGTTTTATGTCCATGCTGTTGTTGTTGTTGCCATCGCTGTTGTTGCTGTTGCTGCTATTGCCGTCGCTTTTGCTCTTGCCTTTGATCTTCCTGTTGGCGTTGTTGCGGTTGCAGTTGCTGTCGCTGTCACTGTTGCTATCTGTTGTTACTGTTACTTCTACCGCTGCTGCTGTAGATGATGATGTTGATACTGCTGTTGTCATTTATGTTGCCGTCCTTGTCATGATTCTCGTCGTCGTCATTGTCGTTGTGGTTGTCGTGGTGGTTGTGCAAATCCTAGCTGGGTTGGCTCTTATGGCAATACTGAGGCCGGCGCCGCTTGAAGCGTTGGCATCGGCAACTGCGCAAAAGCACATTCAAGTTGGGCGGGCCTGCCCTGAAACCCTTCAATCCCCAAGCTGAAAACACAACAGCCCTCATCCGAAGCCCTGAGGTTGATACCCTGCAACCCTCAAATGCTAAACCTCAGTTATGAACATCAGAACCGTCCAAACCTAAACTCTGCAAGTGCGTCGAGCTCTTAACATGCATGTTAAAACATGACAGAGAGAGAAACACAATAGCCTTAATAACAATATCACGTATAATAATGAAAACGACTGCCGTAATTGCTATAAAAGCTATTATGATTTCATAGTGCAGACATTGGTGAAACTTGAATACTAAAAGAAATCAGAGTGCAAATAAGAATAGCCAATAGCAACAATACTCACTTAACAACTAGTAGTAGAGGAGGCAGTAGCAGTAGTAGTAGCAGTAGTAGTAGTAGCAGTAGTAGTAGTAGTAGTAGTAGTAGCAGTAATAGTAGCAGTAGCAGTAGTAGTAGTAGTAGTAGTAGTAGTAGTAGTAGTAGTAGTAGTAGTAGTAGCATTAGCAGTAGTAGCAGCAGTAGTAGTAGTAGTAGTGGTAGTAGTAGTAGTAGTAGTGGTAGTAGAAATGGTAGTAGTAGTAGTAGTAGTAGTAGTAGTAGTAGTAGTAGTAGTAGTAGTAGTAGTAGTAGTAGTAGTGGTAGTAGTAGTAGTGGTAGTAGTAGTGCTAGTAGTAGTAGTAGTAGTAGTAGTAGTAGTAGTAGTAGTAGTAGTCATAATAACTAGTAGTAATAGTCGTCAGTAGTAGTAGTAGTAGTAGTAGCAGTAGTAGTAGTAGTAGTAGTAGTAGTAGTAGTAGTAGTAGGAGTAGGACTAGGACTAGGAGTAGGAGTAGTAGCAGTAGTAGTAGCAGCAGTAGTAGGAGTATCAGTCGTCGTCGCCGTCGTAGTAATAAGAATCGCAACAACAGATCGGGCCTGTGGCACTTGAAGACCTCGGAAGTTCCATTGGAGGGACCTTGGGCTTCAGATTCTTCAGAGCGTTGGGATTTACTGTATGCTTCTCAGGACAAGGAAGGGATCAGAGCTCGGGCTTACTAAAGGTTGTTGGGTTGCAGGTTGTTCTCATGTCACTTGCTGGGGTTAGGGTTGTTGCGTTTCTCCAGCCGCGGAGGGCCTAAGCTGACGGCATGCGATGCGCCTTAGATTCTGGCCTCCTGCTGGTGGAACGAATTCAGATGGTCTTACAATTTGCGGCTTTCACATTTAAGGCTTCGGGGTTGGAGATAAAGGTTGATGGCGTTGAAGGAAGAAGCCCCCTCAAGTGAATAGGTAGAATGGGCTGTTGTTTGATATGCAAGCTCTCAAAGGCATGTCCGATTGGAAGAAGCTTTGGTTGCGTCTGTGGTTCGAGACAAGTTTGAGATGTATGTACCGCAGAGGCTCTGTACATGTTCCACTTAATCATTTGCTCTAGCTCTGCTTGTGGAAGACAATATTATGCCTTCTTTGGCTTGCATGCCTGGCTGTTTGCCTGAATGCTCACATGCATGCATGTACAAAGCCATACATAGACGCACTGCGTAACGTAATATGCCGAGACCTATGCATATGCATAGGAAGCAAACAACACACCGATCCAAGAATCAGCCGTACTCGTTTATGTAAGCGCACCAATGTGTCCCAACTTGTCCATGTTTCAGCGCTTATATCGCCATCACCCCCCTGTCGTATGAAACTCGGCTCTTCTAGGAGCACTGGAGCCCCCGCACAGGCGGCATGCCGCAGCCCCCGCAAACGATGGGAATGGTGGGCGCCTTGGGACCGTGCTCACGCTGCTGGGATGATAGGAATTGGGGCTCAGAGTAGCCAAGCGTGGCCGGCGCCTTGACAGCAGGAACCTACTTTTACACCACAACTCCAGTTTCCAAACCTTTCCAAATCTCAACCTCCGTGGCCTCCCCAGCGCCCCTTGAATCTCTCAGGAATGAAATGCTGGAGGTGTAGGCACTCCGTCCTGTGACAATACACTACAGTAATATACAGGCCTTGTTTTAAAGTCAATAGCAAAAATAGGGTACCCGTTCAGGGTTCCTTTCCAAGGGCTTGATAAGGGTTATGCGTTATAGGGGTTGCCATAACGGTCCAGTATAAGGGCCACAATCATTTCAGCAGCACCAACGGAAGTAACACTTAACCAAGGCCTGCGATACACATTTGTATGACTACAACCATCGTATTCATCATGCTATCTCAGCCTGCTATGCTCATTGCTACGAAGGCAGCAGCAACGACACGACGTGGTATTTCATAAATTAAGTTTTGGTGTGACTGTTGTACTTATGACAAGGCTGCTGACTGCTTGTGGTATTGAACCCGCAAACACCCTCTGTTCCGACAGGGTGCCGGTAGACCAGGGCCACCAAACCTTGGCGGAAGCTTTGGTGACTCGAAGGCTCGAGGTAAGCGAACAAGCTTGCTGCGACTCTGGCAGATCGTGGAACTGCATACAGGATATCCGGTGCGCTGCGGCACAATGCCAGACAAACCGGAGTGTTCTGGTAAGCCCCGCACTGCTGGTCATTTCAGAAAAACTTACGGCCTAGATCTCACAACCTGCAATACCCTGGCAGTGCTCGATATGTGGTACAGCATGTGAGTTGCCGGCGGCATGACACCCACAGGAGCAGCACCTGGACGATGATGCGACAGGTACTGTTCTTAACCATCTCAGCTCGATTGAGAGGTATGCAGCCTCTATAACTATAGCTGCCGGTGTACAATCCAGCAAGCGAGGTGGTATCGAGAGCATCGAACGGCACAGCTTGCGGTTCCTGCTGCAAATTTCCCGCTCCCCAATGCTCCGCCGACACTCCGTATGCTTCGGGCCTCCAGTCGAGAAGGGGCGGGGATTGCACCCACCTTCCGCGCCGCCGCTTCAACACAAGGGCAAACAATTCCGAGTCTGCAGCTCTTCGAGGTTAGATTCGTCTAATCAGGTTAGAGCTTAGGCTTGAGCAAGGCATGCAGGAACGAAGGAAACCCACAACAGGGACGTTGTACTGTACGAAGAAGGCAGAGCAGCCCAATGTGTAGAACCGGTTCACGGATGGATATTGTGGAAGACAGACGCTGACCTTTCTGTTGCCAAGCTGCTGGTCCGGAACCTTCTGAGTTTAGCTTGTGTTTGAACGAGCAAGAAGCCGTGATGATTCGCCGATATCTTGATGAGAAATTGGCCCCTGTACCCGGCCCTCGGCACTTCTGGGACTCAACAGGAACTTCCCCAGTGGTGATGCCTGGCCCGCCGCAGTGCCCTAGTGGCATTGGGGAGGCGCAGCTACCTCAAGAGATGGCACAGTCACTAGGCAGGTCTGACTACTGGACGCTACGTCAATGACATAAACAGCAGCAGCAGCAACAGCAGTAGCAGCCGCAGCAGTAGCGGAAGAAGAAGCAGAAGCAGAAGCAGCAGTAGTAACAGAATCGGTAGCAGTAGCAGCGGTAGCAGCGGTAGCAGCAGCAGCAGCAGCAGCAGCAGGAGGAGGAGGAGGAGTAGTAGTAGTAGCAGTAGTAGTAGTAGTAGTCGTAGTGGTAGTGGTAGTGGTAGTGGTAGTGGTAGTGGTAGTGGTAGTGGTAGTGGTAGTGGTAGTGGTAGTAGTCGTCGTCGTAGTACTAGTCGTCGTCGTAGTAGTAGTAGTAGTAGTCGTAGTAGTAGTAGTAGTAGTAGTAGTAGTAGTAGTAGTAGTAGTAGTAGTTAGTAGTAGCAGTAGTAGTCGTCGTCGTCATTCTCCACGCAGCGAAAGATCCGAGTTCGCCTAGCGAGCTGACGATATCCAGGTATTCTGAACGCCGGAACCTCGATTGGGTTCTGGAGGGCAGTGCCAGCTCCATCGACTAAGACTACACCTGCTCCAGCATCAGGCATCTCGAATAGGTACCTGACGCATCCACACAATATAGATCTGTCCATCATGCTCGGCTTTGCGCTGCAAGAGTCATCGGTAATCCACCAGTTTTCACCGCCAAACAGTGGTTGTCCCCGAAGGATTGCTCTATAGTGCCCCGAATCAGGAGTCTCCGTAGTGTAGCTGCACTGCAACGACCTGATAGGATGCATACCAGATTCGCAATGTGTCCGGACCCGTAAAGATAGGCATACGAACATTGTCCGAGGCCGTAACCATGGGCCTCACCTCGACATGAGCAAATCGCTGAATCTGCAAGCAGAGAAGGAAAGGCGGGGACAGCAGTGCATAACGTGCCGTCACCTGAGCACTCCACCCTTCAATGGCTGCCTGAAGATCAAAGCTAGGACCTGCCGTCGGGACAATAGCAATCGGGGCAGTGGTAGGCCCCGAATCTAGCGCAACAGTGCCCCTGGGCGCGAAGTTTCTGGCCTCCCAACCACCATTGAACCTACTGTGCGAAAGCCTTGGCAGAAGGTGTAGAATGAGCTCTGCAGCATCATGTTGCCTGTGCACAGACGGCCAGGCTCGCAACAGCATAAGCCACGGCACCGAGTGAAGCACCTGAATGGGCTGGTTTGGTGGAGTACCAACGGGTGGGCACAGCATATAGTGAGGACCTGCGGTGGAGGCGAGATGCGAGCATCATGAAGTCTCGCCTGGAGGATAGCGCAGTAGACAGCATAAATGGTATTTAGAATGCAAATAGCACAGGTTAGATGGATTGTGAAAAACCAAACCGAGCGTGGCTTTGAGAATTTGAGACTGGGTCGCACACTCAGGACTGCGTCTGATGCTGCCAAACCTCCTGAACCAGAGCATCGTAGTTCGGACGATCCCGGCGTAGCCTGCATCACCCCAGAGTGTGCCACGATGCTTGCCCGATCCACTGGTTCAGCGTGTTCCACATTGCTCCGCCCTCCGGGCGAAGGGATAGGCACATCTGGAACTGGATCCAATCTGATGTCACCTCCGTGGAGAGCTTCTTCATCGACTTGAACCTCATCAGGGTCTCCTCTGTGACAGCCTTTCTCATCTGCACCAACTGGGCCAGCAGATCCTCCGCCGGGAGAGGTCTCAATGAGTTGTCGATCTCCAAGCGCTGCTGAGTGGGATTCCAAGTGAGGTGCCGCCAATGCTTGTGCTCGTCGATCCAGTTCAATGCCTTGGCCCTGGCCAAGGCCTCCTCGTCCGCCATCATGTTGGTCAGCCTCTGATGCAGCGAGATCAGCAATTGCTTGAACATGGCAAGCTTCAAGGAAAAGCTGATCTTCTCCGGTTCTTCCTCCTTCATTTTTCTCCACTTCTCCGCTGCGTCGCATAAGACCGGCACCATCCCATCCGCTCCGGATCGCACGAAAAGAGGTAGAGCACCATATCCTGGCGAATTGCCGAGATAATCTGCTCCTGGCGCAGGACAAGCTGAGTGAGGCGGCTCACACGGTATTCCATCCAGTCCGTCTCCTGGCCTCCTGGATACTGTAGATCCTGGGTCTGTGACCAGGGAAACCGCCTGTGTAGCCCATAGCTTGCTGAGCACTCCCCGAGCTTGGTGGGCTCGGTTTGCCCTGTCCTTTGCCCTTGGTGCCCTTGCCCTTGCCCTTGTTCCGGTCTTGTGGTCCCAGCCTTTGCCGTTTGGACATTTCCGCTGACAGAGCCGCTTCCTTGTGCGATCAGGTTGACAATCCTTCCACTCCGGGTGCTGCATGGTGAGATGGTACTTGATGCTAGTAGGGGCAGCCAGCCACTGATAACACAGCGGGCAATGGTGCTGGAGGTATGTTTGGATCTCCGTCATCTCGAGGAGGTCGGTCCACCTTCGCAAGCGCAGTGTCTCAAGTACTATGGGTCGTTGCCTAAGGGGAACAGCCACCTGCATCGATGCTGAGGAGTCGTCCTGTGCAGGGGCATCGCCAGCAGGGATCACAGTCATTGCACACTGGGGAACAACATCTGTGGTGGTCGAGGCCTCTTGAGCAGGAGTGATATCGTGAGCCAATACCTCAGGGAGTGGAGCTACAAAGGAGGAGACATCCGGCAGTCTTGGCTCCAATGGCACAGGGACCGTGGGTCGAACAGCATCGGAGGGCTGTATCTCGAGCTGACGAAGAACCTGGCACCGATTCCGCTTGATATGCTTGATCGGCCCGTCCCATTGGCGAAATGAGTGAGCACAGTGCCTGCACGTAGGCAGCCCATCAGTACCGTGAGCATACCTGTCAAAAGGCACCGGTGCAGCAGCTGGCGTTTTAAGTCCATGCCACTTAGCCTCGTGAGAGCGCAATAGCCGGAAGGAGCTGAAAACACGATGGCATTCCCGACACTGATGTGCTGCAGGGTCAGTGGCTCCCTCGTTGGCATTCACAGGCACCTGCCATTGCCGTTGTACCTGAAGATGAAGTGTAGCGGCGACTTCACGAGCTGATTCCGCCTGCTCCACAGTCACAAAGCTCGTCTGGGCACTCAGGCAAAGCAAACTGCGATGCAAGGCTTCGGCCTCCTGTTGTAGGTGCTCAAGTACAGTACGCAGAGAGCATCTGTGCAGGAGATCGCGTGTGGATTCTTTCTGAAGATGAGCAAATGATCGAGTGATTGCGCACACCTGTTTGGTCATCATATGCTGCATTCGCAGAATATCCTTAGCACCTGGGTTGGATGCAGCAATGCCATAAAACAACGTGGGGAGCACAGTAGAGCTCCACAGGCTGATGCGATGTTTCTGTGCAAGATGTCTGGTGGAGCATAAGACACCCCGAAGCCTTTGCCATGCTTGGTTCGCGGCTTGCAGCCTGTAAGTGACCGCTTGTTTGGCCTGGGAGTGATACGAAATGCGGATTCCCAGGTACGTATGTTGATCACGCAACGGGATTTCATACACCTGACCCGATGGACTACGAAGCCGCAGCAGATCACCCTCATGTGTGTGCTTGAGATGTCGCCTCAGCCAGCCCTTCATAAAACTGCCCCGGTGTCGCAGTAACAAGGCCGACTTGGCTGAGTTGATGACCATGCCATGGGCAGCAAGTGCATCAAGAACCTTACTGAAGCGATACACCATGTTGTCCAGCTCACGAGTGCTCTGCATAGTGTCCTTGAGGTGTATATCGTCCGCGTAGATCGTGGAGTTCTGCTCAAGCCAAGGAGCCGTACTGAGCGGATCCCCCTCGTCAAGAAGCTCTCGGTATATCTGAGCCAGGGCGAGCGTCCAGAGCAACGGAGCTAATTTACATCCTTGTCTTGTGCCTCCACCCTGGCAGTATGGCCAAGGTGCGTGAGGACATAGGAGATCTCAGAGTGCCAGGACATAATTTGATGTCTTAACTCGGCAGGTACACCCGATGCAAGCAATGCCTTGTCCAGCAGTCGCCAATCCATGAGGTCAAAGGCGCTGGACAAGTCCAGCGATAATTGCACGCCTGCGAAGTGAGGACATGGTTTCGGCTGCTGCGCGTGCCGATCCACAACTGTGGGTGTTGAAAACGAACATCGACTCTGCACAAGCTGACAATGTGTGGCAACCCGATGTATGGCTTGAGCAGCATTACGCCCCGACAAATATGCAAATTGTGCCTGGTCCGCCAGAAACCGCTCCGCAAAGGGTCGCAATTGCGCCTGTAGTATGGAAGCGTATGCACGGCCGCTTGATTCCGTTAACCCTATTTCTCTCAGATTCTTTGGTGACAGTGGTCGTGGAATCTTCGGAATGAGAGTCAACCATGCATTGCGCCAAAGAGCCGGAATTTGAGGCCATTGCCTGCACCACTGGCACAATAGAGGCGCAACGATGTCCGAGGTCAGCCTCCACAAGGAGTTCGTGGCGAGGCCCGGTGGGGTAGCTTTATGCGGAGACAGTTTCGAAAGTGCCATGGTCATCTCAGCCTCTGTGACGTCGATGCAAATGGGTGCTCGAGGAGGGCCCTGGATTGTGGAGTCCTCATCCTCTGCATACAGTTTCCTGTAGTGTGTTTCGAGCTGCTGAAGCTGTGTCTTGGGATCCTGCAAGTGACCGTCGGAGTCACGTAGTTGGACCTTCGGCTTTGAGGACTTGGGAGCAAGAGTGCGTACTCCAGCATAGAGCCTGCGGGAGTCCCCTGAGCAGGCAGCAGCCTGCAGATCCTGGAGCCTGGTGTGGAACCAGTGCTTGGCTTCCTTGCCCGCACGTCGGAAGGCCTTGTGTGCAGTCTTGAAGAGATGGTAGCACCTGGCAACATAGAGCGGATTGTGCCGTCCTTGTGCTTTGGTAGTCTTCCAGGCTCGGTAGGCCTGCCACATGGAACGGAACGAATTCCAGCCTGCATAGGTGGCGTCTGCCACAGTGCCAACCTATGCTGACCTGTGGGCGGCGGGAAAAATTGGGAAGCACAATGGACCAGGGTGGTGTGCAATTGCTCAAGGTCAGCGACTCCAGGCAAGGAGGCCTGAACAGCCGAGCGTAGGCCTTGTACGCGAGGGTCCCAGTCGGAACTGCAGACCTGAATCAGTCCCCAGTGGTCCCAGGCCCGCTGAGGCTCGGCAGATTTATTGAGAGTGTGAAATCGCTGAAGCGGCACACTCGCCTTCAGTGGGAGGTGGTACCTCGGAGTCTCCATGCAGCCAACCCCAATCGAAGAGGTTTGGCCTGTCTGGCTCGGTCGTCCGATTGGCGAGTTCTCATGAAGATGTGATCAATGAGGCTCGCACCCTAGTTGTGATGAAACGTAGCACCAGCAGCCTTGCACCACGAGTTAAGGTGGAGCAGAGAAAAATCCTCGATAAGGTGCTGTAGCCGAGCCTGATCAGGTGGATGTGTTCCCGAGCTGACTCCGGAGCGGATCCTGGCACCGGTGGCAGCACATGGCTTAGCCTGGGTATTAAAGTCTCCGAGCACGACGAGTGTGTTTCGGGCAGGTATGGTCGCAAGTATCTTGCCAATGCACTCCCAAACCGTCAACCGTACTGTCTTAGCTGGCTGCGAAGCGAGAGGACGAGAGTTGTACGGCTTTTGATGGACGTGCAGCACGTCGGCAGCCCATCGCGGTCGTGGATGAGCCGGAGATGTTGTACCCTTCCCGGTTGAGGGTCGGCGTAAACAATCCGGCAATGCCGGGAAACCTGCTTGCTGATCATAATAAGGAGCCCGGCAGATTTGTTGTCAGTGGTCGGGGAGGTGTAGACATCCCAGGTGGCCGTGGGGAACTGGGGTGCAACCTTGTCCGTCCAATGCGTTTCCTGAATGCATACAATCTGGGGACACTCTTCAGGCTTCATTTGCTCAAGTGTTAAGAGGAATTCCTGCCACAGGGCCTGTGATAGCCCTCCGGCATATTCCAGGAAAAAAACAGCAAGCGACCCTGTGATGCTTGCAGATAGGCCTTCTGCATGCGACAGGCAGCTGTGGGTGCAGGTCGTTGGCCCCGGTAGCTCCTGCAGAGTTGCTGGAGAGTGCAAACGCGGCCACGATCGATACACAGTATGCTGGGCCTGGTCCTGCGCAGCACGGCGAATAGCACGTTTATAAGATCTCTGACTGGCAAATGTATACTCACCGGAGACCGTCGATGCCAGTCCAGCCCCCGCAGAGCCACAGCCATCGCAGGACTCAAGGTAGGAGCTGAGGGCACACCATAGACCGGCCTGGGCAGAGCCAGCAATGTCGGGAACAGGAAAATGGGTCGAAGGCGCAATGCAAGAAACGAGGATCTGCCAGGGGCACGACCCATCTCGCTTGCATAAGGTGAGGGGTTTTTTTTGCACGGGGACAGCAGAGCGCTGAGCAGGCGCTGGCAGATGCACTCTCAATCGTGGCCTCCTGGGACGAGAGGAACATGGAGGGATAAGATGTAGAAGTGCTGGAGCCCAGACAGTGACAAGGCGAATCGGAAGGCCCTGCTTGCAGAGGAAAAGATACCTGGGTTTGGGCTGCGGAGGGACATAGGCAGGCTGCCATTTCCCGGTGTAGGAGGGCATAGCATGGACACCTGCAGTTGTGGCTCCTTTCCCAATGCGCAGTTGACAGATCGATGAAAGCGGGGACGGAGCCAAGCAAATGGACCAAGCAAAGCTCGTAGTGTCCCCTAGAACAGAACAAATAGTGTGGATGTGTGAGGGGTCCCGCGGAACTGCCCTCACGGCACAGTGTAGTTTGTAAGGCTCCTGCCACGGCTTCCCGTCCCCCACCACATGGGTGAGTTTCGGTCTCGTGAGCGGGTGGCAACCGTTCACAACCCTCGCCCCTATCGACTGAGACTGACTCCCAAGTGAACAACTCGGATTTGGGACCGAGGCAGCTCCAAGACATGTTGTCAGTAATTTGAGACAGTGTATGCATGCCAGGCGGCAGCACCGTCGCTTACTTGTTTCGCGTCGCTTGCGCAAAGATTTGCCCAGTCGCTTGCGCAAAGACGGGTGTCGAATCCATTGTAAAAACCATAGGAACGTGCACTTCGGTCTTTTTCGGAAATGGCTTCAAGAAGCATGGAAAAGTGTCGAATCCGTTGTAAAAACCATAGGAAAGTCCACTTTGCAAGTTAGCCGAAATTGACGACATTTGCGCGCCAAAGTGCCGAATCCATTGTAAATACCATAGGAAAGTGCACTTGCCCAGTCGGCAAGTGCTGGCCGAAAAGTGCGTTTTGAGCTGTTTTAGGAAACATCTGACAGACCATCGAAAATGCACTTTTGGAGTCTCGAAAAGCATGTTTTCGTTGGTTTCCGGATAAGCGTTTTCAGAGCATGCTTCGGGGGCTGAAAACGGCACCATCGAAAACGCAGTTTTGGAGTCTCGAAAAGTACGTTTTGGTTGGTCCTGGGGGGGTGGGTCTGGGGGGGCGGGGTGGGGGGGTCGGGTTGGGGCTGGCTTCCTGGCTGGGGTGGGGTGGGGGGCTAAGAACGTCAGGACGCTTGCAGCAAAAGCAGTTTCATTGTTTCCATGGAAAACGTATTCTTGGAGGCTCGAAACGCACGTTCCGGTTGGTTCTTGGGGGGGGGGTGGGGGGGTGGGGTTGGGGGCTAAGAACGTCCGTGTTTGGCGCGTGGAGCAAGCGAAGTCGCGTTGGCACCAGTACGTTCGGTTGGTCCTGGGGGGGCGGGTGGGGGGGTGGGGTGGGGGGCCAAGAACGTCCGTGTTGGAGCAAGAGAAGTCGCGTTGGCAGCAGTACGCTCTGGTTGGTCCCATGGGGGGGCGGGTGGGTGGGGGGTGGGGTGGGGGGCTAATAACATTCGATTTTGACGCTCGTTGGCAGCAGCATGTTTTTGTTTGTCCCAGGGTGCGAGGGGTGGGGTGGGGGGCTAACAACGTTGGTAATTGACGCATGCAGCAAGAGAAGTCGCGTTGGCACCAGCACGTTGTTGTTGGTCCCAGGGGGGAGGGTGGGTGTGCGGGGGGCTAATACCGTTCGTGTTGGACGCGTGCAGCAAGAGAAGTGTCACTGGCAGCAGCACGTTCTTGTTGGTTCCAGGGGGGGGGCTAATAAAGTCCTTGTTCGACGTGTTTGACGCGGGGGGCTAAGAACCATTTTTTTCATGTTAGTTCCAGGGGGGGCGGGTGGGGCTTGGTTGGAGAGGGGGGGTGGGGTGGTCGAAAAGCACGTTCCGGTTGGTCCTGGGGGGGCGGGTGGGGGGGTGGTGTGGGGGGCTAAGAACGTCCGTGTTTGGCACGTTTTGCAATCGAAGTCGCGTTGGGGTCCTGGGGGGGCGGGTGGGGGTGGCGCGTGTTGGTAATTGACGCTTGCAGCAAAGGAAGTCGCGTTGGCGCCAGCACGTTCTTGTTAAGTTCCAGGTGCGGAGGGTGGGGGGTGGGGGTGAGCCAATAACGTCCGTGTCTGACGCGTGTGAAAACAGGCGTTAAAGACCGACACGGCCAAGCCGAATCCTGTGACCTGTGCAGCGAAAGGCGCTCGGAGCCTGCAAAGCACCAACTCTGAACGGACCGCCGAAATGTGCTTTTGCAGCCTGGAAAAACAGGTTTTGGAAGGTCCGAACCTCATGCCGCTCGGAGGCGAGGATAGCAAAAAGTAACCGCTGCTTTCGTCCCCCTGACTCGCTCGTGCTGGGTTCCACATGAAGAAGCTTGGCTTGGCCTGGCCAGTAGCCGAGACCTCGCGTTGGACGCGCCGCACTACTGCCTCCCGCAAACTCCGGACCGACCTCCAGAACGCAATTTTGCAGGCTCCAAAAGCGCGTTTTGGAGGGGTTCCGAGGACAGAACACCCGCAGAATCCAAGGAGAAGAAGTGCACGGTGCAGGAATAGCCTTGCAAAACACGCTGTCTTTCCACGATCCGCGAATAACCAACATCGTTTGGAATGCATGCGGCATGAAGCAAAGCCGCCGCTCCCGTCGAGGTTTCGAGTCGATTGCTTACTTTCAAACGCTTGAAAAGAGGGGCTAAAGAGAGACGCGGCGAAGCCGAATCCTGTGGCCCTGCCAGCACTTTAACAACTTCGGAGCCAAAAAGCGCGATTTCGAGCGTGCACGCCCAAAGCCGGAAACCACGGCCCTGCCGACGTTTCATGCACTTTCAGGCCTCCCCAACATCGCGAAGTTACAAGTAACGAACTCCGAATTCATTGGCCCTGCCAATACAAAACGCACCTCCGGGCGTACAAGCGACCGCCCAACGCTTTGCACAAGCGAACGGGCAAATCTTTGCACAAGTGACCGCTCAGCCATGCCAGGCCTATCTGCAATGCTTTGCCATGCTAGACGGTACGCTAGCGTCACAGTAGGAGTCAGGCTGGCACTGCTAATCCATGGCTTCCAGGTCCAGCTCAGATCCGAAGGTTCCCAAATAAGTATCCGACACCGCAACAGCTGAACTTGGGGTGAAACAGATCTTATTGGTAGCGGACTGAGGTCGCCGAGGATATGGGGTCTGACGTGGCGTCCTTTGGTTGAACTGAAACCTGCACCAAGCGCACCTAGGGTCCGCCATTCTGTACGCCAGTCGGGTGCCCGGTATATCCTGCAGACAGAGCGAACAGAAGTACAGCCCAGAACAGAGCTGAGCGGATGCAAGCCTGTGCCCAGTGTGTCTGACAGACCTAGGAGAGAGCACAAAACCCAGACCAATCGTTGCCGGCAAGCCAGGGATGCCACTGGGGAGCGAGCTGCCTGTAGCCCGGAGCTGCCGTCAGATGGCAGGCTCACATCATTCACCACAGCGGGGCCAGGCCGCGGAAGACGAGAGCAGACCGCGCATGGCCCGTGGGGCCGTACTTGATACGCATCCGGCCAGCCTTGTTGCCAATGTAGGAGGCAGACCGGGATGGCCGGAATCAAAATGCAGGAAGACAGGCCTCGCCTGCCAAGATGCATGCATGTCGCCGAGCATCTGCAACATCTGAGTCGAGTGCCCTGGTAGAGCGGGTGGTGTAGACCCATGAATGCCCAGACTGATCCAGGCCCCAGGCATGAATGCAGTGGGTTCGGCCTGCCCTAGCACAGCACAGATGGGTAGCCGAATCGTCAGCGATGGCAGGTCTGAGTCGTGGACTCAGGGTATCCCGACACACCTCATGGCTCAAGAAGGCAGTCCTCAGTAGAGGAAGAGCGGGAAAGGTGGTCCCCGCGCAGCTGGGCTGACTGGCAGTAGCGTGGTTCCAGGAAACCTGTTGACATGTACGCATAGCACCACTGAGCAAGTCACCTGGCAGCCAAAGATGGGTCAGCAGAACCCATGGCCCTGGACACGGCTGATCAGTGACATCCACTAAGTTCGGCAAGCTAGTACCAGCCTGAACGGCAATCCTGTTGCCAGTGTCACGGAGCCTTTGGTTGAGAGAGCTACGATCAGGGATCAAGTGCAGTGTTGGCTCCAGGCTGGAGGTTGCCGTATTGATGGTAGGCTCAGACCTGAGCAAGGGCACGAAGCAGTACGAAAAGGATGGGGCAGCACTGATTAGAAGAGAGCGCCTGCAAGGCATGCAACGGTCATCAACTGTGTATACAGCAGCAGATGGGTCGACAGAGTCTGTGCAAGCGCCGGCGGCTCTGTTGGCCTGGAAAATCTCTTCCATTTTGCGAGCCATTCTCCTCCTTCCTCCTGATCTTCTCGCTCTGTGCCGGAGTTCGAGCTGCAGTGGTCCGTCTTCGCTTGGCCGGGGGAGGCAGAGGAACCTCGTCATCCATTTGGTCACTAACGTTGAACCAGATAGAGGTCGTTTGTGGACGAGGTAGAGGTCGCGATGGCAGCTGGAGAGGCCGCGGGTAGAGCCGAAGCTTCGGTGTGAGCAGCAGCAGAGTCGCTAGCATCAGACGGGGTAGGAGTCGCTGCAGCAGTATCCACAGGCAACGGATCCTGGCGGCCAGCAGAGGAGTCCGGTGCCGCATCCTTTGTCGCTGATGCCTACCTTCAGTGGGCTCAGTGTGCACAGCCCTTTCAGCCGCCTTGATCTTCGGCTTGGGACGAAGTCTGCCACGATCATCAACATCCGGTCGCGGGTTCTCCTCATTCGGCGACGGACTCGGGGTGCGCGGCGGCGGCACTCCGCGACCAGAAGTGCCTGGCCGAGATAGGGCCAGTGTCCTCCTGCAGGATGGGCGCCGGTCTGGGCCGTCTCCATGTGACCTCCTTGGTGCCCGGGTGGAAGTAGTAGTGCCTTCCCGTCTGTGGCTCCTTGTGCTTTTCCCAAGGCTTCTCGAGCTCATCATCCCGGAGGGGTGGGTACAAATAGCGACCAGACGAGCCCTTTTTTGGCGCAGCAGGTGGCACCATGGTGCTTAGCGCCTGCCAGCCAAGCGCAAATCGTGCGCTGAACACCGTCAGCGGTGGAGGCGTGAGCCTCCATCGGAGGGGAGGCTCACATCCATCGTCCTCCGTTGCCTGCGAACTGGCACAGGGTTCAAGATGATTGATGGATATCGTGTAGGTCTTCTGCTTCTCCTCCTTGCGGCCAGTAAGCAGCTTCACATTCCTCGCTTGATCATCCTGATCTCGGCTGGGAAGGATGAGCACCCGGCGCTGCTTCAAGTGCTGTCGTGAGCCACCCGTAATGATGGCCTCGGTCCCCGGATCTAATGGTAGAATCCGAGGTGCAGCTGGGAGGTCAGATCGGAAGTGGTTGCTGTCCTCAATCAAAACCTCTTCAAAAGGAGAGCCATCCACGGCAGTATCGGCCCCATCCGCTGCAGGGGTGGCAGGCATTGTGGCCATCAGCAGCTGGGCAGGTAGAGCCCAAGAAGGCCTCAGGCCATACCCAGTAGGTGCTCGAGGCTGTATCACCCAGCCAGGGGTCTCAGAGCAAAAGGGCTGCACTGCATCAGACGAGTAAGTCGTAGAAGGGCAGTCAGGGAGACAACTGGCGTGCTTTACTGCACAAGTGTACACCAATGCCTGCTCAGCTGGACTTGACATTCCTCCGGACAGCAATGCATCTGAGGCGAAGACTTGGCACCAGCAGGGATCGAGGAGACCACTCTGCCAGGATCGGCAAGCATGCTGCGAGGTCCTACATGGACACAAGGGCGGGTGACATCTAGCCGGTAGAGGCACTGCTCCTGGTAGCCAGAGGTGCGGTTCAGCCATCAAGGTGACCTGGGCCAGGAATCGTAATTGACACTGACCTAGAGACCACAGCAGGACTACTAGCCAGTGAGTATCCGCAGGCCATTTTGGTGCAGCTTCGGAAGAGTTCCCAGCCGGTGGTGCATGGCATGCAGGTAAGACAGCTGCACAGGGGAGCACAGGTCCCATGGTTACAAAGCCCAGAGCACTCAGTAAGGCCGAGGGAGGCTGTGATGCGATGTCATCCAGTTGACGAAGCAGGGCGAATGATGACCGTGATGTGCCATCCCGCAGCTTTGGCTGTGATCGTGGTGGGGAAGGCAGAGGCAGGAGGTCGCACTTCTGCAGGAGCTGCGGTCGTCGCCATAGCCGGCCGAATCGGAGGCGGCCTGGTGGGGCCCGGTAGACCCGGAGCTTTGGGCAGGCCAGGAACCATGGTGGCAGCTCCAGCCAAGGAAGCAGCATACGCTTGGACTGGTGTCGTGGGCACAGAGGCCATGTTTGTTCCTGCCATAGTTGCCCCAGCTGGACCAGGTGTGCCAGAGTGAGAGGAATCCGCATCGCTACGCAGTCCAGGTAGAACAGCTTCACCAGGAGGGGAACCTGTGCAAGCAGCCGGCGAGGGCGGTGGAGGACCAGATGGCGGCCGCATTCTGTGAGATCCAAGGGCCACACTGCCTCGAGGAAGGTTAACCGGGGTCGGCGTTGGTGGGCCTTTGGGAGCTGCAGCGGCTGCAACAGCTGTTGGCCCTTCGGTGGAGCTGGGGCTGGGTGGGCTATCAGATGACGACGACTCCGGCGACTCCGTCGCCATCGCCGCCTTAGCCCCTGCTCCTGCCGACTTCGCCCTGTTGCTTCGAGATCTAGTGGCTCCTCCTCGTCCACCACCGCGGCCTGAGTTGCCACCGCGGTCTGAGTTGCGTGGCGATATGATCCAAGAGCCGTAAGGAGGCGAGGGGTCGCCCTACACTGCACTTGAGCACAGGTCACTGCGAAGGTGGGGAGTGGCTCAGGACACCCTCGAAACTGTAGCAGAGCAGTGAGGTCAGAGGCTCCTGCAGACTGAGTACCCGGCCACGGCAGAGCCCAGCAGAGTGGGCCAAGGACAAGCCACACTGCTGTCAAAATGGCCCCAAAAAGCAAGCCAGGAACGGCTGCGGCTGACATGCGTGTCAGGATAGGGCTAGGAGGGCCCGCACTGCATGATCCATTCAGCCTACTGCTGTGGGGAATGGCAGCACCACAGGTCTGCAAGCTACTGTCCTGGGGCAAAGTCATCACTCTCTGCAGCCAAGGGGCTTAGTCGTCGTCGTCGTAGCAGTAGCAGTAGCAGTAGCAGTAGCAGTAGCAGTAGCAGTAGCAGTAGTAGCAGTAGCAGTAGCAGTAGCAGTAGCAGTAGCAGTAGCAGTAGTAGTAGTAGTAGTAGTAGTAGTAGTAGTAGTAGTAGTAGTAGTAGTAGTAGTAGTAGTAGTAGTAGTAGTAGTAGTAGTAGTAGTAGTAGTAGTAGTAGTAGTAGTAGTAGTAGTAGTAGTAGTAGTAGTAGTAGTAGTAGTAGTAGTAGTAGTAGTAGTAGTAGTAGTAGTAGTAGTAGTAGTAGTAGTAGTAGTAGTAGTAGTAGTAGTAGTAGTAGTAGTAGTAGTAGTAGTAGTAGTAGTAGTAGTAGTAGTAGTAGTAGTAGTAGTAGTAGTAGTAGTAGTAGTAGTAGTAGTAGTAGTAGTAGTAGTAGTAGTAGTAGTAGTAGTAGTAGTAGTAGTGTTGTTGTCGCAGTGGTAGTGGTAGTGGTAGTGGTGGTGGTAGTGCTAGTGATAGTGATAGTAGGAGTAGTAGGAGCAGCAGGAAGGGTTCAAGTTGCGCATCTAGTTTAGTTGTATTGGGCTTGTACTTTAAAGTTTAAAGGTTGACGCCTCAATGGCTGCTGCTTCCCCAAGGAATTGCCTGAGACGAACTTAACGTAGTGGACACCGCAAGCCCCAAAGATACCGAATTTCCTCTTCGCTGCTAGAGTCCATGACTGCAGCATAAACCCCCTTCAACCCGGCATCCCTGACACTAAACCCCTAGAGCTCTAAACAAAGAATACCACTCCCGGAGGAAACCGTTACGAGCATCCGTTTGGGAAGCCCTCAAAGAACCCTAAGCCCTAAACCCCAAATCCAAAACTCGGAGCTCTGAACCTCAAGGCCCACTGAGGCTTGGGCCACGGCGGATCTTCTTCACCTCAACATCGCCGACCCCCAGAGGGTTTTCGGGTTCCGGGTTTTTGACTCCAAGGTGTTTCGGTTTAGGGTTTAGGGTTTGGGGTTTAGGGTTTAGGTGTGTAGGGTTTAGGGTTCAGGGGTTTAGGAGATGATCAGGGTGTGTTGAGTTTAGGGGCGGGTTGTGGGGGGGGAACCGGTATAGGGTATCTACAAAGTCGAACCCCGAGTCTGGCACCCTAGACACGGAATGCAATAACGGGAAGCTTCTACTTACGAAATCCTCCTAGGGCGATTGGTTTTTGGAGGCAGTGCAGGTCCCGCCCTGCCTACAGGTCTCTTGGGCTTACAGGGTCTAACATCCGGAATCTAATGTGGCTGCCTGGATTTCTGTAGTGCTACACTTTTCTGTAGTTGGAAGGTTCGAAACCTGCACCTTGCACTCACAATTAACTCCCAAACTAAAGGGCCCTGAGGCACAAACTTTTCCGCGAAGCCTACCCAGACCTTCCAAAATCCTTTTGTTCTGGGATATGCCGTAATTCATTGGGGGTTATATATTCCTTAGATACCTGATTTTGGGAAGTCTGGCTCTTTTAGGGCTTGGGCCTTGGGGTTTGTGGCTTTTTGGGTTTGGGGTTTTACAAGGTTTAGAGTTTAGGGCTTTGGGCGTTTATTGCTAGAAGTCATAAGGCATAGTTTAGGGCCTAATCATTGGAGTAGGGTCCTTTCAAAGGGCTTCTATAAGCTGGGGGTAGCTTAAATAGCAAAGACTGATACAAGGGGATAATACTCTACTACTACTACTACTACTACTACTACTACTACTACTACTACTACTACTACTACTACTACTACTACTACTACTACTACTACTACTACTACTACTACTACTACTACTACTACTACTACTACTACTACTACTACTACTACTACTACTACTACTACTACTACTACTACTACTACTACTACTACTACTACTACTACTACTACACTACCACCACTACCACTACCACTACTACTACTACTACTACTACTACCACTACTACTACTACTACTACTACTACTACTACGTTTCCGGATGCAGCCGAGTGAGATCCATGCAGACATCCAGGAGCGACAGCAAACAACGAACGAAGAGTTGCAACTCCCGCAAGTACGGCCAAGATCCCACCGAACACACACGACGGGCTCTGCAGGGTGGCAGGCAACTTCCGTCACAGATGAATTGCGGTCCTGCTTCTTCTATGTCTCCTCATTCCGAAATAGTTTCACAGCCTTCTGAGAAGAAGCCACGTAAAGAAGAGACAAACGAGAAATACAGGATGAGGAGGAAAAAAACTAGAAAGATATAGCATCGGTAGAAGAACATTGCTGTTGACTTGTCGCACATGCTGTCTCTCCGTGTCTCTCTCTGTTCTTAGTCCCAATGCCTCTCTTGCTTTGCCGTTTTGGAGTACGGCGAGAGAAACCCTCTGCTGCGCGCGTTCCTTGCAAAGTTTCGGGGAAAATGCAAAGAGGCCTTACACAGGCTCAACACAAAAACAAGCCTCGTAAGCCTTAAGCTGGAAGCTACACGAGAACTACCTACTCCCCTGAACAATAAGCTATGGTTTCTACGACCCTACACCCAAGCAATCGGGCGCCTGAACCCTCAAAACACCGCCATTAACTTGAAATGTCCTGACTCTTACCTGTCCAGCGCACGAGGATCTTCATGGTCTCAAAAGCATGGGTTCTTCCAGTTCGACCCATGTTCGAAAACCCTTGGCGCGAAATCCGCGATTCAAAACGATCAACCACGTGCCAAGCTGATAGAACTAAAAGCTGCGACTACAACACCGTGCTAAGCCCTGTTCTTGCCCAAAGAACCCCAAAACGCAGCCCAGACCCTAAAACCCTAAGCCGGTATAAAGTGTATGGACATGGGTTCAGCCGATGAAATCCTTAAGCCTTCTTGAGAAATAAAGCCAAACACGACTGAACCCACAGCCCAGCCTCGCTTCGCCGACGCCTCCTTGATGGCACATGCTGCTCATGCAGGCATGGTGTCATTCCTAAACTCATGCCGTTCAAACAGCCAAGCTTGCAGTTGTTGATGATATTCGTTGAAGCCAACCTGTAAGACCCACCCTATGCCCCCTGCGAACAATCGCGGCAGATAGGAGATGATCCATATACTATACACGGTGTGTTCCCTTCTTTCTCTCTGTAGCTTAACTATTTGTCTTCTCTCGCATGCTCTATCCTTATACAATTATTGTTTCTTGTGTGGTTCTTTGTGTAGTTATTAGTCCTGTCCGCTCTGTACCTTTTTCAATTTCTTTTGTTGTGTCCTTTCCGTGTCGCTCCTCTTTCTTTCCCTTGTGCCAGTGCACTTTCTTTGGTATTATTCCTTTCCTTTGTTTCGGGATTGATGCTCATTCGTTCTTTCTGTTTTTGTTCTGCTCTTCTGTGTTCTGGTTGTTTCTGATGTGTCAGTATTTCGCTAGTTCTTTCTGTAGGCATTTTTGTGGTCATGTGTGTCATCATTCCTTTCCTTCTCGTATTCCTCGTTTCGTTAGTTCGCTGTTTTGTTGTTTAACTATTTCGTTGGTGCTTTATTTCTTTCGTATTTTCTTTCCTTCTGCTGTAACTGCATGATGGTATTCTGTCGTTGTTTCGTTATAGCCGTCTGTCGCTCTCCCTCACTCTATTTCGCTCGCTCCCTCTCTCTCTCTCTCTCTCTGCCTCTCTCTCTGCCTCTCTCTCTGCCTCTCTCTCTCTCTCTCTCTCTCTCTCTCTCTCTGAGCTGTCTCACACTCACATCTATAACTATGTTAAGATGTGTGTTTCATCTTTTACTATCTATGAAACAAGCTGTTGAGTTCCGACGGCCCTGGTCACTGTTCAGGGAATGACTACGTTGCGAGTGCTGCTGATGTGCAAATCAACAACCCTAACCGCTGGAAACCACTATTACAATCGAGGTGTTCGGGCTTATCTCGCAACACATTTGAGCCTCGTAGTTCAATCGATGCCCGCGGAACTAACAAGTTCGTGAATGCCCCACGCTAAGCACTAAGACAAAAAGCTGCGCTGGCAGTTGCTCCGAGCGGCCGTCGTCTTTTCTGGCCTCCAGGGATCGCAGATGCTACTACCGTTAGTTACTGTTGCCTAGCAATATTGGAGACTGGGGATTTGGGTTACTGTATTCTGTTGTATTTTTTTGCTGCTGCTTACAATTTCCCACTTCCTCTTTCTATGACTGCTATTCCTACTGTGAGAATGTTGCTTCCACTATTACAACTGTTGCCAGTATGCGTGAAGTTTACGACGCCATGGATAGTCATTGGGCATGAGAACCAGAACTCTCGGCCAAGGGGTTTAATTACGTACAGCAGGCCGGGCGCCGAAATGGGGACACTGTGAGCTGTAATTCACACCACTACTAAGCGCCTGCGAGTAACAGTAGTCGTCGTCGCAGCAATCGGTGCAATAGAAGAGCAATCACTGCTACTACTACTACTACTCCTCCTCCTGCTGCTGCGACTGCGACTGCTGCTGCTACGACTTCTGGTACTTCTAGGACTGCTTTTGCTACTAGTACTGCCAGCACTACTGGTACCACAAGTACCCAACACCCTAAAGGCAAAACCCAAACCCCCAGCGAAACCCAAAACCCCGAACCTGCCATAAAGAAACGTTTCCGGTGCTCGACACCTCCAGACCCCGGCACCTCTGCACGGCTTCGAGCCGACATCTCACAAGGCTAAAGCCCACAGCCAAGCCGGTGGACCTCCTCCGACCGCATGGGGAAGCGGGCGCTGCTGCTGTTCTCCAGCAAATCCTCGGCTTAGGGTTCAGGGTCTAGGGTTTAGGGTTTGGGGTTTAGGGATAATCCTCGGGCGTGGAGAGCAAATCCTTGGGTTTGGGGTTTCGGGTTTAGGGCAAATCCTCGTTTTCTTTTGTTGTTTTAAGCGCCTCTGGGTTTAGGGTTGAGGGCTCCCGGTCGCTGCGCCACGAAACCTGCCAACCCAAATCCTGATGCCGAAGCCCTCTACA